>CM029524.1:11452633-11830159 GCA_017140615.1 Eucalyptus cladocalyx | reverse complement strand
AAAGATAAAAACACAATAAAGGATATTGTCTTTTGACACCTAGCACCAAGTCAGGTATATTTAGAAAAAAAAAGGAGAAAAAAAAAAGCGAAAGTAAAGGTGAGCATGGTTTTAGGGTGGAACTTAAAACTTGATAATCAAATTTCAAGATATGCAGGGTAAATTCTAGGTTCCAAAAATTGGGGAACCTATTTTGATTGGTTGGCTCTAGGTTCTAGGCTAGTGAACTTGGAATTTGGAACCTAGAGTTTGTAACAAGTTTTTTTTTATTTTATATTTTTGTGCGATCCTATGGTATTCAATGATATTCAATGATATTCAATGATGAATGTATAATCTGAAACCACTCATTTGAACTTCCATATCATGATCGAGGCTTCTACTTTATTAATATTTTATATTGTTCATGTGTTTAAATATAAGTTATGATCAGTAAATTATACCATTAAGTGGTAGTCATTAAAAATGATAATTTACCGCACTCTTCAATTTAATATGGGTGGAACTTGGGTAGACCTTGGAACTAACCCTACACCATGTAATAGGATAAGTTTCATATTCCAATATATACATGATAAGTTTCAGATTCCAAAAAATGGGGAACCTGTTTGAATGAAGATTTCAAGTTCTAAGTGAAACTTGAACGAAACCTGAAACCACTTACCCCTAAGTAAGAGGTCAAGACAATTACAAAGAAGCAATAAAAAAAAAAATAGAGAAAGAGAAGGACAAATTGTTCTTCACCCATATAAAAATACAATTATAAGCTAATTTTATTTAATACTTTTTCTCACTTTGGTGAGCTTACATTGTTAAGAAAATCCCTTATGATGTAATCAAAGACTACTAATATGTGTATTTAACTGTGCAAAATGAACAACTTCTGTATACACAAAGCATATGCATATAGTGTTAACAACAGAATATCTAAAGCATGTTTGACTCTACAGAAGGAGAACAAGCTAAGCTTTTTGATGGGAAATGTGTCTGAGTCTGTAAAGACCTTTGTAAAGAAGAACCATCCGTAGAATGAGAGTTCATTTAAACTTCGATGGACCAATAGGATGTGAATAGTCTACAGATCTTAAGGACGTCAATGTGCTTAGAAGAGCCATCTTGCAAAAGGTGACTAGACCGTAGCATAAGATTTCATGAAAGGTCGAGAGGACCATTTTTGTAGAAGTAGTACGTGCTATAGACAAAGTGGATAGTTCTAGGGATGAGCATATTAGATCGATCGGATTGGAAACTGTCCAAATTGGACTGGACTAGCCTGTTTGGTCTGGTTCCCGGGGGCATTGGTCAGGTTCTTGGTACCATAAAAATGGAACCGATGATTTTTGATCTAGTTCCTAATTCTGGAGAGGAGGAATTGGATTGGACCGGGCTGACTTTTTTAAAAAAGAAAACATATTTATTAATTTCTTAAAAATAACAATAAACCCTAAAATTGTAATAAGTATGTTTTTTTTTATTATAAATTTTTTATATTTTTTTTGGCTAAGTAGCTAGACTAGACTAGACCATACCAAACTAGACTGTTTGGTTCAATTCGATTCCCAGTCTTAGGACCATCTCGGTCCATCCCTAGTTCCAAAAATGGGAATCGGTCCTCCCTACTAGACTAGCTCGAGAACCAATCACCCATATATGATTTTGCATATGAGCCTTTACAAATCTTAGTGGAAAGAGCTAGCTCTTTCTTAATTTAAACTGGACTCAAGTTTGCTATAACAACTATCTTCGAGTGTTGCATTCGCTAAAAGTAATTTGTAGCAAAACATATCTAATTTTCCATTTCTAGATAAGCAAAAGATATGTCAAGTAAATTATAGAAGCAAAGTGTCCTACTTTTTGAATCGACCTTTAATGTTCCGTATGAGGACGTGTCGATGGTCAAAGAATGGCAAGTTGATCGGATAAAGCTTTTATGACTATTTTGAAAATCGAAAGTCTTTAAAAACTTGGTTTGGTGGTATTTAATAAGCTCTCTCTTCCTTGCATTTGTCTTGCTTTCTTTTGTGCAAAATCAAGTGATTTTTATATTATAAATCTCCTTAGAGGGTATGAATATATGTAATCTAAAGGGAGAGTGATATAGTGTCTTGAGAGGTGCTCGAATTTGTAGAAGTAACTCCTGAAGCTTTAGGTTGAAGCATTACATTTTGCACAAACCATAATATTTCAAGAAGCACATAGTAAATTCCGGTCTCATTGGACTGTAAGACTTGGGAGAGAGAGTAGGTCAAGTGGAAGGCCAATCACTATAAATTTGATTCACATTTCTTCTATTCTTTAAACAGTTCCATTATTTGTTTGATAGAAAATTGTGATTATGCAAAAGTATATACGTTTCTATAGCGCCAGTTCACTTTCTATAATGTCCATCATGTATTCAGGAAAAAAAAATCTAAGTTTTTCTAAACAACCAAATCACCCGCCTCTTAGTGGTCCTGCCCAATTCAATTCATAGGTTACTGGGAGGCAACCATACTTGCACATATCCACCCGTGATTGGCAAAAACTTCCGGAACTATGCAAGTCATCGCGTCCTAACACAGATCGTGTCGAATAGGTTATGGATGCAAGGATATCAATCTTGGACCCTTATTCATTATCAATGTCATTCATGACAGTGCATATTATTCATGCTCGATGAATTAATTCTGTTCATAGAAAGCACAAACCACTGGGGTTTAGTCCAGTGGCCACCCTTCCAACATGGAAGGGGGAGGTAGAGGGTTCAAATCCCCATCTTTTCGGGGGTTGAGGTGGGGACGAATTAACTTCAGGAGTGGGTTTTGATTTTCATGCCCTACAATGAGGCAGAGTAAAAGTTTGAGAGTGAGAGTTAGAATAGGAGTAGAGTAGGACCGGCCAAAAAAAAGAAAAAAAGAAAGCACATTAATCATATGCCATTAAAGTCAAGTTGGCAATAGGTTCACCTAGAATGAATGGATTGCACTGTTAGAAGTTTCTCAAACGATCGTACTTTGTACTATGGTGTCCCAAATTGTTGCCTACTCCATCGTTACATGACTAATTGTTTTAGCTTTTACAAAATAACAAAACGTTACAATGTAATATGTATGCATCGGCGTTTCGTCTTTGTCAGTAACACACACATATAAATGGGTAAACTCAACTGAGCAATAAGCTAGCTCAGAGAGTCAGTGACATCATTTCTTTTCCCAATATAGGTAGTTCATCATATTACGGTCAGGCATGAAAACGTTTGCGTGCATGGAGTTTGAAAACTTGCACTTCTCTTCTGTCATATGGCAGATTAGGAGTTGGCTGACGAACTTTATTAGTAAAATTTCTCATTATCGTCTCCTAATGTGCCTGTAGAAATATTGTTATGAACATCTTCAACTCAGTAATTTGATCAATTGATAAAAGTATTAAATTCTCATTAACAAGTGTAAAAAAACAATTCTCTCATAGACCATTTACCATAGATGTAACTACTTTCAAGAGAATGAGTAAAAGCAATAAATTTTCAAATTAGTTAGTTTTCTTCAGCTGATTTTCTTTAATTGATCTAAGAATACAGACACGGGAACTTGATTATTTGGAGAGTTCTTGGAATACTCTACTAGTCCCACGAATTGGTTAAGTCCATATTTTTGAGTTATGTGGGTGGTCTTGATCCAACACAGTTTGTTAAGGGATTATTGTCTCCACACGATGGTGCGAACATAATTTTCACGGGTTACGTTCCAATTTGGGGTGTAATCAAGCTAATCGAGTTGATACTCTGCCAAGCACAAGCTCGCCTTAACTCCCAAATTTACTGCACGAAACACGACTCAAGCTCGAGCTTGAATTTAACAATCTCAAATGTTCTGTGATTCTAAGTATATTGTGTCTATGTTTATGAATATATAATTTTTTTGAAAACAAAAATAATGAAAAGCTCGAATTACTTGTGAATAGCTTGACTCGGTTTTATTCTTGATCATCACAGAGGCATGTGGCAGTTTTATTTTATAGATACAAAGACTTTTCCTTTTCAAAAACTAATTTTATATTCGGCCAAAAAAAAAATTACATTCATGAAAAAAATGAAAAAAAAAATTATTACGTCGGCATATAAAAATATATCACACTTCTTGTGGTGCAAATAATAACATTCCTTTCTAATGCACGTATATATGTACTATATGAATTTCATCTCATTAATGATTCATATTAATTTTTTTATTTATTAAAAGTGCATTAATTCAGCTCTACTATTGCATATGGCTTTACTATAAATCATTTACATCACAGTGTGCCCTTAAAATACAACATTTTGTTAAGGACAAAGGAAAAGAGCACACATTTATTCTCAAAATTATATTTATTTTAATGTGATCACTGAACTTGAATTTTGTGCAATTAACTCTATCCACTTATGAATTTCTTTTTCTTCAATTGAGTCTCTTGATTTCTAATTCTAACAAATTGAGACTAACTCGTTCGTCAATTCAATCAAAAGTGTGATGTGGAAAAACTGGATGTGATTATAGGTATTTCTTTTGCACCAAGCAAACTGTAAAAACAATGGCCCCGTGCATTTAAGTAAATCGCAATTGTCTTTCATGCTGCTATGGCATCAATTGTCTTAGCATTAGGCTTATTTAACTCCAATTCTTTGAAATTGGCGATGGAAGAACTTTCCAACATAAATGTAAACAATTTCCAAATTTTCAAAGGGTTGGGGTGGGGATGATTTAGTTTTAGGTGTGGGTTTCGATTCCCACGCTTTGTAGGGAGGCAAGATAAAAATTTGAGAGTGAGAATTAGAGTAGTAGAGAGCTCATGATCGAACTTCCATTTGTGTTTCCAAAAAATAGTACAACACTTCTGGTGGATTTGATGATATTTTTCATGACACATGTACTCGGATAACAAAAGGTCTTGATATATATATAATTTAATTTAATTTTTTTTTAGAATTATTCGAACCACCTTATAAATGTGTTCAAGCGGATGTCGGCATTTGGCTAGCGAAATCTTCAATACCAAGCAAGCTGTATCCAAAACACATAGGTTAGGGGAAAAAAACACTAAATAATTCAGCTCATTAATTCACATTCATTTATTAAAAATGACATTAATTCAGCTCTACCGTTGCATATAGTTTTCATCTCGTGGGATTGTCTACAACATTTTGTTAAAAGCATAGGGAAAAATACACATTCATTTCTAAAATTATATATATATAAATACTAGAACTTCATCGAAGAAGTTGCAAGTTCAAGAACCACATGGAAGAATCGACACAAGCTCATGATCAAATGTCCTTTCATGTTTTTAAGAAGAGTTAATATCACGAAAAACCAAAAACTAATATACATGTGATAAATTTACCATTCTGTTAGTTTCATTAAATTTTACTATCAAATTACTAATTAAATGACATACATGATAGTTGATGAATATACCAAATTGGAGTTTTCTCATCCATTACCAGTTTATGATTTTCATTGTATTAATTCAATTTATCGGAAATTAAATGAGGGCAAATTTGTCACAATTGTATCAATTTTAGGTTTTTGGTTATAAAAAAATTAGTTTGGAATAAATTTGTTATATATGTAAAATTTAGAGTTTTTTGTGATAAAAAATTTATTTTAAAAGAAATTTATTATTGATATATTAGTTTAAGGATTTTCATGATATTAACTTTTTCGATAAATAGCATAACCTTTGTGGTGGATTGGATCATGTTTTTCACGACATGTGTACTTCAACAACGAAAGGTCTCAAAATATATAAAATTTAATTTAATTTAATTTTTTTTTTTAGGATGATTCGAATCACACCATAAATGTAGTTTCGCAGGTGTTCAAGGGGACGTCGGCATTGGGCTAGCGAAGTCTTCAATACCAAGCAAGCTGTATCCAAAACATATAGGTTAGGGGAAAAAAACACTAAATAAGATTAAGACCGCGTCAAAGCAGCCACCTTATTCTTGCGCATTAAAAGGGACACTTGAAAATAAACGAAAAGGGGGAGTGATTTTAATGGGAATCTCCTGGCTTCATTTAAATTTCGCGAGCGTTGAATGGTACCCCGAATTCCGAATAAGTCAAAGCCAGAGCCCGACTCTTCCTCTTTCCCTCCTCCCTTTCTCTCTCTCTCTCTCTCTCTACACGCCTCGTCTTCTTCTTCTCACTTACCTCGCCGTCACGTTCGGCCCTAGCACACGCCTCGCTAACGATCACCCCATCTCCACCAGATCGATCTTCACACCAAACTTCCTACCTCGGCCGTCTCTTTTAGCGTTTCAGTTCGAACCCATCATCGAAAGGACTGGAAAAACCGATACTTCGAGCTGCCTGTTGATCTGCAATGGCGGTCGCGACGGCGGCGGCGGCTGCGGCGGGGGTGCCGGTGGCCGTGGGGGCGCTGAGCTACCGCTTCGCGCCGAAAAGGGTCTGCTTCTCCTTCGCGGCCTACGCTAAGAGCGTCATCTACCACCTCGCCTCCTGCGACGTCCCCGTCCTCGAAGGGCTCACGGAGGCCGAGTTCGACTGCCTGGAGTCCGCCTTCTCCTTCGCCTTCCCGCCCGACCTCCGGGAGATCCTCCAGGAGGGCCTCCCCGTCGGCCCCGGGTTCGTCAACTGGCGGTCGTCGTCCCGCAGCAGCTCCGGATTCTCGCGGGCCTCCCCGGCCGGTGCCTGATCAAGGAGGTGTCGCGGAGCGACTTCTGGTGCGACGCGTGGGGCGAGAGGCCGAGCGGTCGCGACCGGGCGGTCGAGTTGGCGGAGCGGTTTTTGGAGGAAGCGCCGGCTCTGGTGCCGATTTACCGGAACTGCTACATCCCGGCGTCCCCGAACGCCGCCGGCAACCCGGTGTTCTACATTGACGGCGGGGACGTCCGCGTGCTGAGCTTCGATCTCGCCGGATTCTTCCACGAGTTCGAGTGGTTGCGAATCGGCGTCTTCCCGCCGGCCGGGAAGGTGCCGCCGATGATCGGCACGCCGGCGTGGGCCGCCACGGCGCCGCGGAGGATCGAGTTCTGGAGCGACGTGGCGGAGAGAGGTGGAGAAGGGCGCCGGCGCCGGCGCCGGATCCGCCGGAGCCGGCGCGGGGAGCACAGGTGGGTGGTGGTCCGGCGGCGGCGGCGGCGAGCTCGGGGCGTGCTTGGAAGAGGCGTTCTGGAGGCTGAGGGACGGAGGGTGGAGGGAGGAGGAGGTGAGGGAGATGATGGGGATGGACGGCCGCGATGGGATGGTGAAGGTCGGCGGCGACGTGGCGAGATCCGACGGAGGCGTCGCTCGGCACGTGACAGCCTGGTCTCTGGAGTTATTGCGTGCGGGATGGAGCAAGGAGGATGTGGTGGAGTCGCTTGGGATCAACGTCGACGAAGAGCACGAGGGTCGGCGTCTGCGATCCTCATGATCGGGGCTAACGTTGGGAGCACGCGAAAACGACGTCGCCAGTGGGAGAGCATTTTTATGTTCAGCTATAATAAGATCATGAGCGAACTCATCATTTTGGCGAATTTTGTGCTTTATACTCATACATACAATTCTACAGATTTTAGGTAGGGATTGTAATCATGTAAATCTTCTGCTTAGTTGTAAATACAAAACGTGTGGGAGAGATCATGATGTGGATGATCATGAGCAAATACATGTTGCTTGTTCTGGGGCATATGATTTAAAAAGTCTTGAGTACATTGCATGATAATACGTTGTGCTGGAGGAATATACCAATGTAGGAAACACGCACAAGGAAAAGCATCTAGTACTCTTATGAGTTTGGAGATGAGGAATCGAGGCCACCTTGAACTCGGGCCTAACCTCTTGGGACTCATCCTTGCTCGTCGAGGTCCTGGGTGCTCGAGACTGAGTTCTAGGCTCAAGGACCTCAAGTTCTTGGGTTGATGACTCGAGTATGAGAGTTGGAATTACTCGAGGTTGGGCATCTAAATCTTCTTCAGGATTTTATCTTGCCTCCTTATGTCCGATAATATTGGCGAAACCTGTTGTACTGTTTTCTTTATGTAAGGATCTTGAAGTGTAGGATTCGTTAATTTCCGTTAATTCGTGCTTGCATATAAGAAGGATAGGATTTTTCGATCCGCCATGTGATGTTCCTTCGTTAGGTATCATTTTGCCTCCTTAGGTCTGATAAGATTAGTGAAACATGTTATACTGTTTTATTTATTTAAGGATCTTGAAGTGCGGGATTCATTAATCTCCGTTAATTCATGCTTGCATTTAAGACCCGCCATGTGATGTTCCTTCGTTAGGAATTTTCTAAACATATGATTCGTCAATCCCTATTTGTGTTGGAAATTGCAGGATTAGTTAAATTAGAAAGGATTATTTGGGCACGGAATTTGCAAATTCCTACTTGAACAGTGTTCAGAGATGGCAGGATCGGTCATTCCATCACGTCGCTTTCCGTCACATGGGGCATGGATTGGTCAAGCCCCGTCCGCGTTTAAGAAAAACAAGAGTCGTTAACCCCTAGTCGGGTTTTACCTTATCTTCGAAGCCTGATCAGACCGTCATTGCAATAAAATAGTAGAGGAAAACAAACGAGGCAAATCCCCCTCGACTACTACATGTAATAAACAATTCCTTAAAATTCACAAGTTTTCTCATCCTTATATAATTGATTGAAAGATTACGACCACTCAGTGTGTGAAGGCAGCAGCCATATCAGCCGCCACCTTATGTTATGGGCTCAGTGAGTTTATGGGATCGAAATTCCTTAAGGTTTTATTTATTATGTGATGATTTGAAAAATGTTTTTGTAAAAATAATCGTTTGTTTTGTATGAAATAATTAGTCAGCATAACATTTTCATTAGTGATAATAGTTTTTGTCTAAACATATTTGCAGACAATAAGATTATTTTCCATTATTTCATTTTATAAGTAATATAGATAATTACTTTTTGGAAAATTTTCTCTAAATCATTCATTTTTCGTGAAAATAAATAGATTAGTGAGCTTTAGGGATTGGTATTCCCCTAGTCTAAGTAAGTCATTGTTATCTACTTAGTGAGTTTTAGGGATCGTTATGCCCTTAATTGTTTGGAGAATGGGCATTCACTTAAGAGAATTTAGAGATCAATATTCCCTCTTGGAATTTAGGGATTGTTATTCCTTGAGTGAGTTTTAGGGATCGTTACCTCCTTAGAGAACTTGAGGAATCGATATTCTCTTGTAAAATTTAGATTCTCTTGCCTAGTTTAGGGATAGGTATTCCTTTTAACAAATTAAGGAATCGGCATACTTTCCGTGAGTCTTGATTATGCTTTGAGAAGGGAGAATTGGGGAATTAAGCATTATGGATATGAAATGAGTGTAGTTGACTTGAGACGAGGATGCTTGATGAACGTGCGGTAGCCGAGATAATATTACTGTTTGGAGAGAGTTCATCTGGCCTTGTCAAGAGTAGTAAATTGACATGAACCTCATCTCAGATGGAAAGATTTGAAAGCAAATTCATTTTTGCTATTGCTTTCACTTTCATTTTGTTTAATAAAAAATTTAAACAAAAGAAAAAGGAGTTTATTAGACCTTTAAACCTATTTTGAAACCCATGAGGTTTCAAGTTAAAAAAAAAATGAGGTTTCTACTCTGATGGGTAGATTTTGAGTTTCAGGTGGAAGTTGTAAGACACGTGAAACTACTCACCCCTAGCTACACGCATTTCTAGTCTTTTATCGTGATAAGTGTATTCTTCAATTTTTAGAAGATCAATCTTTTTAGGTGTTGACTCTTTGTAAATTCCTTTTGGTCTACAAACAACAATCAAAGAATGATTACAGATATGATTTTGGCAGTAACGCGTGACCACAGCAGTTTAAAAGTCACATCCAATTCAACTACCCCGCCATCAACACCAGATCCAGTTCATTTCTAGTGCGAAGTCAATTTATTATATGTGCCTTGCTCACCATTTCACGATTGGCAGTGGAGTAAAAGGGATATGAACGTGAGGTCGATTGAAGAAGATATGAGCTGAAATGACAACTTGCTCAACCTCTGCATGATTGATATTTTTTCTGCAAATGGATGCAAAAATAAAGTTTGGTCTCTAGCGAAATTAGTCAACAATTCCTTACACCACTGCATGACGGACTCTTCAATGCTCAGAGGGCTTATTCCTGATTCCTTATACCTTGTCTCTCATGATTTTTCGTTTAATTTTTCTTTTTCAGAAATATACTAAAAATAAACCTCACCTTTCACCTAATAACCACTTACAACCTCTACTTTTAGAAACACCAGACATATACATGAATTTTACCTTTGGAGACCATTATACACCTGACATGACCTACCTCTAAGGGGCCTGTTGCGGAAGCAAGCACTTGAACAATAAAACAGACAAAACAATAAAATAAATCGAACATCAATTATGTGGTCTGGTCAAGTGACTTACCTCTACGGGAGAGTAGCAATAAATTCCACCATAGGTTAAGCGATACAATTAAATTTACAACCATACTCGAGTCACTCAAATATTTTTAGTGTTTTCTAACTCTCATTTACACCCAAAAACTTATACAATGTTTAGTACTAGACCTCCTCATGAAATAATCTTTGAATCTTGTAGAGGAATAAGTTACATGTCTAACTTCCCTTAGGTGTTTTATAGGACTAAACTAGATGGCATCCTAAGACCAGACCAATTTAAAAAAGGTAATGATGCGGTTCATGAATTTTTCTTCTTGAGAAAATTGCCCAGTCAATAACAAGAACAAGATGCGATTTTTCAAGAGCGAAAATAAATCGAAACTCCCAAGAACCAAAGATGAATTCCCTTTTGACAAAGATAACTACAACCAAACAAGGGAAAAGAACAGCAAAAAATGCATTCAAATCATCAATCACGCAAGCGAGAGAGACAAAAATACAGATTTAGCCAACAAGCACATATTCAAGGGAAGGAAAAAGGACCACCTAAGGACAAGAGGAAAATGGTTGACCAAATGCGGATCGTATTTCATCACAAGTAGGAGGCCCATCGGCACGATCAAACAGATTCTCCATTGATGCAAATGTCATTGAATGATCAACAAAAAAAGAAAGGAGAAAGAACATAAAGAAGCAGAGAACATTGTGAAAGTTAGTACGGGCACCTAGAGGGGGTGAATAGGTGCAAAAACAAATTTTCCAGAGAGAAGTATGCAACTCTAATCAACAATAGATTATGAAAAAGAAATTAGACTCTTGTAAACAAGTTGAGTTACGATCAAAGTAAAAGAGCTTAGGGAAGAGAATAAGAACATAAGATTTATAGTGGTTCGGCTTAATCCAAGCCTACGTTCACTCTTCTGTACTAACAGCCCACCGGCTGGATTTCACTATGAAAAAGAGTTGTTATAGTAAAGCTCTACCTTGATTCCACAATGTAGAGACTCTGATACACTTTCTCAAGGTCTCACAAAGATATAAACTCTCTTTTGCATACAAGATTTCGCTCACCAATTGAATTGACTAAGAATAAGGAGTTTCAGATTTGGAATTCTTCTATCACGCACTCACTCGAATAACTGAAACGTCTTTCTTATATACTCCTTCATGCCATCACACCCATTGGCACTTACCAAAGGAATTCTTCCAATCTATTCGCTGGACAGAATCAATTAGAGAGATTTCGAGTTATTTAAGGAATATGTCGATAGCCCACAAATCCTGCTCGCCCATACAATTAGGATCTAGGTTTCCATAAGTAGAACATTCCAAGTATACTTTGCCATTCAACATATCCAAAATCCCTGAATTAATCTCAATTTGAATAATGGATTCCGACATGCTATATCCAGCCAAGAGATCTTTTTCAGTTGATAGAATCAAATCCTTAACAAAATACTCAGTTTTGGATAAGCCTTCTTCGACGGTCTAGAAACTGTCAATGAGGATAGACTTTGAGTTTTGAGTTTGGCAGTCCGGAGATCTTCAGACTTTGATGGAAGAGTCTGTAAGTCTTCAGACTAGACTGATGGAAACGTTTTGTCAACTTCAAAACACTCAATGAAGTTTTCTCCAACAATCTCCCCCTTTTTGATGGTGACAAAACTTTCATGCAGATTTGGATAACTTTGACCTGCAAAACAATACTCATGCAAACATGGATATTTCACAAAAGATAATTGGCTTAGTAAAGATAACATTAAAATTTGCATCCACAGAAAATAGGTTAGTCTTGTAAATGAGCAACTATCTTTGCCACGAAATAACAATAGTGCTTAAGATAAACAAACGATCAAATAGTCCAAATCCAAATCCAGTTACAGCCAAACAGCCGAACACAAAAGTAAAGTCAATCAAACACAAAAGTTAGGAGTTTAAATCTCAAAAGTTTAAATCTCAAATCTGCACCACCGCACCACATCTCTCCCCCTTTTTGTCAGCATTAAAAAGGTAGAGATGAAAAGAGAATGGAATTAGGATTGCTTTGGAACACGAACAAGCTGGAAATCTCTCATTAACTAGACAATCCCTTCTAGCTTTTTCAAATCCTCCTTCAGTTGAGCCACATCTTCACCCTTGGCATTTGCTTGAACTTGAAGAGTAAGGGCATGGATTTAATCATGCAAAGAAACTAAAGAGGATTGACCTACATTCTGCAAGTTCTGAACTTTCCAGAGCATAAATTTGGCCTCGCATCTCCAAGAGAACATCAAACACTCTGCAAAAGTCTGCTGAATTATCAGTTTGAGTACTGGCATTTGCACGATCATAAGGTGTATTGGTAGATGATGGCAAGTTAGCATGATCACGCAGATTTGACGATGAAACCTCATGGCCTTCCTTAGGAAATTGAGAGGCATAGATGTCTTCTGGATCTGCTGGTGAACGACTTACTCCTTCACTAGTAGCAGTAATTGAAGATGTACCTCTTTTCTCAGCATCTCCCCCTGTTTCATTGCTTTCAAGCGGTGAGAAGTACTCTTCATGCTCTGCTTCTTCTTGTTCACCTCTGCCCTCTTCTTCTTCTTCAATCATTTCTTCCTCTGCTTCTTTCTTCATTGATTCTCTTTCTCTAGTCCTCTGTTTGATCTCCTCCTTGTCTTGATCCTGTCTCACCTTTGTCTCTGGAACAGAATGACTTAAGTTCTTCAATGCAAGAGCATAAATTGTGATATCATCCTCATCCTCTTTATCCTCCAAGATGAGTGCTCTTCTTTTCTTGGATGGAGCAACCATGGGCTCCTTCCCTTTTCGTTTTGCAGCCGAGGAGACTGGGTGAGTCTTGACAGGGGTTTTAACCTTGAATCGCTCCAAAGCCTTGCTAAGTTTCTTCAGACGCATTTTAGAGACCATTTTCAGTTATACCACCATTTGATCGCATGTTCGAACACAAATAATCCTAGGAGGCTGAATGTTCACATGTTTGAATAACTTAGTGACAAGTGTTGAGTAAGGAAGTTGGCCCTTGTCCTTCACCATCGTTCTGTACATGTGCAACATAATAGTGTGTGAAAGAGAGAACTTTTTGCAATCGTTGATGGCATACATCAGCTTTGCCTTCGAGTTTGAAACATCGGTCTTCGAAGTCGATTTGGGTCTGAGGCAGTTGATCACTATCTTATGAAACAAAATATTTGAGGCATTCATCCTCAAATATGAAAATTTTCCTTCCGTTGTTCTATCCTGAACAAGCTCTATCGTCGCACATCCAATAGACACACTGATTGGTTGGTATTTCCCTCTTTCAACCCCAATCACATCAGCCAATGTATCCATGTCAACCACATAGTCCTGATCTCGAACATTGAAAGAGAATCTATTCGCATTCAAGAAACTTAGATTCGAATAGAAGTAAGCAGTGAGTTCAGCATGAGCCTTTGTCGTTTCAGAACAAAACCGTTCTAGTTGAAGAAGATTGAATTTCTCTCGTAGCTTGACATTAAGAGAATCAAGAAAATTAAAGTCCACACTTCTAGGGTTAATCATACCACGCTTTAGCAACGTAGAGTACAGTTGCTCGTGTTCCTTTGAGCGAAACAAATCTGTCATTTTGCTTCGGATTTTCGCCGCAACACCCATTCTAGGTTTAAACTGAGTGTACATCCTATCATCATCATTCTCATTAGGTTGACTCAACCTTCCAACACGTGGATTGCTTGGGATATTTGCCAATGCTTCTTCCGCTGACCCCGCAGGAGCAATTCCCAATCGTTCTATTGTGCGTAAAAAGTAGGTTTCATTTCGATACCCTTTGTCTTTTAAAAATTCATCAATATAGTTCAAACGAGTACCACTCCTCTTCAAAGCACGGTAAATCTTAAAAGTAAAAGCGAGCTTATGAGTTCTTACAGGTTCTGCATCTTTGATGATTTCTTCCTCTTCTCTATGTTCAATATTCTGAGGTCTAGATGGAGGAGATGGACGCTGCTGAGAATGTTGTGGGCTCTGCTGCTGTCTAGGAGATTCTTATTCCTCGGTGAGATCAAAATGTGTAGGTCGCTTACGCATTTACTGTGGTCCCCTGTTTGCGATTCTCGAAGACTTTTTTTGAGACGACATCTTTCACAGTCTTTGAGAGATTCCAAGCTTGCTTCACAAGAAATGTGAAAACTTTTTGAGGATTAAACAAGAGAAGAAAAGAGAATTGGAAGATCTGTGCTCTCTTAGGGTTTTTGTGAGTAAAACGAAGAAGAACCAACAGTATATAAGGTAGTCGAAGCGAGGCATACGGAACGTCGTAAAAGAAAATATAAAAATGCCTTTTAAAAAATAACTGCCTTTTAAAAAATTAGATAACGGTCATTTCAAAAATAACTTCTTTTTCGAAAAGGAAAGATTGCAATAATCACGAAAACTGGGGAAATAACATCAATCAATTACGATAGATGATCGTACCTTTTCGAGATTTGATATGAGAGATAAGTTTCTAAAATAGAAGTAACTTACAGTCGTAAATCTTGATCGTCTGAGTCTGAGTGTCTTTAGACTTTTAGCATTAAGTCTGAACTTCCTCAGACTTTAAGATATTGAGTCTGGAACGAATAACTTCAAATTGATTTTTCTCCAAATGCTTTGTAAATATATTCGCCAGTTGATTCTTTGAATCAATAAACTGAATCGAAACTTCTCCATTTTGAACATGATCTCTAATGAAATGATGTCGAATCTCTATATGTTTTGCTCTTGAGTGAAGAATTGGATTCTTAGTGATATTGATTGCGCTGGTGTTGTCACATTTGATCTCAGTGTATGAATCTTCAATTCCAAAATCTCTTAGCTGTTGTTTTATCCACATAATTTGTGAACAATAACTTCCAAGAGCTACATACTCTGCTTTTGTTGTAGAAAGAGTTACGGTACTTTGCTTTCTTGAAAACCAAGACACTGTCCTGTTACCAATTACCAAGTAGTTGACAAGTGCCCGGGGGTACTCTTTCTATCAACTCTGCATTCGGCTAGATCTGCGTCTGAGTATCCAAGAAGAATGAAGTCTTCTTCTTTTGGATACTAGAGACCTAAATTTGAAGTTGAGGCAATATATTTGATAATACGTTTTACAGCACTTAAATGAGATTCTTTGGGGTTTGATTGAAATTTGGCACAAATGTAAACACTAAACAGGATGTTAGGTCTAGAAGCAGTAAGATAAAGAAGTGAACCAATGATACTCCTGTATAGCTTTTGGTCAACTTTTTTTCCTCCTTCATCTTTGTCTAGCTTCAAGGAACTTGACATTGGTATATCAGTCTTTTTGCAATTCTCCAGTCCAAAGTTTTTGACAAGTTCTTTAGCATATTTTTCTTGATGAATAAAGATTCACTTCTTTAGTTGTTTCACTTGAAGCTCGAGAAAGAAGGTTAGTTCACCCATCATGCTCATTTCAAATTCATCATACATAGACTTAGAGAATTTCTTGCATAGATTTTCATTAGAAGATCCAAAAATAATATCATCAACATAAATTTGAACAAGTAAAATTTTTTTGCTTTCTCTTTTGATAAACAATGTAGTATCTACTTTACCTTTGACAAAGTCATTTTATTAAAAACTTACTTAGTTAGTTGTACCAAGCTCGAGGTGCATAGAGCCTTTTTCTGTCTAAATATAGAGTTTGGTTTCCTTGGTTCTTCAAAACTGGGTGATTGTTTCACATAGACTTCCTCTTGGATAAATCCATTTAGGAAAACACTTTTGACGTCCATTTGGAATAACCTGAAATTTTTATGACAAACAAAAGCAAGTAATAATCTAATTGCTTCTAATCTTGCTACTGGAACGTAAGTCTCATCATAGTCTATCCCTTCTTCTTGCGTATATCATTTGGCCACGAGCCTTGCTTTGTTTCTTACAACTTTCCCTTTCTTGTTCATCTTGTTCCTGAAAACCCATTTAGCTCCAATGATGGATTTACCTTTTGGTTTATGAGTTAATTCCTAGACATCATTGATACTGAATTGCCTAAGTTCTTCTTGCATAGCTTCAATCCAGCTTTCATCAGATAAAGCTTCTTCTATGCTTTTGGGTTCTATTTCAGAAATAAGAGCCACATCACTAGACTCTTCACGCCTTTTGGATCTTGTGCGAATTCTTTCATTAATATCACCAATAATAAGATCTTTGGGATGACAGGACTTATGGTTCCAGTTGCTGGTTGATTTGTCAGACTGTTGATCATTTCTCTCATTTGAATATTCGATGATCATTTGTTGTTGGTCTTCTGAAGTCTAAGATGCTTATGGAGATTTAGACTTTGTAGAGTCTGGAGTAGGTTCAGATTCTTCAAGTTGAGTTTGAATCAATTGATTTTGCATAAAGTCTTGTAATTTGACATTCATTGATTCCTCCACAGATTGAGTCTTTTTATTGCATACTTTGTAAGTTTTGCTTGTGATAGAATATCCAAGGAAAATACCTTCATCTGATTTTTCTTCAAATTTATCAACTCGATCATTTGCATTTTTCAATATAAAACATTTACATTCAAACACATAAAAATACGAAACAATTGGCTTCTTTCCTTTGAATAACTTATAGGGAGCTTTCTCCAGAATATGCCTTAAGAAGACTCTATTAATAATATAGCACGCTGTAGAAACTACTTCAACCCAAAAACGAGAAGAGATGTTACTTTCAATTAAAAGAGTTCTAGCCATTTCCTGCAACGTATTCTTTCTTTCCACGACTCCATTTTGCTCTGGAGTATATGGTGAAGAGAACACATGCTAAAAGCCAGATTCATCATAGAATTTTGTAAAGTCTTGATTTTCAAATTCACCTTCATGGTCTGTTCGTATATTTTAAATAACATACTCTTTCTTATTTTGGACCTTTTTAGCATTCTTTATAAAATAAGAAAATGTTTCAAACTTACTTGTCAGGAAATATACCCAAGTGAATCGTGAATAATCATCCACAATTACTAGGCAGTATTTCTTACCTCCAATGCTCTGAGTTTTGGTTGGTCTAAGAGATCCATATGCAAGAGCTGCAGTACACGATTAGTGGATACTTGATTTATTGGTTTGAATGAATTTCTTACCTATTTTCCCAACACGCATAGTTTGTATAGATCAAAATTTTGGTATGTTAGTTTGGGTAGTCCACTAACAAGCTTCTTTGCTGAGATTTTGGCTATTTGCTTCATGTTGATGTGCCCAAGTTTTCTGTGCCATAAGTTTGCTTCCTCTTGAATTGAGATTAGACATTAGGATTCATCTGGTTTGATATCCAAAAGATAGATATTCCTATGTCTTCGCCCTGTGAAAGACTGAGAGGAGTCTTTACCGGTTCCTGAACATATTCCTTCTTGAAAGTTGATTTTGAAACCAGTGTCGCACAATTGACTGATACTCAGCAAGTTGTAGTTGAGTCCTTCCACTAAGGAAACATTACCGATCGTGAGGCTTCCAATCTTTACAGTTTCGTATCCCACAATTCTTCATTTGCTATTTTCTCAAAAAGAAACTTTTCGACCATTAACTTATACAAGTTTTATGAAGCAATTTGAGTCTCCTGTCATATGTCTTGAGTATCAACTATTCAAGTACCATTTAACTTTTTTCTTGATAGTGACTTACATTTAGAAAAGAGACTCAAGCTTTCTTTGGTACCCATATTTTCTTGGGTCTATTGGTGTTAGTGTAATATACGGTCTTTGCCCATATCTTCTTAACATGTTTCCAAACTATAGGACATTCTTTCTCAAAATGATCTGAGCTATTGCACTTAGAACATTTAAGAGCACTGCGGCTTATAGGTTTTACAAAGACTTTTTGGAAATGATTTTTGTAAGAATCTCTTGTAGGTCTTTGCTTAATTCTTTTCTTTACTTTATGAAAATTAATTAGAGGGATGGTTTCAGCAGTTATTTCTAAACCTAATTTGTTGAAGTAAGGTCTTTGTGCTGAAAGAATTTTTTCAAGTTTCTCAGATCCTATAGAAAATCTTTTAGAAATACTTGAGATATCATTTTTCAAGGATGCATTTTCTTTTGAAAGATTGAATGCATTTCTTTCAAAGTAGTAACGCTTTTGTCTAAACTTTTGACCTTCTCTTTCCAAACATTTTCCTGTTATTTTAGTGTAGAATTTTCCCTTTTAAGTTCAGAAATCATTTTGAGAGAGGTTTTAAGACTAAGACATAATTCATCAATGTATCTAGAGACTTTAGTAGGGATTTTTAAATTACTTATCTCGATTTCACTATCTAAGTCTGAGTCTGTCTCGGAGTCTGAATCTAAGTTTGATTGTGTCATGAGATAAATATTGGCATAATCATCATCATTTTCCTCACATTCGGTATCACTCTAAGTTTCTACTTTAAGTGCATTTCGATATTTCTCAGCTTTTCCTTTCTTTCTCTTCAGAAGGGGACAGTTGAGTCTGATGTGTCCATTTTTCTTGTATTCAAAGCAGACTACATCTTTATTGGATTCATCATCCTCAACTGATTTATTCTGTAGCTTTTGAAAACTTTGTTTCTTTGGATTGAATCTTCTCTCCTTTCTCGTTCGCGCCGAACTTTCTTATCATAAGAGCAAGCTCTTCATCATCCATATCGTCTTAGGAATTTGTGACATCAGAATCATCATTAGATTTTAATGCAATGGATTTCTTACCTTTAGGATCTTCATCTTCATTGATTTTCTCCACTTCATAAGACTGAAGAGTCCCAACCAATTTGTCAACAGAGAGTGGCATGATTCTTTGTGTCTCCCTTATTGAGGTCTTTATGTGATTCCAATCCTTGGACAATCCACACAGTAACTTGATATTCAAGACCATTCACGATTTTTGTAAAACGACTAAATATGTCAGTGATAGATTCTCATAGTTTCATCTTAAATGCTTCATATTGATCGAGCAGAATGTTGATTATGGTTTCTTTCACTCGATCAATTCCTTCATAGGTGATGTGTAATCTATCCCAGACTTCTTTAGTTGTTTCACAAGAAGATATTCTGTTATATTCAGTAGGAGATAATGCACAATATAAAGAATAAATTACTTTTGCATCAAGAGCTTGTCTATTGGTTATATCTTCTTAAGTCATTTCACTAGACTCAACAGCTTATTTTCCTATTTCTGAGATTGTTGCAGCGGAATGATTCCTTTGTCTACCACGTCCCATTCTAGAGGACCCTTTGATCTTAGGAATGCCTTCATCTTGTTTTTCCATAAGTTGTATTCATTTCCATCAAAATAAGGCGGTCTAGTATTACTTTGCCTTTCAACCAAACCTGGAGCCAACATACTAGCCATTGATCTTTAACCCTGAAGTAAAACACTTCAACTTAAGTGAGTACACAAACTCTGATACCAATTGTGAAAGCTAGTACGAGCACCTAGAGGGGGGTGAATAGGTGCAAAAACAAATTTTCCAGAGAGAAGTATGCAACTCTAATCAACAATAGATTATGAAAAGGAAATTAGACTCTTGTAAACAAATTGAGTTTCAATCAAAGTAAAAGAGCTTAGGGAAGAGAATAAGAACATAAGATTTATAGTGGTTCGGCTTAATCCAAGCCTACATCCACTTTTCCGCCCTAACATCCCACCGGCTAGATTTTACTATGAAAAAGAGTTGTTACAGTAAAGCTCTTCCTTGATTCCACAGTGTAGAGACTTTGCTACACTTTCTCAAGGTCTTACAAAGATATAAACTCTTTTTTGTGTACAAGATTTCGCTTAACAATTGAATTTACTAAGAACAAGGAGCTTCAGACTTTGGAATTCTTCTATCGCGCACACACTCGAATAACTGAAATGTCTTCCTTATATACTCCTTCATGCCATCACACCCGTTGGCACTTACCAAAGGAGTTCTTCTAATCTACCCGTTGGACATAATCAATTAGAGAAATTTTGAGTTATTTAAGGAATATGTCGATAGCCCACCAATCCTACTCGCCCATATAATCAAAATCTAGGTTTCCATAAGTAGAACCTTCAAAGTATACTTTGCCATTCAACGGATCCAAAATTCCTGAATCAATCTCAATTTGAATAATGGATTCTGACATGCTATATCCAGCCAAGAGATATTCTTTAGTTAATATAATCAAATCCTTAACGAAATCTTAGTTCGGATAAGCCTTCTTCGACAGCCTAGAAATTGTCAATGAGGATCGACTTTGAGTCTTGAGTCCGGCAACCGGAGGTCTTCAGACTTTGATGGAAGAGTCTGTAAGTCTTTAGACTAGACTGATGGAAACGTTTTGTCAACTTCAAAACACTCAAGGAAGTTTTCTCCAACAAACATGACCCGGCAATCATGAATCTTCTCATTTCGACAGGAAATTTAAATCATAAAAGACAGGGAACATTAGTTCTACTGTTAAGAAACCAACTTGGCTGGTGTTCTTGAGTTTGATTGCCAACATGGGTTGTTCAAATGCTTTAGATCTCAAAGTTCTTTCTTTCTTATGGATGACGACTTCATGTCTTTTTTGTCTAGCCTACCTTCATCTTTATTTTAGCCTTTTATTTCAATTAAGAAATTATGAGACAAATGATCTCTAAACTTTATCCTAAGGTGCAATGCAATTCCTAAACTTTCAATTTATTTAAAGTAGTCCTTGGGCTTTTTGTCAATGTTCAACTTAGTCTTTGAACTATACAATAATGTTTAACTTAGTCAAAAGACAACGTTGAATAGGTACCAAAAGTCTAATGACCACATTTCACAATTGGCTACAATTTAGGGATTATATTGAACAAATTAAAAGTTCATGTGTTATTTATGTCATTTTGCTGGTAAGATTGTCAAAGTAGAAAAAATGACATAACTAGTTTATTTTTATTTGTTCAAATGTGATTCTAGATTTGTAGCCTAATATGCAATGTGGTCTATAGAGTTTTGAAGTATATTTAACCAAGTCCATGAATTATATGAAAAAGTTCAATGTTGTCTTTCTATTAATTTAAGTCCAAGGACAACATTTAGGGACAAAATTGAACATATACTAAATGCTCAGACATCCCTTTATAAAAATTAAAGTGTAGAGACTGCATTGCATATTTGGGTAAAGTTTAGAAATCATTTGTGCCACTATCCCATAATTGAAATGAAAAGCTAAAACAAGGACGGAGGTAGAACAAACAAAAAAGACATGAAGTCATCATCAATAAGAAAGAGAAGAACATGAGATCGAAGCACTTGAACGACCCATGTTGACGATCAAACTCAAGAACACGAGCAAATTTGGTTTCTTGACGGTAAAACTATTGACCCCTCTCTATCTCTTTCGTTTAAATTTTGTGTCGAGTTGAGAAGATTCATGGTTGACATGGTCGTGTTCTCTTTTCTTGATGTTCTATTTTTTTGTTGCTTGTTCATTGATGTTTGCAAGAAATTGAGAATCTGTCTCGACCGTGTAGTTGCACCTCGACTTGCAGTGAAGTACAATCCAAATTTGCTCGACCATTTTCCTCTTGTTCTTGGGTGGTCCTTTTTCCTTCCCCTAAATTTGTGCTTGCTGGCTAAATCTGTATTTCTATCGCTCTCACTTATGTGATTGATGATTTAAATGCGTATTTTGCTGTTCTTTTTTCTTGCCTCGTTGCAATTATCTCCGTCAAAGGGGAATTCATCTTTGGTTCTTGGGAGTTCCGATTTCTTTTCGCTTTTGAAAAATTGCAATTTTTTTCTTGTTATTGAAAAAAAAAAAAACTTGTTATTGATTTGGCAGAGGAACCCAATTCTAAAAAACTCTCGCTGAAGGCGAGCTCCCCTCTGCCCGACTATGGCTTCTTCTCTCGCTGAAGGTGAGTTCTCTTCCATCCCTTCCTAGTGATTGCTCCTACATCTCTTCTCGTGAGAAATGGCTGTTGATATAGCCTCTCCACCCGATTAGCTCAAACCTTTTTCCTCTCTTGAACCCTAAAATAAGCAAATCAGCTCTGAAACCTTAACTTGTGTGTTCCAGCTTTTCTAGCGAAATTGATCCAAAACCTGCAGAGCTCCCTTCATTTCCAAACCAAACATAGCATCCAATCCTAACCCTAACCTTCTCGTCCAACCAATATTCCCCGTACCACAACTTTGTCATTTGGGGCCCAACTCAATTCAGCCATGGAGGGCAACTAGGAAAACCATCTCCGATTGCTGGCTCTTTGTAAACGGATGGGAGATTTATGGGTAGTGGATGATATCATAGAACTGAATGGCCGCATCCCTGAGGTACACAAACAGGCTGGTGAGTATCTATTATATGGAAAATTGTTCTCGAAACCAAGTGTTAATTTCCCAACATTCTAGGCTATAATGAAAAGGGCTTGGAATTTAGAAGAGGTCAGATGTGAGGTGATTGAATCAGGTTTCTTTGTATTCATTTTCAATTAAGAGGAAGAACATAAAAGAATTCTACAGACATGCCCTTGGTCCTTTGCAAGTAATCTGTTAGTTTTACAGGAAGGGGACCCTACCATTCCCGAGCACTACTATGAGTTTAAACATTGCTCCTTTTGGGTGCATCTGATGGGGCTTTCATGAGCTGCTATGTCGGAGGACTGTATTCGCACTATTGCTGGAAAAATGGGAGAAGTAGAGGAAGTTAGAATTGATGCTCGAAATAACAGCTTTAGAAAAACTGGCAAAGCAAGAGTAAGGCTGAATCTATTTCATCCTCTTAAAACTGGAATGATCATTCATGTGGGAGATAGAAATTGGTGGATTGACTTCAAATATGAGAGACTACCACACTATTGCTAATCCTTATGGTTACATAGGCCATTATGCAGACTATTGCCCGACATTTCCCTATAAAGAATCTAGACTTCCTCAAGATAAACCAGACGCTATGGATCTTGGTTGAAAGCAAAGGTGAAAGAGTTCGGCCCTTGCTAGACTACCTTTTATGGGGAGATAGATCTCACCTTAACTGAAGAGGACATGATCCCCGAGACCCCTATTATCCCCTCTAATGATGAGTCAAACAGTAAATCTTCAACAGATGGCAGCCAAGCCATTGTACTTTATCATCCTACAACACAACCAACACCATAATTATCAATCTCAACAGAACTCGCAGCATAGAAAAAAGGTAAACACATCCAACAGTACTCGGAACAACCAATGGTGTATCTAATGCATGATGCAGAGGTGGGGATTTAAGGGGCAGCCGAATCTAGTACAAAAAAACAAACATCCAAAAAATTAAAACGCTTTGCTCCGTATGAGAGAAAGGGCAGTCTGACTACCCTTGCGGACATGGATAAACTTTTGGAAACACCAATTCAAATATGGGAAGGCGAAGCAGCAGGGGCTTTGGTGGCTAGCCTTAATAAGCCACCAAGAAAGCCATGAAGGTGTTAAGCTGGAATTGTCAAGGTTTAGGCTCTCCCTTGACAGTCCAAAACCTATAAGCCTTAGTGGCTCGCGAGAGACATAATCTGGTTTTTCTTATGGAAACCAAAAATCAGTACCGGATGGTGGAAAACATCAAAAGAAGACTAAAATTTTCTTCTATGTTTGCTGTTAATCCTATCGAAATGGCGGGAGGCTTGGTATTATTATGGGATGACTCAGTGCAACTTACTATTGAGCATAGCTGCTAAGAGTTAATTGATCTTTCATGCATAGTGGCTGGAAACACTTTTAAAATGCAGATTTCTTTCCTACATGCATCAACTAACTTCCAAGAGAGAGTATCTCTTTGGAACTTACTTCATGCTAGAAATAGATCGACAACAAGACACCGGCTTTGTATTGGTGATTTCAATGGGGTGCTATATCATTGGGAGAAGATGGGCCGAAGACTAACGGAAAGATTTCAAATGACAGCTTTTTGGGACTTTGTTGACTCATGTTCTCTAATAGATATTGAAAGCAAAGGGTGCGCATTCACATAGACAAATAAAAGAGACGGTGAAGATTTAGTTAAGAAAAGGCTTGATCGAGCATTTTGCAACCTAGAATGGAGGCTTTTATTTCCCAATGCCGAAGCCTTTGCATTTCCAGCAATAGGATCTGATCATAATCCCATTTTATTATGCTTAAATGCATTGAACAACAAAGACAAAGACTTTTCATATTCGAGGCTTTCTGGTTAGATCATCTAGAATGTGCAAATGTAGTAGACAAGGCTTGGAAGTCAGAGAATAGGCAGCAAGGAGATTTGGTTAGGAAAACAAAAAAAGGTAACCCAGGATTTGAGAAAATGGAGCAGGAGATCCTTTAAAAATGCATCTAAACAAATTGACCAGCTTAGAAATCAGCTCACTCAGATCATTAACGGGGCAAACCAGAATGACAGGGCAGAGGAATACAATAACATCACTGAGAAAATCAATTCATTGTGGCACCAAGAAGAAATGTATTGGGGCATTAGATTCAGAATTAACTGGTTAAAGTGGGGCGATCGAAACTCGAGATTTTTTCATGCTACAACAATGCAGAGGAGACAAAGGAAAAAAATCAAGATGCTGAAGATTGAAGAGAATAGGTGGAGTCGAGAGCCTCGAGTCATTAAACAACACATAACAGCTTATTACCAAGAGCTGTATAAATCTGTGGGTTCTTGTTATTATCAGCTCGTCTTAGAGCATTGTCCAACTATTGTTTCTGAGGAAATGAATGAGCTGTTAACAGCATAAATAACTATGGAGTAGGTGAAGCTAGTTGTTTTCCAAATGGGGGCAGCAAAACCCCCTTGACCAGACGGTTTGAGTGATCTTTTCTATCAAAGTCAGTGGGCTATTATTCATGAAGACATATTCAACCTAGTGGATTCTTTTTTCAAAGAAGGCAGCTTTGATACAACACTTAATGAAACCTTTATCACACTTATCCCCAAGGTAGCAAATCCTGAGAGCATAACAGAATTCCGACCAATAAGTTTGTGCAATTTCAGCTACAAAGTTATTACAAAGGTAATGGCAAATAGACTCAAACCTTGGCTCCCATTCATCATATCCCTGGAACAAAGTGCATTTTTCGGGGCCGGCATATACAAGACAATATCTTTATTGTTCAAGAAGTCCTACATCAACTATGGGTTAGAAAGAGACGTAGAAAATTCCAAGCTGTGGTGAAGCTAGACATGCAGAAAGCTTACTATAGAGTTGAGTGAGACTTTTTATGTGATTATATGTAGAAGATGGGCTTCAGTGAGAAATGGGTGAATATGGTCAAATTTTGTATCTCTCAGCCCACTTTCGTGTGTTAATTAACAGTAAAGCAGGGGAATCTTTCACTCCAACTAGAGGTATTAGACAAGGGGATCCTCTCTCACCTTATCTGTTCATTATTTTGGCTAATGTTCTCTCCCATATGGTGCATAATGCTATCATGGATGGAACCTTAAAGGGCATCAAACTAAATCCACACTGCCCTATCTTATCCCACCTATTCTTTGCGGACGATGCCATTTTCTTCTTGGATGGAACTCTTAGGAGTCTCAAAATCTTACCAATATTTTGAATTGTTATTGTTTTGCATTTGGTCAATTGATCAACCTTAACAAATCTGGAGTTTTTCTTGGGGCCAGCTGTCCACAGGATTTGAAACGAAATATTGTAGCTAAACTGAGGGTTCCTATCCTAGAAAAAACTAGGAAATATTTAGGGATACCATCCGATTGGGGCCAAACTAAAAACGGATGTTAGATTGGATCATAGCACGGGTGGACAAAAAATTGGAGGGATGGAAAGAGCAACTAATATCGAAGGTAGGGAAAGAGGTGCTAATCAAAATGGTTGTTCGTGCATTACCCTAATATGCCATGAATACCTTCAAAATACCTCTATCTATTTGTCAAGCGATCGAAAGAAAAATCTTAGCCTTATGGTGGAAACAAAATGCACAACAAAAGGGTATTCACTGGAAGAGTTGGGAAGTTTTGAAGAAGAGGAAGGAACAAGGAGGAATGGGGTTTAAAGATTTAGTGGAATTAAACAAAGCTATGTTGGGAAAACAAGCATGGAGATTAGAGAAAGCTCCCGAGGCCTTGTGGAGCAGAATATTTAAAGGCCTCTACTTCCCTATTAGTAATCTATGGACTGCTACAAAAGGAGCTAGACCATCTTGGGGTTAGCGAGTCTTTTAATCGGCCGTGATGCCCTACAACCCGATTTGAAATGGGAGGTTGGGGACGGTAAATCTATCAACTTGAGAGATGATTGTTGGCTAATGTTAGGAAGAATTGGTGGGTTGGCAAACCGAGATGATCCTAAGCTAGTGGCAGAGATCATTGATCCAACTACGCGAGCATGGAAAAATCAAATTATCACAGAGCTTTTTGACAGCCACATCTTAGAGGAAATTCAAGCAACCACACTCAGCATATTTACCAGACTTGACCGTCTAATATGGACATGACATAATTTAGGGGAGAATAAGATCAAAAACGGGTATCATAAACTACGAGCAGCCAACACCAACATAACAAAAAACCATGCATCCTCTTCATATCAGGTACCGAAACAACTCTGGACAGAAATCTGGCATCTACAGACGACACTCGGAATCAAGCACTTCATGTGGAGTTTATGTAACGAAGGTCTCCCTACCAAAGCCAACTTATACCAGAGAAAAATCATACCTAAGCCCACATGCCCATTATGTCACCAACTTCTAGAGTCTTATGAATATCTCTTTGGGCTTTGTTTGTGGACAAGAGAAATATGGCAGAACTATTATACCGACATGGATGTTTCCCCAACCTCTATAATAAGAACAGACCGATGGGTAAGCAAATACCTTCGATCTGGCATCTCGACAAGCCAAAAAGCGATTTTTGCGACCACCCTTTGGCTAATTTGGAAAGCCCGCAATGCTCTGATCTTTCAAGGCCAAAAAAAAAAACACAAGCACAGATCATTAACGAAGCCATTCTCTCCCAACAACTCTACGAGAAGTGGAACCCATGGAAAGAAGTGACGACCTCAGAATAGAGTACCTGGGTGCCTCAAGATCCGGGCGCCTTGAAGATAATTGGAGGGATCCATTGCCGAAATATGCAGAGTAGAGGATGGGGTGTGTGTTGGAGGCTTCGCGCAGAAAATCCGAGCTCAATCGGCTCAAATGGGAGAAACCTTAGCCGTCCAACAGGCGTTAGATTGGCTAAGGAGAAACCGAACTGGTCTGACAGAACCCTTTTCAGGCGCACGAACCGATCTGCCTGTCTCTCTCGTGTGCATCTTCGGAGATTGTATCTCAGCCGTAGATTCCATCGTGGGTCGAAATGAAGTATCTTGGGCCTCTCACCCTATTGTCTTGGATTGCAGAGAAATGTTGGCCCAAATGAAGAATGTCTCCTTGCGATATGAACCACAAAAGAATCAAACCGAGCCGCGATTGGATCGCGAAATCCCACAACATAGGTTCTCTTCCGAGCAATTGGGTATCCCATCCCCGCATGAACTTTATCTTATATTATGTTTGGGCTTTCGTTCTAGTTGTAATCCACCATCTCAGTATTAATCAATGAAGTGTTTTCAACCAAAAAAAAAAAAAAAATCCGGCAGAGTAAAATGAGAGCAAAATTTTCTACTTTCTTTGAATCATAGTGAATAATGTGAAGGTTTTTTGTAATGTCAAATCTCATGCTTTAAACTCACAATTAGTTCATGATCTCTGGCTAATAGTTCTAATCAAGTCGAAATGGAGGTTAAGGGAAGTGCAAGCTGTTATAGATGGAGAAGGAGAACCTTTTGAATACTCAAATTTGGTTCAAAAAGTGTAATGACCATCGAAGGAGGATTTCAAACTTTATCACAAGAAGAAATGCAAGTTCAATTATATAATTTTAGTGGTCCTATGCCGAGTAGAAAGGCAGGGCCGAACCTTTACTAATAAGGACTAGTCTTACTTCTCCACTCCACTTGAGCATTTAAAAAGAGTACTCGAGAATAAAGCCTAATCAAAGCAGGCAAACAGAAAGATCGTGTAACTTGACAAGTGTAACCATGATGGCTTGTTTCACAACCGCAGTAGTGCTTTTTCTTCTTCTTTTTTTAGAGGTCAATTCAGCAGGTTCTAATCCTGCAATGGATTCTTGTTGGCCGCCTCAAGAGGGATAGCTTTGCTCCTAGGTTCTAGGGGTGGCTCCATCTCGATTGTGGATCTAATTAGCTCCATTAGACCTCTCGCCTCTACAAAGGTGAAGCTTCCGACCACCGCTTCCACATGCGAGGATATGAGTAGAAGTGAGCACTTCATGTGGATAAGCTTCGACGCTCTCAACTTGGTTTGGATCGTTTGACTATGGCTTCATGTTCTTTACAATCAAAAGCTTGATCACGAGGGTCCAAATCAAGGTCTCCATCTCGCCTTATTAAATTCAATCGACTCCTTCCCCCTTTATGGGGGGATGGACCCCTACGAGTGAGCAGAAAGGGAGGAGGAAAGAGGCCTTGGCGAACCTTCATAATTAGTGAACAAGTGTAAGCTTCACTACTTGAGAATATGGAGTACTAACCACATTGAGGGACAGGCCCTGAAGCGAAGGACGAGAATGAGCGGAATCAATGTGTTCCAATTTCTGGCCTTGCATCAACCATCCAATGGACCATGGACTAAACGGCCACTGCCTGAAAGGACTATGTCTAGGGGACCGGTTACTCACAAGACCTTATTTTATTGTTTTAATCATCATTTCACAGTGCACTCACTTGCACACGTGTGATGGACCGTGATTCTTTTATACTTGAATACTCTTGTGAGTGGAGTTTGTGGTTAAGAGTGAGTGATGTAGTGGGGATGATACAACTAGTTCATGAGAGCGGTGTCAGAATGATTGGTACTAGAAGTTCTATGATAAAACGATTATATCTCTAGGAGCTTTGAAGGCGAGTTAATTTATGTGCATAAACTAGTTGGGATGCCACTCTCCTAATAATGGCAATCAATTATTGTGCCTAAAGTGTTCAGCGTGTCTTGCTAGATGGACTAGATATCTGAGCTAAGTTGGATATGGTATGATATGATGTGAGGATGATATTCATTGTACTATTTTTAGGAACAACTATAGAAGGAATGCTAGCTTGGTGCTCTCAGCTCACTAGGTGCCACACTGACTATTTCACGGCCAAGGAACTATCGGCCTATGACAAGTGGTATTAAAGCAGAATTCCTTCAATAAGTGAGTTTGAGTAAGAGAAAACCTATGGTCTACTCGTTCCTACGAGGGCAGAGAGTGAATTGTTGAGGCAAAACTTGCTTAAGCAAAGTGTGGCTCTTGGCCAGCTTCTAAGATGACAACGAAGGGACATGAAAGAATTGATTCCTTACTGAATAGGGAAAACGATCTCGGATCAATAGGCGAATCTCAAGATGGGTTTGCTAAGACATTTTTAATGGGGGAAGAAACCTCCATTAGTCTGTTGAGATCAAGAAAAGCTTAATAGGTGAAATAGGATCATGCCAAATAGTGTAGTTGGCTCCAAAAGCCACACTTGTTAGGGAAAGCAAAAGCGACCAAGTTGCCTGAACAATTGCAATCAAAAGAAGCTACCAATGGAGTGGCCTGTTCAGCCGGGCAAGCATTTCCATTCGATGTTGATCCAAAGTGGCACATTAATGGTTGATGAACTATTCAATGTATGACCTAGAGGAGCGCATTAATAGTTGAAGAATGCAGGGAAGTCACATAATAGCCCACAACGAGAGCATTGTGGAATTCTCACCGGGGGGGGGGGAGAATGTCACAAACCGTGATTTTTCCGTACTCAAGTGCCATTGTAAGTGGAGTTTTGGTTATCAAATGAATAGTGAATGATGCATAAGGAATGATACAACTAGTTTGCGATAGTGATGTCAAGACAGTTGGTGTTAGGAGTTCTAGGATATAACGATTACATCTTTACAGAGCTCTAGAGGGTTGGGGGGGGGGGTTGGCTTTTGGTGCACAAACTAATAGAGAGTATATGCTGTTTTCTTCATAAGGCCATGGTAGGTCAAAACCAGCTGTTATGCGTAAAGTGTTATGTTTGTCTCAATTGATGGACTAAATGCCCGAACTAAGCTGTACATGGTACAATCTAGTATGGGGATGATATTCATTGTACTATTGTAAGGAATGAATATAGAAGGAAGGTTGGCTTGGTATTCTTGATTCACTAGGTGTTTGCATGGGCTATTCCACCATCGAGGAATTGCCGAACAGTGACACACACCTCTCACTTCACTCTCTCTTGTGAACTAGGTAGAAATTTGAGGGAGCTAATTAGGCGTTTGAGAAAAAACTAGAGAGATGTATACTATGATAGTCCTAGATAATTTTTGGAGAGAGAGAAAGAGAGAAGGAGGAGAGGAGGTGTTAATTGCATAGTAACAAGTCGATGGGACTATCCACGGTCTTAGGGAGTGTTAATCACTTAAGGGTATTCATATAATTTGCTATCATCATTCAAGTAGTCTATCATTTTTGGAAACATTGATAAAATTGTGGTCGTCCTTGTAATTTATTTTACTATGTGGGTGTCCTGAGATAATTTGTTATTGAGAAGTTAAAAGCTTTATCAAATTTGGCAGTGATGCAAGGTGGTCATTTATAGATTACATCTCATGAATTTTTATTAATAAGCGCACTAAATAAAGTTGCTGCGAAAGAGTTATAATAATTAGAGCTGAAGTGTGATGGATTTTACCCACTGCTTTGTGCATTGACATACTTAAAATTAGAATAACATTTTGTTGTTCTAGATTTGAGGCTTCTTGAAATCAAACGGTGACACCACAAACAAAGAAATAAAACAAAACCCCATTTGTAAAACAGTTCTTTTTGCAATTGATGAAAATTAAAGCACAAATCCTTTTAAGATTCCTTGTAGGGTCATTTATAACCCTTTTGTGCTACTTCTTTTTTAAGCTTGGTATACTGATTCGTGGGTAACTTTATGTTTCTACTTAAAATGGACAAATCAAAGAAAAGAAGCAAGCAGCGGTGGTAACGAAAGAATTCCCAAACTTGTCTCCATAGATTGTATCGAAAATGTCATACGAGCCTCCTATCAACTCAATCATACACTGCACATGGGTCTGCGCAAGGCCCGATGCTACCTAACAAAATCTCCCACTTTCATTGAGCAACTTTTGAGTAGCAACATTTACTAGCAACCGTCTCTTATCCTTGAATTGTTTTGCGAGAATGACTCAACACAACCGTTTCTTTTGGTGGATATTGAGGGACATAGGGTTAGATGGATTCACATTGATGTCTAAGAGGACTTTCGGACATGGGCACTTGTCGAGCATTGCTATGTGTAGGTTCTTTGTTAGCTCTTGATCTTGTTTTTGTTTTCAATCCCATAACAAAAGACTACAGAAGCTTAAGTAAGTAATAAAACCTTTTCATTAATCATTTTTGTCACGCCCTGAACCTCAGGGACGCGCACATCCTTCGGCGGTCGACTAAATTGCGATGTTCCCAAGACGCATTGTCGACCCTTTCGTTTTATGCACATACTGAAGTGAACTCATAAACCCCATACAACAATTAAATACATGGGATAGAAAAGCAAGACAACCAATTTTTCTCAAAATACACTTTATAAACAAACCAAGTTAAACCTACAGGTTCATATACAAATGTCTGACTTAAAAAGAAACTACTAAGCCATCTACACTTTGGACCCTTTAGTCTCGAGCTTTGGATCCTTCACGCTACGGCCTTGAAAATGGTAATCCACGATGGGGTAAGATAAAAATCTCAGTGAGTTAAACCCTAAGCCCCGACTAGGGCAAGAATTCACTCAAAAGCGTTCTAAACATGCACAATCCAAAACTTACCTTGCTTGGGCGCGTCCCTGTACATTAGTACATCTCATATGCACTCATAAACGCAGCATGCGTAATCAAGAATTGGAACAGTTCATAACACTCATTGAATATTCACAGAAGTCTCGATTATAGGGCCAAATTGTTATGACACATCCCATTTCGTACCACACAATTTCGTCTTATAATTAGGCGCGGATAACTCATATCAGTGTTTCCGTCCACACTCGATATTCACTCTCAATATCCAAACTCAATATTTCAACTCCACATCCCAACTCAATATTCCAACTCCACATTCCAACTCAGTACTCAACTCAAGCTTTTAGAGGTGACCCCCACGAAGTTTTGTTATCGTGTGGCACTTATTTCTTGACCACAATCGAAATAGCTTAAGGCTCTAGAGGTAACTCACAAGAAGTTTCTTTGTTGTGTAGCACTTAGTCATTTTTCCACATATAGCAATAGTACAAGGTTCTAGAGGTGGCTCCCACGGAGTTCCGCTATCGTGTAGCACTTAGCTCTTGATTATGCAAGATAGTAGTGCAAAGCTTTAGAGGTGGCTCCCATGTAACTTAGTTCACCATGTAGCACTTAGCCATTGACTACAATAAGCAACAGTACAAGGTTTTAAAGGTGGCTCACATGTGACTCAAGTCACCATGTAGCACTTAGTCCTTTACCTGCTCACAACCCATTCGGTTTCCTCAACACAACACATGTGATTGCCTCAACATATCACCTCATCTTTCAATAGTCATCTATTGCCATGATCATAAATAATCACCATAGCATAACCATTCATAACTTATCATGCACAAGTTCTAAGCATATCACAGGTCATCCACATCACCAAATACGCAATTTCTAGCAAACAAAGCATTAAGAACAATCATAAACTACTACCGATCCAAACCAGCGAAAAAACGATCTACTCGTGCGTCTCCAAGTTTAAATCCAGAAACCTTATCAAAAAAGTTTGAAAAATTCCCAAATTTGATTATGTTATAAATGACACATAAAAAAACATTTTTTTATGAAGACACCTTAACCCATATCATTCTAGATTAAGCCCGAGTAAATCGCTCAATCTAGTACAAAAACTGGGTCTTTCTCCGTAAAAGTCTATTTTCCAAAATCAGTTTGGTTCGAGATCCAAAACTTGTTCATTTGATTTGAAATTTGACTACGTTAAACTAAAAAAATGTGAAAAACAACTTTTGTGAAGGAACTCTTTGAAAATTGAACCTTAGAACTTGATAGAAATCCTTGCAATACCAAAAGGTCACAAATTCCAGCATAATCCGAGATTCTGTTTTGAAGTGACGAAGTTGAAATATTATTCTTTTAAATCCCTAAAAATCTTGATTAAAATATATGTTATAAATGAAGATGTCTAAAATATTTCGCAACAAGGAAGCAACCTCAAAATTATAACACATTTTGATCCACAAAAATGGCAAACGACAAGGGTCCAAAAACCAAATCTAGGGAAAATTGACTTTATTAGACTAAACCATCCTCATTAGTGCTAATCTAATCAATTAGATCAACACTAATCCATATTAAGACTAATCTAACCAAACTAGATTAATACTAATCCATCTTAAGGCTAAATTCACTTAGTATTAATTTAATTAAGAAAATTAACACTAAACTAACCCCCTAAGTGCAATTAACAATCTAATCAAGGATTAGGGAGTTAACTCATTGGATTAGCAAGGCGACGGCGTTGAGATCCTGTGTCTACGGCGGCTCCAAAGGAGGGCTGGAAGGGGTTGAAAATAGCCTTGCAAGCCTCTCGCTTGCTGCTAGAGTTTCGGGTTTTGCTCGGTTACGCTTGAGGCCGATTTCGGCGCCGTTGGCGAACAACACGGGTGCTGGTGATCTATGGAGGTATTGCTGGTGGCTTTTGGTAGGGATGGAGGTGGTGCAGCAATGGAGATGGAAAGGAAATGGAAGGGAGAAGAAGAAGATGAAGCAAAGCAGAAGCAAAAGCTGTTCTGCTGGGAGGGGTTTGAATGCACGCACAAGGAAGAGGGAAATGGAGGAGAGAGGGAAAGAAAGGGGGGACAAGGGTCTTCAAAGTCTTGGCATGCACCAATGGCCTTCCACCTCCAAGATCAACACACTTGAGTGCCCAAGCACAAAAGTCTTTTGCCCTCTTTGTCAACCAACCTTCCAATGGCCATTTTCATCTTCTTTCTTCACCAAATAACTTCAATTTAGTGGCCAAAACTCCCCTGCACACAGCCCATACGAATTTATTTTTCTTTTCTTCACATTTCAATCCATTTTGAAGGCCAAAGTCCCTTAATTCTGCCCATAAAGTCCATAGGTCCTCCAATGGTTGATTTCTTCTCATTTCTTCATCATTTCACTTCATTTAGATGGCCAAAAATGCCCAGCAATTTGCTCATACGAATTTCCAACTATTTCTTCTCAATCCCTCACCAAATCAAGTAATTTTGGCAGCCTAAAATCCCATGGCAGCAGGCCATACGAATTTCCCTTCCACTCTTCATAAATTGAGCCAATTTGGTGGTCAAAATTTCAATCAAAGGTGTCCCTCCGAATTTCCAAAAAATCCTATTTATCCAATTTGATTTTTCCGCAAAAATTCCTAGCTCGACGGAATTCGTTCAAAAGATGAGACGAGATCCTAAAAATATATCGTGACACGCTTGAACGTTCAAATCCCGAAATCATGTTCAATTCGTGGTTAAAATTAACCAAACACGATTTTAGTATAATTCAACCTACTGGGTAGCTTTTAGGGATTTTACTGCGGTTATATCCCTTAATGACTTTACCTAATATGTTAGTTAACTCGTGAGTGATTAGCTCAAAGAAAAAGGACTAGAGGCACGTCGGTGAAAAGTCCATTTCATTTTATCGAGACAGGGCCGAAATTCAAGATATCACAATTTTTCTCTAGATATGTGGAAAATATATGATTGTTCCAAAGCTAAGGCCATTCGTGCAATTGAGTGCAGAAAATTCTAATTTTACACCTAAGCAAAAAAATTTTCTTTTTATTTTGAGTGGACTCGTTAATTAAGTCTGTTATGGATTCTAATACAAAGTATTAGCTAGCAATAGACATTAAAAGGATGCCAACTTAGTAATGTTGAGAGGATTACGCCTTTGTCAATTAGACGAGAAAACAAGATAGTTATCATTGAACCTCTTCATACGCATGAAAATACATGGAAAAAGAGCGAGTGGTGCATTATTTTAAGCATTGCTTTGGCCTGTAAAATCTTATAACTAGCCACCACTTTTCATTATTCTCGCAATATCATTTGAATTTGCATTAATTTTGCAGCTTAAGACATGGAGGGCAGAACAACTGGAGCAAAGATGATGATCGAGGATGCCAATCACGACGAGTTGCCTCCTCCAAATGGCGACCCGGGTTGTTCAAGAAAGCAAGCGAACTATGAACTCTCTGTGCTGCTGAGATGGCCATTATTATCTTCTCTCCTAGCGGCAAGCCTTTCTCCTTTGGACACCCTTCTGTGGGTGCAGTCCTGAAACAGATTTGAGCATCCACGGGAGGTTTGTCCTACTGTCACTCAACAGGCTAAAACTAATGGAGGCACCTTAGTTGAACTGAACAAGCAATATGCAAATGTGCTCGAGTGATTGGAAGCTGAAAAGAAACGGGCAAAAGAGCTCTAGCATGTTAAGCCTCTGCAAATCGAAAACCTTAGCTTTGAACATTTAATAATGGTATTAAAGAAGGCACTGGCAGATCTCTAGGAGCAACTGGACAAGGGAAGGATGGAGCTCTTGGGACTGGAAGCTTCAACTTCAACTCCTCACACAGGAGCTATTGATGCCTCTGTCATTAGCCAAATTGTTATGATCCTCGTGAAGCAAATGTTGGTGAGGAGCAGTCAATTTGAGCGAGAACTAGGGAGAAATTGTTGTCCTATCTTAAATTGTATTGGGATAAGTGCTCAAGAAGTCCTAAAACTTGTCACCAAAATGCATTTTAGTCCTAAAACTTGCAAAAAGTGCATTTAAGTCCTACAACTTGTCAAAATGTTTCAAATGAGTCCTAAAATCGACGCCGTCTAATTTCTTAACGGAAAAAGCTGACGTGGCCCCGCGTGGCTTTTTTTAAACATTTCTCTCTCCTCCCTTGCAAATAGTTTTAAAAAAAAAACAAAGCCACGCATGCGAACGATGTCGTCTCCTCCTTTCTTCTTCACCACGACGTCGTCTCCCCTTTCTTCTTCACCACGATGTCATCTCCTCCTTTCTTCTTCACCACGACATCATCTCCCCCTCCGTCTGTACGTCTTCTTCATCGTCGTGTTCTCCCTACCCTCTCCATCTCTACGTATTCTTTCGCTTTCCGAGTGTCCCCTAAGCCCCAAATCGAACTCATCCGAACCCTAAGCCCTAAATCGAACTCGTCCGAACCCTAAGCCCCAAAACGAATTCGTCCGAACCTTAAGCCCAAAATCGACCTTCGTCCGAACCTTAAGCCCCAAATTTGATGATATGCAATTCTCTTGCGATTTGGGTCGTTATCGACCTCGAGTTCGACGCTCATCCCGAGTTTGTGTTCTTTCCTTCCTTTGACAATTGCGAGTTCGTGTGAAGGCCTCTTTGCGGGAGTATGGAAATCTCGCAGTAGTGAAGCGATTGGCGTCAAGGACGACGATCATGGTCGACGACGATGGCAACTCCTCCTCACGTAAGTATTGCTCTATGCATTATAGCATTTGGGTATCTCATGGTAATGCTACGATTTTTTTTTGTTTTTGTTTTGTAAAGGTGCTTTAATCTCTGCATTATGTAAAACGATGTCAGTTGGTGTCCTCATTTCTTCATTATTTGGAGTTCAAAGAGCTCGAGTTTGACACACATCAACTTTATGTTCTCTTCTTTGATGATTGCGAGTTCGTGCAAAGACATCTCTTCTGGGCATCTCGGCGTCTCAGCGGTGGAGCGAGCAGCATCGGGGATGGCGATGGTGACTCCTCATGCAGGTATCACTCTCTACATTACAGCATTGGGGTATGTCATAGTAATATTACCATTTTTTGTTTTGTTTTGTTTTGCAAAGGCATTTTACTCTCTACATTATACCGGCGTTTTACTCTTTGCATTATGGTTGTTTTGCATTTTCCAATTCTTGCGATAAATTATAACATTGCTGCAAATTAGAACATTGCTCTCACTATTGATCATGTAGTTGCATTGTGGTTGTAAAGTAGATTATGCTAATTTGTTGTTTCTGTATTGATTGTTAGTCTTTTATAAAAATATCTTCAATTTAGAACTTGAACATTGCTTTAATAATTTGATGATTGAAAGTGCTCTTTTTTTTTTTTTTTTTTTTTTTTTTTTTTTTTTTTTTTTTTTTTTTTTCTGTTCCCTTGTAGGTCCAATGGCCAAGAACAAAATTTATGTCATTGTTTGCTATGGAGGTAAATTTAAAGTTGGCCTACCATTGGAATACATAGGTGGAAGAGCTGATATTGCTGAAATAAGTTTAAGCAAGAGTTCGTTGTCTAGTAAAATTGAAGCTATTGAGGCTTTGGGTGTGTGTAGAATAGAGAAACTATTTTTGCGAGTTCCTGGAAGTAAGACTCTTGTAGATGGAATAACTCTTAGGTATTTATGGGATAACTCGATGCGATGGATCTATTTTATCATCATCTCGTGCTTTGAAAATATTGAGCTATATGTTGAGCATGTTGATGATGAAAAGGCGGAGCCGAGATGGGGGTGTTGAGTTGGAAACTGGAGGTATGTCTAATGTGATTGGGAATACCGATGATGATGGGAATCGGGCTGAAGTTGCCAATAGGGATCTAGATGAGGAAGAGGATGATGATGAACATAATTTGGTGGATATGGAACAATCAAGTGATAATGATGACTTTGAACCGGTTGATGCAAGGAAAAAATTAATGGAATTTTCAGCAAGACATAGGCTCCAAATTTTAAATTATAGTGATGCAATTGGTACTTCCCAACCACCAATTGTGGATGAGGCTCAATCGTTAGATGATTATGGGTACGAAATAGAGTATTCGATTCAAATGAGGAAGACAGTCTTCAATCAATTTTAAATGATGAGGGTGATGAAGAGGTTGATGTTATTTCAAGGAGGAAAAGTAGGTTCCCATCATATGATTAAAGTGGTACAAATCCAGAATTTATTATTGGCATGACATTTGAGGATGCAATTGAGTTCAAGAATGCAATTTTGAAGTATTCTATGGCTGAGCAAAGAGCAATCAAATATATTAAGAACACAAAAGTCTTTGTAAGAGCCAAATGTGCCCAGAAAAATTGTAACTGGATGATCTATGGTGCTCTTGATAGCAAAACAGGGTCATTTCATTTGAGAAGGTATGTAAATCAATATATATGCGGTATCACTTTCGAGAATAAGAGAGTGTCTAGCACTTATTTAGCTAAGCACTTCATGATTCTCATTTTTGCAATGCCTAAAATCAAAGCACCAAAGTTAAAGAAATTAGTTAGAGAACAACTTGGAGTAAATGTCACTTTCGGTAAGTGTAGGAGAATAAAGCTGAGAGTATTGAAGGAACGCAAGGCAATTACAAGAAGGAATATGCACAAATGTACGACTACTTGGGAGAGCTTTACACCGCAAGCCCTTCAAGCAATTTTAAATTGAAAGTTGAAGGCCATTGCCAAATTCTCCACCAGTATTTGATAGGGCTTACATTTGCTTTGATGCTTGCAAGAAAGGTTTTTTGGTGGATGTAGGAAGATCATTGGATTAGATGGATGTTTTTTGAGGGGTTTGATCAAGGGTGAGTTGTTATGTGCGTCGGAAGGGATGTCAACAATCAAAATGTATCCAAGGGCATGGGCAAAAGGTAAGAATCGAGAATAAGGGCACATGGACTTGGTTTATCGAATTGTTGAAGTCAAACCTCGATATGTGTAACGGTGACAGATGGGCTTTGATAAATGATCAACAAAATGTATGCTTTTTTTTTTTCATTTGTAAATTAATTATGACATTACAATGCTTTTCTTTTTGTTTTCATATATATTTTCTTTTTTTGGGTAATTGTCAGGGTCTCGTCCAATCTGTAGCTGAACTGTTGCCAAATGCAGAGCATAGGATGTGTGCAAGGCACATTTATTCCAACTCCGTCAAAAATACAAAGGAAAACAATTGCCGAGGCAATTTTGGAGATGTGTCAAGAGCAATAATATGTTAGATTTCGAGATGCATAGACAGAGGTTGAAGGAACTAACTCGGGAAGGTCATGATGATTTATTCCGTATTGAGCCAAAACATTGGTGCAAAGCCTTCTTTGACACCGACATTAAATGTGATGTCGTTGATAATAATGCCGAGTGAAGCTTTCACGGCGGAGTGTGTGGAAGCTAGGTGCAAGGCCATTGTGAGTATGTCAGGGGATATTAGAATTATGGTTATGAATATAATGCATACTCGGAGGGATGGATGTGCTAGGTGGACTATAAATTACGGTACAAGGATTATGCGTAAGTTACATGAGAATACAACTTGCTAGTAGGTATTGCCATTTGATATGGAATGGAAATGAAGGATATGAGATTACGTAAGGTGGTGACAAATATGTTGTTGATTTGAATTTAAAAACTTGTTCTTGTAGAGCTTGGGAACTTAGTGGAATTCCATGTTGCCATGCCATTTGTGCAATACACCATAAGAGAAATGATCCGACTGACTATCTAGCTGAGTGCTTCGACAATGAAAAGTATCTAAGTGCTTATCAATTCATGATGTCTACAGTGAGAGGACATAAATTTTGGAATAAAGCCAATAAAGAAGCTCCTCAACCCCCACCAATAAAGAACATGCCTGGTATGCCAAAAAGGAGTAGAAGAAAGCAACCGATTGAGCTTGTAAGAGGTGATAGAATGACTAAAGAGGGTAAGCAAATGACTTGTTTTGCTTGCAAACAAATTGGACATAACTGTAAGGGATGTCCTTTAAAAAGGTATTTCTTCAACTAACTGATCATCTTACATCTTGGTCATGTCACTTTAACATGTTGTTAATCAATACTTAATATGTGCTTCTCGGGCCAATGTTGGGGCAATGTATGTACATCCAATGCTCGGGCCAATGTACGTACATCCAATGCTCGGGTCAATGTATGTACATCCGGTGCTCATGCTGATGAAGTACAAGTTGAAGCTTATGCTCCAATCTCGGCTAATTCCCTTTGGGTCCAAGGCTCGTAAAAGACAAGTAAGTTGTCATTTAACCATTATTGTAAGTTTTATATATCAAGGTTTCAATTTAGTAATTATGAATATATATTCGAGGCTAAAGCTAAAGCAACGACAAACATAAACGAAGGAGGATCCGAAAGCCATGCCAATGCTTTTGTAAATGCCAATTCAATAGGAGACAATAGTGGGCATGTTAATGCTTCGGGCCAGGCTAGTGCATATATAAGAGAATGAAGTGCCACGTCAACGCTCATGCTAGTGCTGATGTTAGAGGATGTAGTGGTGAGGCCAATGCTTTTGGTGAAGTTCGTTTTGGATCAAGGGGAAGGCAAAGTGCACCGCCAATATAATGGCTAAGCATAGACGTGAAAAAATTCCGGTGAGTAATACCTCAATCCCCAAGTATACATGTATTGTGACTACGTTCTCATGTTGAATGAATTTATTATTTCAGTTTAAAAGACCCGTCATTGGAAATTACATGATACGAGAGAGAATCACAAGCTAAGATGATGAAAATGGTAGGATTGGGTGTTGACACAAATCCTATGACAAACCTTCATATTTGTCGCAAGGTGAGTAATATTTTTAAAATTTTATAATAGCAATTGCTTATCTCCTTAAGCTAAAAAAGATGCCTATTCTTATGTAGCCTAATACAATTGGTGCAGAATCATTAACCTATCGGAGAAAAGGGTAGTTTCAAGGATTACGTCAACAAGCAAATGTGCATTCCCAAGTCGGTGCACAACCTCAGGCATATCATGTATCAGCAGCTCCTCAAAAAAATTGCGGTGACGCCGAAGCCACTATTACAACCCAAGGCCACTTCCCAACGTTAGTCATATCATGCAACAGTGGCTCCTCCAAAGCACGTTGCGTTGCAATGAAGCCAACGACACTATTGCAACCTCGAGCTAGTTCCCAGCTCAATCATCTCAAGCTATAATAGCTCGAAGCATCTTGGTTTAAAGCGAAAGGCACCATCACAACCCCGGGTAAGTTCCCGACCTCAATCATTTCGTGCGACATTACATCCTTGAAAGCATGTGCGCGAAATGATGAGTGAAATGAAGATGTCTTTAAACGATTAACTATTATAACTGAATGACGAAGCGGATTGCAATGATGTCGTTGGCGACCCACATAACCTGCTACATAGGAAAATTGGCATACTGGAGTTGTAATAATTGGCCCGGCGTCACACGCAATTTTTTTTGAAAATTGAGTGCTGACTTTTTAAGTACATTTGCTAGTAACTCTTTGAAACCACGCGCGTATTAGGCTACATAAAAATGATATCTTTAGCTTAAGGAGATAAGCAATTTATTATAAAATTTTAAAACGTTACTCACCTTGCGACAAATATGAAGGTTTGTCATAGGATTTGTGTCAACACCCAATCCTAATTCATTGGCTTGTGATTCTCTACAGTATCTGTATTTCCAATGGCAGATCTTCTGAAATAATAAATTCATTCAACATGAAACATAGTCACAATACATGATACATTACTCACGAGTTCGTCTATGCAGCCATTATATTGGCGATTGCCTTCCCCCTTGATCTAAGCGAACATCCTTCACCACTACATCCTCTAACATCAGCACTAGCAAAATTGGACACTACATTCTCTATATATGCACTAGTATGCCACTAAACAATCTAACCAATTGGCATTTACAAAAAAGCATTGGCATGGCTTTGTCTCCTTGATTTATTGTATTTGTCGTTGCTTTAGCTTTAGCTGAATATATATTCATAATTACTAAAATTGAAACCTTGATATATAAACTTACAATAATGGTTAAATGACAACTTACTTGGAAAAAGACTTGGAAATTAAAAGCTTCAAGCTGCTTTACATTGTGAGCCTGGATGTACATACATTGACGAATTGGATTACGTACATTTGGCCGAGCATTGGATGTACATACATTGGCCTTTATTTGAAATTTTGCAATAAGTATTGATTAACAACATGTTAAAGTGACATGACCTGCATTAAGATGATCGGTTAGTTGAAGAAATACCTTTTTGGACATCCCTTACAGTTATGTCCAATTTGTTTGCAAGCAAAAACAAGTCATTTGCTACCCATTTCTATCACCTCTTACAAGCTCGGTTGCTTTCTTCTACTCCTTTTTGGCATACCAAATGTTCTTTATTGGTGAGGTATTGGCTTTATTCCAAAAATTTATGTCTCATCATGAATTGATAAGCACTTAGATACTTTTCATGTCGAAGCACTTCGCTAGATAGTCGATGGATCATTTCTCTATGGTGTATTTAAATGGCATGGCAACATGGATTAGATTCCCAAGCTCTACAAAGAACAAGTTTTAAATTCCAACATATTTGTCACCACCTACGTAATCTCATATCCTTCATTTCCATTCCATATCAAGCTGGCTGCGGTTAAGCCTCAATGTAACTGCGCCAATCCTTGTACCGTAATTTATAGTCACCTAGCATCCATCCTAGAGTATGCATTATATTCATAACCATAATTCTAATATCCCATTTCTACGATAACTTGCTTTTTGCTTCCACTTTTGCAAGCTTCACTCAGTTATTATCAACGACATCACATTTAATGTCGGTGTCAAATTTCATTTGGGCTCAATTAATTCATTCAACCTTCAACTCTATATCTCGAAATCTAACATATTGGCTTATGACACATCTCAAAATTGCCTCGGCATTTTTTCCTGATTTTTGACCCATTGGAATAAATGTGCACACATCCTATGCGGCAACGGTTGATACAGTGGGCGAGACCACGACATTACAAAAGATATATATGGCAAAAGAAAAACATTGTAATGTCATAATTAATTTACAAATGAAAAAAAAAGCGATTACGTTGATCATTTATCAAAGCCCATCTGTCACCGTTACACATATCGAGTTTGACAACAATTCGATAAACCAAGTCCATGTGCCCTTATTGACCGTTCTTACCCTTTGCCCGTATACTTAATACATTTGATCACATTTTTCGGTGTAACTCACCCTTGATCAAACCCCTCAAAAAACATCCATCTAATCCAATGATCTTCTACATCCAGCCAAAACACCTTTCTTGCAAGCATCAAAGCAAATGTAAGCCCTATCACTGGTGGAGAATTTGGCAATGGCCTTTCAACTTTCAATTTAAAATTGCTTGAAGGGCTTGCAGTGTAAAGCTCTCCCAAGTAGTCGTACATTTGTGCATATTCCTTCTTTAATTGCCTTGCGGTACGACTTTTTCTCTACGCCTCCAAGTTGTTCTCTAACTAATTTCTTTAACTTTGGTGCTTTGATTTTAGGCATTGCAAAAATGAGAATCATGAAGTGCTTAGCTAAATAAGTGCTAGACACTCTCTTATAGTGATCTGCATATATATTGATTTACATACCTTCTCAAATGAAATGACTGTTTAAGCACCATAGATCATCGATTACAATTTTTGGGCACACGGCTCTTACAAAGACTTTTGTGTTCTTAATATATTTGATTGCTCTTTGCTCAGCCATAGAATACTTCAAAATTGCATTCTTGAACTCAATTGCATCCTGTCATGCCAATAATAAATTCTGGATTTGTACCACTTTAATCATATGATGGGAACCTACTTTCCTCCTTGAAATAACATCAACCTCTTCATCACCCTCATCATTTAAAATTGATTGAAAAACTGTCTTCCTCATCGAATGAGAATACTCTATTTCGTACCCATAATCATCTAACGATTGAGCCTCATCCACAATTGGTGGTTGGGAAATACCAATTGCATCACTATAATTTAAAATTTGGAGCCTATGTCTTGCTGAAAATTCCATTAATTTTTCCACATCAACCATTCAAAGTCATCATTATCTTGATTGTTCCATATCCACCAAATTATGTTCATCATCATCCTCTTCCTCATCTAGATCCCTATTGGCAACTTCACCCGATTCCCATCATCATTATTCCCAATCATTAGACATACCTCCGGTTCTCAACACCCCCATCTCGGCTCTGCCTTTTCATCATCAACATGCTCAACATATAGCTCAATATTTTCAAAGCACGTATGATGATAAAATAGATCCACGCATCAGAGTTATCCCATAAATACCTAAGAGTTATTCCATCTACAAGAGTCTTACTTCCAGGAACTCTCAAAATAGTTTATTCTACACACACCAAAGCCTCAATAGCTTCAATTTTACTAGACAACGAACTCTTGCTTAAACTTATTTCGGCAATATCAGCTCTTTCCACCTATGTATTCCAATGGTAGGCCAACTTTAAATTTACCTCCATAGCAAACAATGACATAAATTTTGTTCTTGGCCATTGGACCTACAAGTAACGTAAAAAAAAAAAAAAAAAAAAAAAAAAAAAAAAAAAAAAAAAAAAAAAAAAAAAAAGAGCACTTTCAATCATCAAATTATTAAAGCAATGTTCAAGTTCTAAATTGAAGATATTTTTATAAAAGACTAACAATCAATACAGAAAACAACAAATTAGCATAATCTACTTTACAACCACAATGCAACTACATGATCAATAGTGAGAGCAATGTTCTAATTTGCAGCAATGTTATAATTTATCGCAAGAATTGGAAAATGCAAAACAACCATAATGCAAAGAGTAAAACGCCGGTATAATGTAGAGTAAAATGCCTTTGCAAAACAAAACAAAACAAAAATGGTAATATTACTATGACATACCCCAATGCTTGTAATGTAGAGAGTGATACTGCATGAGGAGTCACCATCGCCATCCCCGATGCTGTCGCTCCCACCGCCGAGACGCCGAGATGCCCGAGAAGAGATGTCTTTGCACGAACTGCAATCATCAAAGAAGAGAACATAAAGTTGATGTGTGTCAAACTCGAGCTCTTTGAACTCCAAATAATGAAGAAATGAGGACACCAACCGACATCGTTTACATAATGCAGAGATTAAAGCACCTTTTACAAAAAACAAAACAAAAAAAAATCGTAGCATTACCATGAGATACCCAAATGCTATAATGCATAGAGCAATACTTACGTGAGGAGGAGCGGCCCGTCGCCATCGACCACCGTCGTCGTCCTTGACGCCAATCGCCACACTGCGAGATTTCCATACTCCCGCAAAGAGGCCTTCACACGAACTCGCAATTGTCAAAGGAAGGAAAGAACACAAACTTCCCGGATGAGCGTCGAACTCGAGGTCGATAACGACCCAAATCGCAAGAGCCCATATCATCAAATTTGGGGCTTAGGTTCGGACGAATTCGATTTTGGGCTTAAGGTTCGGACAATTCGTTTGGGGCTTAGGGTTCGGACGGGATTCGATTCGGGCTTAGGGTTCGGATGAGTTCGATTTGGGGCTTAGGGGACACTCGGGAGACGAAAGAATACGTAGAGATGGAGAGGGTAGGGAGAACACGATGAAGACGTGACGGAGGAGATGATGTCGTGGTGAGAAAGAAGAAAGGAGGAGATGACATCGTGAGTGAAAGAAGAGCGGCGTGCGGTGAAGAAGAAAGGAGGAGGCGACATGCGTTTCATGCGTGGCTTTGTTTTTAAAACTATTTGCAAGGGAGGAGAGAAATGTTTTAAAAAAGCCACGCGGGGAGCCACGTCGGCTTTTTCCGTTAAGAAATTAGACGGCGTCGATTTTAGGACTCATTTGAAACATTTTGACAAGTTGTAGGACTTAAATGCACTTTTTGCAAGTTTTAGGACTAAAATGCATTTTGGTGACAAGTTTTAGGACTTCTTGAGCATTATCCCAATACAATTTAAGATAGGACAACAATTTCTCCCCTAGTTGCTCAAATTGGCCTCTCACCAACATTTGCTTCACGAGGATCATAACAATTTGGCTAATAGCCAAGGAAGGCATCAATAGCTCTTTGTGTGAGGAGTTGAAGTTGAAGCTTCCAGTCCCAAGAGCTCCATCCTTCCTTGTCCGATTTGCTCTAGAGATGCGGTGCCTTCTTTAATACCATTATTAAATGTTCAAAGCTAAGGTTTTCGATTTGCGAGGGCTTAACATGCTAGAGCTCTTTTTGCCGTTTCTTTTCAGCTTCCAATCACTCGAGCACATTTGCATATTGCTTGTTCGGTTCAACTAAGGTGCCTCCATTAGTTTTGCTTTGTTAATGTGATGGGACAAACCTCCTGTGGATGCTCAAATCTGTCTGGACTGCACCTGAGAAGGGTGTCCAAAGGAAAAGGCTTGCCGCTAGGAAGAAGATAATAATGGCCATCTCGTGACACGAGAGAGTTCATAGTTCGCTTGCTTTTTCTTGAACAACCCGGGTTCGCCATTTGGAGGAGGCAACTCGTCGTGATTGGCATCCTCGATCATCATCTTTGCTCCGGTTATTCTGCCCTCCATGTCTTAAGCTGCAAAATTAATGCAAATTCAAATGATATTGCGAGAATAATGAAAAGTGGTGGCTAGTTATAAGATTTTACAGGCCAAAGCAATGCTTAAAATAATGCACCACTCGCTCTTTTTCCATGTATTTTCATGCGTATGAAGAGGTTCAATGATAACTATCTTGTTTTACTGTCTAATTGACAAAGCGTAATCCTCTCAACATTACTAAGTTGGCATCCTTTTAATGTCTATTGCTAGCTAATACTTTGTATTAGAATCCATAACAGACTTAATTAACGAGTCCACTCAAAATAAAAAGAAAATTTTTTTTTGCTTAGGTGTAAAATTAAAATTTTCTGCACTCAATGCACGAATGGCCTTAGCTTTGGAACAATCATATATTTTCCACATATCTAGAGAAAAATTGTGATATCTTGAATTTCAGTACTGTCTCGATAAAATGAAATGGACTTTTCACCGACGTGCCTCTAGTCCTTTTCTTTGAGCTAATCACTCACGGTTAACTAACATATTAGGTAAAGTCATTAAAGGGATATAACCGCGATAAAATCCCTAAAAGCTACCCGATGGGTTGAATTATACTAAAATCGTGTTTGGTTAATTTTAACCACGAATTGAACATGATTTCGGGATTTGAACGTTCAAGCGTGTCACGATATATTTTTAGGATCTCGTCTCATCTTTTGAACGAATTCCGTCGAGCTAGGAATTTTGCGGAAAAATCAAATTGGATAAATAGGATTTTGGAAATTCGGAGGGACACCTTTGATTGAAATTTTGACCACCAAATTGGCTCAATTTATGAAGAGTGGAAGGGAAATTCATATGGCCTGCTGCCATGGGATTTTAGGCTGCCAAAATTACTTGATTTGGTGAGATTGAGAAGAAATAGTTGGAAATTCGTATGAGCAAATTGCTGGGCATTTTTGGCCATCTAAATGAAGTGAAATGATGAAGAAATGAGAAGAAATCAACCATTGGAGGACCTATGGACTTTATGGGCAGAATTAAGGGACTTTGGCCTTCAAAATGGATTGAAATGTGAAGAAAAGAAAAATAAATTCGTATGGGCTGTGTGCAGGGAGTTTTGGCCACTAAATTGAAGTTATTTGGTGAAGAAAGAAGATGAAAATGGCCATTGGAAGGTTGGTTGACAAAGAGGGCAAAAGACTTTTGTGCTTGGGCACTCAAGTGTGTTGATCTTGGAGGTGGAAGGCCATTGGTGCATTACCCTTTGAAAACCCTTGTCCCCCCTTTCTTTCCTCTCTCCTCCATTTCCCTCTTCCTTGTGCGTGCATTCAAACCCCTCCGCAGAACGGCTTTTGCTTACGCTTTGCTTCATCTTCTTCTTCTCCCTTCCATTTCCTTTCCATCTCCATTGTGCACCACCTCCATCCCTACCAAAAGCCACCAGCAATACCTCCATAGATCACCAGCACCCGTGTTGTTCGCCCATGACCCGCCGAAATCGGCCTCAAGCGAGCCGAGCAAAACCGGGAAAACTCTAGCAGACAAGCGAGAGGCTTGCAAGGCTATTTTCAACCCCTTCCAGCCCTCCTTTGGAGCCGCCGTGACACAGGATCTCAACGCGTCGCCTTGCTAATCAATGAGTTAACTCCTAATCCTTGATTAGATTGTTAATTGCATAGGGGTTAGTTTGTGTTAATTTTCTTAATTAAATTAATACTAAGTGAATTTAGCCTTAGATGGATTAGTATTAATCTAGTTTGGTTAGATTAGTCTTAATATGGATTAGTGTTGATCTAATTGATTAGATTAGCACTAATGAGGATGGTTTAGTCTAATAAAGTCAATTTTCCCTAGATTTGGTTTCACGGACCCTTGTCGTTTGCCATTTTTGTGGATCAAAATGTGTTATAATTTTGAGGTTGCTTCCTTGTTGCGAAATATTTTAGACATCTTCATTTATAACATATATTTTAATCAAGATTTTTTTGGATTTAAAAGAATAATATTTCAACTTCGTCACTTCAAAGCAGAATCTCGGATTATGCTGGAATTTGTGACCTTTTGGTATTGCAAGGATTTCTATCAAGTTCTAAGGTTCAATTTTCAAAGAGTTCCTTCACAAAAGTTGTTTTTCACATTTTTTTTTTAGTTTAACGTAGTCAAATTTCAAATCAAATGAACAAGTTTTGGATCTCGAACTCAGCGATTTTGGAAAATAGACTTTACGGAGAAAGACCCGGTTTTTGTACTAGATTGAGCGATTTACTGGGCTTAATCTAGAATGATATGGGTTAAGGTGTCTTCATAAAAAAATGTTTTTTTATGTGTCATTTATAACATAATCAAATTTGGGAATTTTCAAACTTTTTTGATAAGGTTTCTGGATTTAAACTTGAGTATACGAGTAGATCGTTTTGCTTGGTTTGGATCGGTAGTAGTTTATGATTGTTCTTAATGCTTTGTTTGCTAGAAATTGCGTATTTGGTGATGTGGATGACCTGTGATATGCTTAGAACTTGTGCATGATAAGTTATGAATGGTTATGCTATGGTGATTATTTATGATCATGGCAATAGATGACTATTAAAAGATGAGGTGATGTGTTGAGGCAATCATATGTGTTGTGTTGAGGAAACCGAGATGGGTTGTGAGCAAGTAAAGGACTAAGTGCTACATGATGAACTGAGTCACATGGGAGCCACCTCTAGAATCTTGTATTGTTGCTTATTATAGTCAAGAGCTAAGTGCTACATGGTGAACTGAGTCACATGGGAGCCACCTCTAGAACTTTGCACTACTATCTTGCATAGTCGAGGGCAAAGTGCTACATGATAGCGTGATTTCGTGGGAGCCACCTTTAGAACCTTATACTATTGCTATATGTGGAAAATGACTTAGTGCTACATGACAAGGAAACTTCGTGTGTCACCTCTAGAGCCTTAAGCTATTTCTGATTGTGGTCAAGAAATAAGTGCCACACGATAACAAAACTTCGTGGGGGTCACCTCTAAAAGCTTGAGTTGAGTACTGAGTTGGAATGTGGAGTTGGAATATTGAGTTGGGATGTGGAGTTGAAATATTGAGTTTGGATATTGAGAGTGAATATCGAGTGTGGACGGAAACACTGATATGAGTTATCCGCGCCTAATTATAAGACGAAATTGTGTGGTACGAAATGGGATGTGTCATAACAATTTGGCCCTATAATCGAGACTTCTGTGAATATTCAATGAGTGTTATGAACTGTTCCAATTCTTGATTACGCATGCTTTCGTTTATGAGAGTGCATATGAGATGTACTAATGTACGGGACGCCCAAGCAAGGTAAGTTTTGGATTGTGCATGTTTAGAACGCTTTTGAGTGAATTCTTGCCCTAGTCGGGGCTTAGGGTTTAACTCACTGAGATTTTTATCTTACCCCATCGTGGATTACCATTTTCAAGGCCGTAGCGTGAAGGATCCAAAGCTCGAGACTAAAGGGTCCAAAGTGTAGATGGCTTAGTAGTTTCTTTTAAGTCGACATTTGTATATGAACTTGTGGGTTTAACTTGGTTTTTGTTTATAAAGTGTATTTTGAGAAAAATTGGTTGTCTTGCTTTTCTATCCCATGTATTTAATTGTTGTATGGGGTTTATGAGTTCACTTCGGTATGTGCATAAAACGAAAGGGTCGACAATGCGTCTTGGGAACATCGCAATTTAGTCGACCGCGGAAGGATGCGCGTCCCCGAGGTTCGGGCGTGACAAAAATGATTAATGAAAAGGTTTTATTACTTACTTAAGCTTCAGTCTCTTGTTATGGGATTGAAAACAAAAACAAGATCAAAGCTAACAAAGAACCTACACATAGCAATGCTCGACAAGTGCCCATGTCCGAAAGTCCTCTTAGACATCAATGTGAATCCATCTAACCCTATGTCCCTCAATATCCACCAAAAGAAACGGTTGTGTTGAGTCATTCTCTGCGCAAAACAATTCAAGGATAAGAGACGGTTGCTAGTAAATGTTGCTACTCAAAAGTTGCTCAATGAAAGTGGGAGATTTTGTTAGGTAGCATCAGGCCTTGCAGACCCATGTGCAGTGTATGATTGAGTTGATAGGAGGCTCCGTATGACATTTCGATACAATCTATGGAGACAAGTTTGGGAATTCTTTCGTTACACCTTTCTTCTTTTCTTTTGATTTGTCCATTTTAAGTAGAAACATAAAGTTACTCCACGAATCGGTATACCAAGCTTAAAAAAGAAGTAGCACAAAAGGGTTATAAATGACCCTACAAGGAATCTTAAAAGGATTTGTGCTTTAATTTTCATCAATTGCAAAAAGAACTGTTTTACAAATGGGGTTTTGTTTTATTTCTTTGTTTGTGTGTCACCCGTTTGATTTCAAGAAGCCTCAAATCTAGAACAACAAAATGTTATTCTAATTTTAGCTATGTCAATGCACAAAAGCGATTAGGTAAAATCCATTTCAGCTCTAATTATTATAACTCTTTTCGCAGCAACTTTATTTAGTGCGCTTATTAATAAAAATTCATGAGATGTAATCTATAAATGACCACCTTGCACTACCGTTAAATTTGATAAAGCTTTTAACTTCTCAATAACAAATTATCTCAGGACACCCACATAGTAAAATAAATTACAAGGACGACCACAATTTTATCAATGTTTCCAAAAAATGATAGACTACTTGAATGATGATAGCAAATTATATGAATACCCTTAAGTGATTAACCTCCCTAAGACCCCGTGGATAGTCCCATCGACTTGTTACTATGCAATTAACACCTCCTCTCCTCCTTCTCTCTTTCTCTCTCTCCAAAAATTATCTAGGACTATCATAGTTATACATCTCTCTAGTTTTCTCAAACGCCTAATTAGCTCCCTCAAATTTCTACCTAGTTCACAAGAGAGAGTGAAGTGAGAGGTGTGTCCTGTATCGGCAATTCCTCGATGGTGGAATAGCCCATGCAAACACCTAGTGAATCAAGAATACCAAGCCACCTTCCTTCTATATTCATTCCTTACAATAGTACAATGAATATCATCCCCATACTAGATTGTACCATGTACCAGCTGGATTCGGGCATTTTAGTCCATCAATTGAGACAAACATAACACTTTACGCATAACAGCTGGTTTTGACCTACTATGGCCTTATGAAGAAAACAGCATATACTCTCTATTAGTTTGTGCACCAAAAGCCAACCCCCCCCAACCCTCTAGAGCTCTGTAAAGATGTCGTTATATCCTAGAACTCTAACACCAAGCTTTGTCTTGACATCAACATCGCAAACTAGTTGTATCATTCCTTATGCATCATTCACTATTCATTTGATAGCAAAACTCCACTTACAATGGCACTTGGTACGGAAAAATCACGGTTTGTGACATTTCTCCCCCAGGTGAGAATTCACAATGCTCTCGTTGTGGGCTGTTATGTGACTTCCACTGCATTCTTCAACTATTAATGCGCTCCTCTGAGTCATACATTGAATAGTTCATCAACCATTAATGTGCCACTTTGGATCAACATCGAATGGAAATGCTTGCCGAGGCTGAACGAGGCCACTCCATTGGTAGCTTCTTTTGATTGCAATTGTTCGAGCAACTTGGTGGCTTTTGCTTTCCTAACAAGTGTGGCTTTTGGAGCCAACTACACTATTTGGCATGATCCTATTTCACCTATTAAGCTTTCTTGATCTCAACGAGACTAATGGAGGTTTCTTCCCCCATTAAAAATGTCTTAGCAAACCCATCTTGAGATTCGCCTATTGATCCCAGAGATCGTTTTCCCTATTCGATGAGAATCAATTCTTTCATGTCCCTTCGTTGTCATCTTAGAAGGCGGCCCGAGCCACACTTTGCTTAAGCAAGTTTTGCCTCAACAATTCACTCTCTTGCCCTCGTAGGAACGAGTAGACCATAGGTTTTCTCTTACTCAGACTCACTTATTGAAGGAGTGCTTTAATACCACTTGTCATAGGCGGATAGTTCCTTGGCGTGAAATAGTCGGTGTGGCACCTGGTGGTTGAGCACGAGCTAGCATTCCTTCTATAGTTGTTCCTAAAAATAGTACAATGAATATCATCCTCACATCATATCATGCCATATCCAACTTAGCTCGGATATCTAGTCCATCTAGCAAGACATTGAACACTTTAGGCACAATAATTGATTGCCATTATTAGGAGAGTGGCATCGACTAGTTTATGCACATAAATTAACTACGCCTTCAAAGCTCCTAGAGATATAATCGTTTTATCATAGAACTTCTAGTACCAATCATTACGACACCGCTCTCATGAACTAGTTGTATCATCCCCACTACACTCACTCTTAACCACAAACTCCACTCACTGAGTATTCAAGTATAAAAGAATCACGGTCCATCCCACGTGTGCAAGTGAGTGCCTTTGTGAAATGATGATTAAAACAATAAAATAAGGTCTTGTGAGTAACCGGTCCCTAGACATAGTCCTTTCGGGCGTGGCCGTTTAGTCCATGGTCCATTGGATGGTTGATGCAAGGCCGGAAATTGGAACACATTGATTCCGCTCATTCTCGTCCTTCGGGGGCCTGTCCCCTGGTTAGTACTCCATATTCTCAAGTAGTGAAGCTTACACTTGTTCACTAATTATGAAGGTTCGCAGGCCTCTTTCCTCCTCCCTTTACGCTCCACTCGTAGGGTCCATCCCCCGTAAAGGGGGAAGGAGTCGATTGAATTTAATAAGGCGAGATGGAGACCTTGATTTGGACCCTCGTGATCAAGCTTTTGATTGTAAAGAACATGAAGCCATAGTCAAACGATCCAAACCAAGTTGAGAGCGTCGAAGCTTATCCACATGAAGTGCTCACTTCTACTCATATCTGCGCTAGGCGAGTGGTCGGAGGCTTCCTTTGTAGAGGCGAGAGGTCTAATGGAGCTAATTAGATCCACAATCGAGATGGAGCCACCCCTAGAACCTAGGAGCAAAGCTATCCCTCTTGAGGCGGCCAACAAGAATCCATTGCGGGATTAGAACTGCCGGAATTGACCTCTAAAAAGAAAAGAAAAAGCACTGCGGTTGTGAAACAAGCCATCATGGTTACACTTGTCCAAGTTACACACGATCTTTCTGTTTTACTGCTTTGATTAGGCTTTATTCTCGAGTACTCTTTTTAAATGCTCAAGTGGAGGTTGGAGAAGTAAGACTAGTCCTTATTAGTAAAGGTTCGGCCACCGCTCTACTCGGCATAGGACCACTAAAATTATATAATTGAACTTGCATTTCTTCTTGTGATAAAGTTTGAAATCCTCCTTCGATGGTCATTACACTTTTTGAACCAAATTTGAGTATTCAAAAGTTCTCCTTCTCCATCTATAACGGCTTGCACTTCCCTTAACCTCCATTTCGACTTGATTAGAACTATTAGCCGAGATCATGAACTAATTGTGAGTTTTAAAGCATGAGATTTGACATTACAAAAAACCTTCACATTATTCACTATGATTCAAAGAAAGTAGAAAATTTTGCTCTCATTTTACTCTGCGGATTTTTTTTTTTTGGTTGAAAACTCTTCATTGATTAATGCGAGATGGTGGATTACAACTAGAACGAAAGCCAAACATAATATAAGATAAAGTTCATGCGGGGATGGGATACCCAATTGCTCGGAAGAGAACCTATGTTGTGGGATTTCGCGATCCAATCGACGGCTCGGTTTGATTCTTGTGGTTCATATCGCAAGGAGACATTCTTCATTTAAGGCCAACATTTCTCTTTGCAATCCAAGACAATAGGAGTGAGAGGCCCGAAGATGCTTCTTTGACCCACGATGGAATCTACGAGTGAGATACAATCTCCGAAGATGCACACGAGAGAGACGGACGAATCGGTTCGTCGAAAAAGGTTTGTCGAGACCCGGTTCGGTTTCTCCTTAGCCAATCTAACGCACATGTTGGACTAGGTTTCTCCCATTTGAGCCGATTGAGCTCTCGGATTTTCTGCGCGAAGCCTCCGACACACCCCGTCCTCTACTACGCATATTTCGGCAATGGATCCCTCAATTATCTTCAGCCCGGATCTTGAGGCACCCGAATTATACATTAGGAGTCGTCACTTCTTTCCATGGGTTCCACTTCTCGTAGAGTTGTTGGGAGAGAATGGCTTCGTTAATGATACGTATGTTTTTTGGCCTTGAAAGATCGAGCATTGCGAGGCTTTCCAAATTAGCCAAGGGTGGTCGCAAAATCGCTTTTTGGCTTGTCGAGATGCGGATCGAAGGTATTTGCTTACCCATCGGTCTGTTCTTATTATAGAGGTTGGGGAAACATCCATGTCGGTATAATGGATTACCGCCATATTTCTCTTGTCCACAAACAAAGCCCAAAGAGATATTCAGCAAGACTCTAGAAGTTGGTGACATAATGGGCATGTGGGCTTAGGTATGATTTTTCTCCGGTATAAGTTGGCTTTGGTAGGGAGACCTTCGTTACATAAACTCCACATGAAGTGCTTGATTCCGGAGTGTCGTCGTAGATGATTTGTCCGAGTTGTTTCGGTACACGATATGAAGAGGATGCATGGTTTTTGTTATGTTGGTGTTGGCTGCTCGTAGTTTATGATACCCGTTTTTTGATCTTATTCTCCCCTAAATTATGTCATGTCCATATTAGACGGTCAAGAGTCCGAGCAAATATGCTTTGAGTGTGGTTGCTTGAATTTCCTCTAAGATGTGGTCAAAAAGCTCATGATAATTTGATTTTTCCATGCTCGCGTAGTTGGATCAATGATCTCTCGCCACTAGCTTAGGATCATCTCAGTTTTGCCAACCCACCAAATTCTTCCTAACATTAGCCAACAATCATCTCTCAAGTTGATAGATTTACCGTCCCCAACCTCCCATTTCAAATCGGGTTGTAGGGCATCACGCCCCGATTAAAAGACTCTCACAACCCCAAGATGGTCTAGCTCCTTTTTGTAGCCGGTCCATAGATTACTAATAGGGAAGTAGAGGCCTTTAAATATTCTGCTCCACAAGGCCTCGAGCTTTCTAATCTCCATGCTTGTTTTCCCAACATAGCTTTGTTTAATTCCACTAAATCTTTAAACCCCATTCCTCCTTGTTCCTTCCTTCTTCAAAACTTCCCAACTCTTCCGGTAATACCCTTTTTGTTGTGCATTTTTGTTTCCACCATAAGGCTAAGATTTTTCTTTCGACGCTTGACAAATAGATAGAGGTATTTTGAAGGTATTCATGGCATATTAGGTAATGCCCGAACAACCATTTTGATTAGCACCTCTTTCCCTACCTTCGATATTAGTTGCTCTTTCCATCCACTCCAATTTTTGTCCACCCGTGCTATGATCCAATCTAACATCCGTTTTTTTTTTAGTTTGGCCCCAATCGGATGGTATCCCTAAATATTTCCTAGTTTTTTCTAGGATAGGAACCCTGGCTTGCCATATTTCGTTTCAAATCCCGTGGGACAGGCGGCCCCAAGAAAACTCCGATTTGTTAAGGTTGATCAATTGACCAAATGCAAAACAATAACAATTCAAAATATTGGTAAGATTTTGAGACTCCTAAGAGTTCCATCCAAGAAGAAAATGGCATCGTCCCGCAAAGAATAGGTGGGATAAGATAGGGCGAGTGTGGATCTAGTTTGATGCCCTTTAAGGTTCCATCCATGATAGCATTATGCACCATATGGGAGAGAACATTAGCCAAAATAATGAATGTATAAGGTGAGAGAGGATCCCCTTGTCTAATACCTCTAGTTGGAGTGAAAGATTCCCCCTGCCATCGTTAATTAACACACGAAAGTGGGCTGAGAGATACAAAATTTGACCATATTCACCCATTTCTCACTTTAAGCCCATCTTCTACATATAATCACATAAAAAGTCTCACTCAACTCTATAGTAAGCTTTACGCATGTCTCCAGCTTCACCCACAGCCTTGGAATTTTCTACGTCTCTTTCTAACCCATAGTTGATGTAGGACTTCTTGAACAATAAAGATATTGTCTTGTATATGCCGTTTCCCGAAAAATGCACTTTGTTCCGGGGATATGATGAATGGGAGCCAAGGTTTGAGTCTATTTGCCATTACCTTTGTAATAACTTTGTAGCTGAAATTGCACAAACTTATTGGTCGGGAATTCTCGTTATGCTCTCGGATTTGCTACCTTGGGGATAAGTGATAAAGGTTTCATTAAGTGTTGTATCAAAGCTGCCTTCTTTGAAAAAAGAATCCACTAGGTTGAATATGTCTTCATGAATAATAGCCCACTGACTTTGATAGAAAAGATCAATTAAACCGCTGGTCAAGGGGGTTTTGTTGCCCCCATTTGGAAAACAACTAGCTTCACCTACTCCATAGTTATTTATGCTGTTAACAGCTCATTCATTTCCTCGAAACAATAGTTGGACAATGCTCTAAGGAGCCGATAATAACAAGAACCACAGATTTAGCGCTCTTGGTAATAAGTCATATGTGTTGTTTAATGACTCGAGGCTCTCGACTCCACCCATTCTCTTCAATCTTCAGCATCTTGATTTTTTTCCTTTGTCTCCTCTCGCATTGTTGTAGCATGAAAAAATCTCGAGTTTCGATCGCCCCACTTTAACCGCTTAATTCAATCTAATGCCCCAATACATTTCTTCTTGGTGCCACAATGAATTGATTTTCTCGGTATGTGTTATTGTATTCCTCCGCCGCCCGTCATTCCGGTTTGCCCCTGCTTAATGATCTGAGTGAGCTGATTTCTAAGCCGGTCAATTTGTTTAGATGCATTTTTAAAGGATCTCCTGCTCCATTTTCTCAAATCCCGGGTTACCTTTTTTTGTTTTCCTAACCAAATCTCCTTGCTGCCTATTCTCCGACTTCCAAGCCTTGTCTACTACATTTGCACATTCTAGATGATCTAACCGTAAAAGCCTCGAATATGAAAAGTCTTTGTCTTTGTTGTTCAATGCATTTAAGCATAATAAAATGGGATTATGATCAGATCCTATTGCTGGAAATGCAAAGGCTTCGGCATTGGGAAATAAAAGCCTCCATTCTAGGTTGCAAAATGCTCGATCAAGCCTTTTCTTAACTAAATCTTCACCGTCTCTTTTATTTGTCTATGTGAATGCGCACCTTTGCTTTCAATATCTATTAGAGAACATGAGTCAACAAAGTCCCAAAAAGCTTGTCATTTGAAATCTTTCCGTTAGTCTTCGCCCATCTTCTCCCAATGATATAGCACCCCATTGAAATCACCAATACAAAGCCAGGGTGCTGTTGTCGATCTATTTCTAGCATGAAGTAAGTTCCAAAGAGATACTCTCTCTTGGAAGTTAGTTGATGCATGTAGGAAAGAAATCTGCATTTTAAAAGTGTTTCCACTATGCATGAAAGATCAATTAACTCTTCGCGCCTATGCTCAATAGTAAGTTGCACCGAGTCATCCCATAATAATACCAAGCCTCCCGCCATTTCGATAGGATTAACAGAAAACATAGAAGAAAATTTTAGTCTTCTTTTGATGTTTTCCACCATCCGGTCACCGATTTTTGGTTTCCATAAGAAAAACCAGATTATGTCTCTCGCGAGCCACTAAGGCTTATAGGTTTTGGACCGCCAAGGGAGAGCCTAAACCTTGACAATTCCAGCTTAACACCTTCATGGCTTTCTTGGTGGCTTATTAAGGCTAGCCACCAAAGCCCCCGGCTAAGCCGCCTTCCCATATTTGAATTGGTGTTTCCAAAAGTTTATCCATGTCCGCAGCAGGGTAGTCGGACCGCCCTTTCTCTCATACGAAGCAAAGCGTTTTTAATTTTTGGATGTTTGTTTTTTGTACTAGATTCGGCCGTTTGCCCTTAAATCCCCACCTCTCGCATCATGCATTAGATACACCATTGGTTGTTCCGAGTACATGTTGGATGTGTTTACCTTTTTCTATGTCTGAAGTTCTGTTGAGATTGATAATTATGGTGTTGGTTGTGTTGTAGGATGATAAAGTACAATGGCTTGGCTGCCATCTGCTGAAGATTTACTCGTTTGACTCATCATTAGAGGGGATAATAGGGGTCTCGGGGATCATGTCCTCTTCGGTTAAGGTGAGATCTATCTCCCCATAAAAGGTAGTCTAGCAAGGGCCGAACTCTTTCACCTTTGCTTTCAACCAAGATCCATAGCGTCTGGTTTATCTTGAGGAAGTCTAGATTCTTTATAGGGAAATGTCGGGCAATAGTCTCATAATGGCCTATGTAACCATAAGGATTAGCAATAGTGTGGTAGTCTCTCATATTTGAAGTCAATCCACCAATTTCTATCTCCCACATGAATGATCATTCCAGTTTTAAGAGGATGAAATAGATTCAGCCTTACTCTTGCTTTGCCGCGTTTTCTAAAGTCATTATTTCGAGCATCAATTCTAACTTCCTCTACTTCTCCCATTTTTCCAGCAATAGTGCGAATACGGTCCGACATAGCAGCTCATGAAAGCCCCATCGATGCACCCAAAAGGAGCAATGTTTAAACTCATAGTAGTGCTCGGGAATGGTAGGGTCCCCTTCCCGTAAAACTACCAGACATTTGCAAAGGACCAAGGGCATGTCTAGAATTCTTTTATGTTCTTCCTCTTAATTGAAAATGAATACAAAGAAAACCCGATTCAATCACCTCACATCTGACCTCTTCTAAATTCCAAGCCCTTTTCATTATAGCCTAGAATGTTGGGAAATTAACACTTGGTTTCGAGAACAATTTTCCATATAATAGATACTCACCAGCCTCATTTTGTTTGTGTGCCTCGGGGATGCGGCCATTCAGTTCTATGATATCATCCACTACCCATAAATCTCCCATCCGTTTACAAAGAGCCGGCAATCGGAGATGGTTTTCCTAGTTGCCCTCCATGGCTGAATTGAGTTGGGCCCCAAATGACAAAGTTTGGCCAATTACGGGGAATATTGGTTGGACGAGAAGGTTAGGGTTGGATTGGATGCTATGTTTGGTTTGGAAATGAAGGGAGCTCGGGTTTTGGATCAATTTCGCTAGAAAAGCCGGAACACACAAGTTAAGGTTTCAGGGCCGATTTGCTTATTTTAGGGTTCAAGAGAGGAAAAAGGTTTGAGCTAATCGGGTGGAGAGGCTATATCAACAGCCATTTCTCACGAGAAGAGATGTAGGAGCAATCACTAGGAAGGGATGGAAGAGAACTCACCTTCGCCGAGAGAAGAAGCCATAGTCGGGCGAGAGGGCCGCCGCCGAGAGTTTTTAGAATTGGGTTCCTCTCGCAAATCAATAACAAGTTTTTTTTTTTTTTCAATAACAAGAAAAAAATTGCAATTTTTCAAAAGAAAAGAAATCGGAACTCCCAAGAACCAAAGATGAATTCCCCCTTGACGGGAGATAATTGCAACGAGGCAAGAAAAAGAACAGCAAAATACGCATTTAAATCATCAATCACATAAGTGAGAGCGATAGAAATTACGTTGCCAACAAGCACAAATTTAGGGGAAGGAAAAAGGACCACCCAAGAACAAAGAGGGAAAAATGGTCGAGCAAATTTGGATTGTACTTCACCCAAGTCGAGGTGCAACTACACGTCGGGCAATTCTCAATTTCTTGCAAACATCAATGAACAAGCAACAAAAAAATAGAACATCAAGAAAAGAGAACACGACCATAACAACCATGAATCTTTCTCAACTCGACACAAAATTTAAACGAAAAAAGAGATAGAGAGGGGTCAATAGTTTTACCGTCAAGAAACCAAAATTTGCTCGTGTTCTTGAGTTTGATCGTCAACATGGGTCGCTTCAAGTGCTTCGATCTCATGTTCTTCTCTTTCTTATTGATGATGACTTCATGTCTTTTTTGTTTGTTCTACCTCCGTCCTTGTTTTAGCTTTTCATTTCAATTATGGGATAGTGGCACAAATGATTTCTAAACTTTACCCAAATATGCAATGCGGTCTCTACACTTTAATTTTTATAAAGGGATGTCTCGAAAGCGATTTAGTATATGTTCAATTTTGTCCCTAAATGTTGTCCTTGGACTTAAATTAATAGAAAGACAACATTGAACTTTTTCATATAATTCATGGACTTGGTTAAATATACTTCAAAACTCTATAGACCACATTGCATATTAGGCTACAAATCTAGAATCACATTTTGAACAAATAAAATAAACTAGTTATGTCATTTTTTCTACTTTGACAATCTTACCCCGGCAAGAAATGACATAAATAACACATGAACTTTTAATTTGTTCAATATAATCCCTAAATTGTAGCCAATTGTGAAATGTGGTCATTAGACTTTTGGTACCTATTCAACGTTGTCTTTTGACTAAGTTAAACATTATTGTATAGTTCAAAGACTAAGTTGAACATTGACAAAAGCCCAAGGACTACTTTAAATAAATTGAAAGTTTAGGAATTGCATTGCACCTTAGGATAAAGTTTAGAGATCATTTGTCTCATAATTTCTTAATTGAAATAAAAGGCTAAAATAAAGATGAAGGTAGGCTAGACAAAAAAGACATGAAGTCGTCATCCATAAGAAAGAAAGAACTTTGAGATCTAAAGCATTTGAACAACCCATGTTGGCAATCAAACTCAAGAACACCAGCCAAGTTGGTTTCTTAACAGTAGAACTAATGTTCCCCGTCTTTTATGATTTAAATTTCCCGTCGAAATGAGAAGATTCAGATTGCCGGGTCATGTTTGTTGGAGAAAACTTCCTTGAGTGTTTTGAAGTTGACAAAACGTTTCCATCGCCTAGTCTAAAGACTTACGCACTCTTTCCATCAAAGTCTCGAAGACCTCCGGATTGCTGACTCAAGACTCAAAGTCGATCCTCATTGACAATTTCTAGACGTCAAGAAGGCTTATCCCGAGAACTAAGATTTCGTTAAGGATTTGATTATATTAACTAAAGAATATCTCTTGGCTGGATATAGCATGTCGAATCCATTATTCAAATTGAGATTGATTCAGGAATTTTGGATCCGTTGAATGGCAAAGTATACTTTGAAGGTTCTACTTATGGAAACCTAGATTTTGATTATATGGGCGAGTAGGATTGGTGGGCTATCGACATATTCCTTAAATAACTCAAAATTTCTCTAATTGATTATGTCCAACGGGTAGATTAGAAGAACTCCTTTGGTAAGTGCCAACGGTGTGATGGCATGAAAGAGTATATAAGGAAGACATTTCGGTTATTCGAGTGTGTGCGCGATAGAAGAATTCAAAGTCTCTAAGCTCCTTGTTCTTAGTAAATTCAATTGTTAAGCGAAATCTTGTACACAAAAAAGAGTTTATATCTTTGTAAGACCTTGAGAAAGTGTAGCAAAGTCTCTACACCGTGAATCAAGGAAGAGCTTTAATTGTAACAACTCTTTTTCATAGTAAAATCTAGCTAGGTGGGATGTTAGAGCGGAAAAGTGGATGTAGGCTTGGATTAAGCCGAACCACTATAAATCTTATGTTCTTATTCTCTTCCCTAAGCTCTTTTACTTTGATTGAAACTCAATTTGTTTACAAGAGTCTAATTTCCTTTTCAAAAGGAATACAACATATGGAAAAACAAGATGAAGGCATACTTAAGATCAAAGGATCCTCTGGAATGGGACGTGGTAGACAAAGGCATCATTCCTAAAGTTGCATTAGTCTCAGAAAGAGGAAAAGAAATTGTTGAGTCCAGTGAAATGATTCAAGAAGAGATAACCAAGAGACAAGCTCTTGATGCAAAAACAAATTACTTTTTATATTGTGCATTATCTCCTACTGAATATAATAGAATATCTTCTTGTGAAACAACTAAAGAAGTCTAAGATAGATTACACATCATCTATGAAGAAACTAATCGAGTGAAAGAAATCAGAATCAACATTCTGCTCGGTCAATATGAAGCATTTAAGATGAAACCAGGAGAATCTATCACTAACATGTTTAATTGTTTTACAGAAATCATGAATGATCCTGAATATCAAGGTCAACCAATTTTCTAGATCCATGAAGGTAAACAAGTTACTACGCGGATTGTCCAAGGATTGGAATCACATAAAGACCTCAATAAGGGAGACACAAAGAATCATGCCACTCTCTGTTGACGAATTGGTTGGGACTCTTTAGTCTTATGAAGTGGAGAAAATCAACGAAGATGAAGATCCTAAAGGTAATAAATCCATTGTGTTAAAATCGAATGATGATTATGATGTTATAGATTCTGAAGACAATATGGATGATGAAGAGCTTGCTCTTATGATAAGAAGGTTCAGAAAACTGAACAGAAAGGGGAGAAGATCCAATCCAAAGAAATAAAGTTTTCAAAAGCTACAGAATAAATCAGTTGAGGATGATGAATCCAATAAAGATGTAGTTTGCTTTGAATGCAAGAAAAAGTGACACATCAAACTCAATTGTCCCCTTTTAAAGAAAAATAAAGGAAAAGCTGAGAAATATCAAAAGGCACTTAAAGCAGAAACTTGGAGTGATACCGAATGTGAGGAAAGTGATGATGATTATGCTAATATTTGTCTTATGGCACAATCAGACTTAGATTCAGACTCCGAGACAGACTCAGACAGTGAAATCGAGGTAAGTAATTTAAAAATCCATACTAAAGTCTCTAGATACATTGATGAATTATGTGTTAGTCTTAAAACCTCTCTCAAAAGGATTTTCGAACTTAAAAGGGAAAATTCTGCACTAAAACAACAGAAAAATGTTTAGAAAGAAAATATCAAAAGTTTAGACAAAAGTGTTATTACTTTGAAAGAAAATGTAGACAATCTTTCAAAAGAAAATGCATTCTTGAAAAATGATATTTCAAGTATTTCTAAAAGATTTTCTATAGGATATGAGAAACTTGAAAAAATTCTTTCAGCACAAAGACCTTACTTCAACAAATTAGGTTTAGGAATAACTGCTGAAACCATTCCTCTAATTAATTTCCCTAAAGTAAAGGAAAGAATTAAGCAAAGACCTACAAGAGATTCTTACAAAAATCATTTCCAAAAAAGTCTTTTGGTAAAACCGTAGGTCATGGTGCTCTTAAATGTTCTAAGTGCAATAGCTCGATCATTTTCAAAGAATGTCCTATGGTTTGGAAACATGTTAAGAAGGTATGGGTAAAGACCGTATATTACACTAACACCAATAGACCCAAGAAAATATGGGTACCAAAGAAAACTTGAATTTCTTTTCTAAATACTGGTCACTATCAAGAAAAAGGTTAAATGGTATATGGATAGTGGATGCTCAAGACATATGACAGGAGACTTAAATTGCTTCATAAAACTTGTACAAGTTAATGGTGGAAAATTTTCTTTTGGAGGAAATAGCAAAGGAAGAATTGTGGGATACGGAACTGTAAAGATTGGAAGCCTCATGATTAGTAATATTTCCTTAGTGGAAGGACTTAACTACAACTTGCTGAATATCAGTCAGCTGTGCGATGCTGGTTTCAAAATCAACTTTCAAGAAGGAATATATTCAGGAACTAGTAAAGACTTCTCTTAGTCTTTCACAGGGCGAAGACATGGGAATATCTATCTTTTGGACATCAAACCAGATGAATCCCAATGTCTAATCTCAATTCAAGAGGAAGCAAACTTATGGCACATCAACATGAAGCAAATAACCAAAATCTCAGTAAAGAAGCTTGTTCGTGGACTACCCAAACTGACATACCAAAAGTCTAATCTATGCACACCATGCGTATTGAGAAAACAAGTAAGAAATTCATTCAAACTAATAAATCAAGTATCCACTAATTGTGTACCGCAGCTCTTGCATATGGATCTCTTTGGACCAACCAGAACTCAGAGCATTTGAGGTAAGAAATACTGCCTAGTAATTGTGGATGATTATTCACGATTCACTTGGGTATATTTCTTGTCAAGTAAGTCTGAAACATTTTCTTACTTTATAAAGTTTGATAAAAATGTCTAAAATGAGAAAGGGTATGTTATTTCAAGTATACAGACAGACCATAGAGGTGAATTTGAAAATCAAGACTTTACAAAATTCTGTGATGAATCTGGCTTTCAGCATGTGTTCTCTTCACCATATACTCTAGAGCAAAATAGAGTCGTGGAAAGAAAGAATAGATCGCTACAGGAAATGGCTAGAACTCTTTTAATTGAAAGTAACATATCTTCTCGTTTTTTGGCTAAAACAATTTCTACAGCGTGCTACATTATTAATAGTCTTCTTAAGGCCTATTCTGGAGAAAACTCCCTATGAGTTATTCAAAGGAAATAAGTCAATTGTTTCGTATTTTCATGTGTTTGGATGTAAATGTTTTATATTGAAAAATGCAAATGATCGAGTTGGTAAGTTTGAAGGAAAATCATATGAAGGTATTTTCCTTGGATATTCTATCACAAGCAAAGCTTACATAGTATACAACAAAAAGACTCAATTTGTGGAGGAATTAATGAATGTCAAATTTCAAGACTTTATGCAAAATCAATCGATTCAGACTCAACTTGAATAATCTAAACCTGCTCCAGACTCTACAAAGTCTAAATCTCCAGAAGCATCTCAGACTTCAGAAGACCAGCAACAAATGATCATCGAAGATTCAAATGAGAGAAATGATCAATAGTTTGACAAATCAACCAGCAACTGGAAGCATAAGTCCAATCATCCCAAAGATCTTATTATTGGTGATATTAATGAAGGAATTTGCACAAGATTTAAAAGGCGTGAAGAGTCTAGTGATGTGGCTCTTATTTTTGAAATAGAACCTAAAAGCATAGAAGAAGCTTTATCTGATGAAAGCTGGATTGAAACTATGCAAGAAGAACTCAGGCAATTCAATATCAATGATGTATGAAAATTGACTCATAAACTGAAAGGTAAATCCACCATTGGAGCTAAATGGGTTTTCAGGAACAAGATGAACGAGAAAGGAAAAGTTGTAAGAAACAAAGTAAGGCTCGTGGCCAAAGGATATACGCAAGAAGAAGGGATAGACTATGATGAGACTTACGCACTAGTAGCAAGGTTAGAAGCAATTAGATTATTACTTGCTTTTGCTTGTCATAAGAATTTCAGGTTATTCCAAATTGACGTCAAAAGTGCTTTCCTAAATGGATTTATCCAAGAGGAAGTCTATGTGGAACAACCACCCGGTTTTGAAGACCCAAGGAAATCAGACTCTGTATTCAGACTGAAAAAGGCTATATATGGTCTAAAGCAAACACCTCGAGCTTGGTACGACATATTAAGTAAGTTTTTAATTCAAAATGGCTTTGTCAAAGGTAAATTAGATACTACATTATTTATCAAAAGAAAAAGCAAAAGCTTTTTACTTGTTCAAATTTATGTTGATGATATTATTTTTGGATCTTCTAATGAAAATCTGTGCAAGAAATTCTCTAAGTTTATGCAGATGAATTTGAAATGAGTATGATGGGTGAACTAACCTTTTTCTTGGGCTTCAAGTGAAACAACTAAAAGAGGGAATCTTTATTTATCAAGAAAAATATGCTAAAGAACTTGTCAAAAAGTTTGGATTGGAGAATTGCAAAAAGACTAATATACCAATGTCAAGTTCCATGAAGCTGGACAAAGATGAAGGATGAAAGAAAGTTGACCATAAGCTATACAAGAGTATCATTGGTTCACTTCCTTATCTTACTGCTTCTAAACCTGACATTCTGTTTAGTGTTTGTATTTGTGCCAGATTTCAATCAGACCTCAAAGAATCTCATCTAAGTGCTGCAAAACGTATTATCAAATTCATTGACTCAACTTCAAATTCAGGTCTTTGGTATCCAAAAGAAGGAAACTTTACTCTTCTTGGATACTCAGATGCAGACCTAGCCGGATGCAGAGTTGATAGAAAGAGCACATTGGGCACCTGTCAACTACTTAGTAACAAGACAGTGTCTTGGTTTTCAAGGATGCAAAGTACCGTAGCTCTTTGTACGGCAAAAGCAGAGTATGTGGCTCTTAGAAGTTGTTGTTCACAAATTTCGTGGATAAAACAACAGCTAAGAAACTTTGGAATTGAAGATTCATGCACTAAGATCAAATGTGACAACACCAGTGCAATCAATCTCACCAAGAATCCAATTCTTCACTCAAGAGCAAAACATATAGAGATTCGACACCATTTTATTAGAGATCATGTTCAAAATGGAGAAGTTTCGATTCAATTTATTGACTTAAAGAATCAACTGGCGGACATATTTACAAAGCCTTTGGAGAAAAATCAATTTGAAGTTATTCGTTCCAGACTCAATATCTTAAAGTCTGAGGAAGTTCAGACTTAAGGCTGAAAATCTAAAGACACTCAGACTCAGACGATCAAGATTTACGACTGTAAGTTACTTCTATTTTAGAAACTTATCTCTCGGATCAAATCTCAAAAAGGTACGATCATCTATCTGTAATTGATTGATGTTTTTTCTCCAGTTTTCGTGATTATTGCAATATTTCCTTTTCAAAAAAGAAGTTATTTTTGAAATAACGGTTATCTAATTTTTTTGAAAAGGCAGTTATTTTTTTAGAAGGCATTTTTATATTTCCTTTTATGACGTTTCATATGCCTCACTTCGACTACCTTATATATTATTGGTTCTTCTTCGTTTTACTCATAAAAACCCTAAGAGAGCACATATCTTCCACTTCTCTTTTCTTCTCTTGTTTAACCCTCGAAAAGTTTTCACATTTCTTGCGAAATAAGCTTGGAATCTCTCAAAAACTGTGAAAGATGTCGTCTCAAAGAATGTCTTCGAGGATCATGAACAGAGGACCACATCAAATGCGTGAGGGACCTATGCATTTTGATTTCACCGAGGAAGAAGAATCTCCTAGACAGTAGCAGAGCCCACAACATTCTCAGCAGCGTTCATCTCCTCCATCTAGACTTCAAAATATTGAACTTAAAGAAGAGGAAGAAATCATCGAAGATGCAGAACCCGTAAAAACTCATAAGCCCATTTTACTTTTAAGCTTTACCGTGCTTTAAAGAGGAGTGGTACTCATTTGAACTATATTGATGAATTTTTGAAAGACAAAGGGTATCGAAATGAAACCTACTTTTTACGCACAATGGAACGATTGAGAATTGCTCCTGCGGGGTCAGCGGAAGAAGCATTGGCAAATATCTCAAGTGATCCACGTGTTGGAGAGCTGAGTCAACTTGATGGGAATGATGATGATAGGATGTACACTCAATTTAAACCTAGAATGGATGTTGGAAAATCCGAAGCAAAATGACATATTTATTTCACTCAGAGGAACACAAGCAACTGTACTCTAAGTTGCTAAAGCATGGTGTGATAAACTCTAGAACTGTGAACTTTCATTTTCTTGATTCTTTGAATGTCAAGTTGCGAGAGAAATTCAATCTTCTTCAACTAGAATGGTTTTATTCTGAAACAACAGAGGCTCATGCTAAACTCACTACTTACTTATATTCGAATCTAAGTTTCCTGGATGCAAATAGATTCTCTTTCAGTGTTCGAGATCAGAACTATGTGGTTGACATGGATACATTGGCTGATGTGATTGGGGTTGAAAGAGAGAAATACCATCCAATCAGTGTGTCTATTGGACATGTGACGATAGAGCTTGTTCGGGATAGAATGACGGAAGAAAAGATTTCCTATTTGAGAATGAATGCCTCAAATATTTTGCTTCACAAGATAGTGATCAACTGCCTCAGACCCAAATCGACTTCAAAGACCGATGTTTCAAACTCGAAGGCAAAGCTGATGTATGCCATCAACGCTTGCAAAAAATTCTCTCTTCCACACACTATTATGTTCCACATGTATAGAATGATGGTGAAAGACAAGGGCCAACTTCCTTACTCAGCACTTGTCACTAAGTTATTCAGACATTTGAACATTCAGCCTCCCAGGATTCTTTGTGTTCGAACATGCGATCAGATGGTGGTAGGACTGAAAATGGTCTCTAAAATGCGTATAAAGGAACTTAACAAGGCTTTGGAGCGATTCAAGGTTAAAACCCCTGTCAAGACTCACCCAGTCTATTCGACTGCAAAACGAAAAGGGAAGGAGCCCATGGTTGCTCCATCCAAGAAAAGAAAAGCACTCATCTTAGAGGATGGAGAGAATGAGGATGATATCACAATTTTTGCTCTTGCATTGAAGAACTTAAGTCGTTTTGTTCCAGAGACAGAGGTGAGATAGGAACAAGACAAGGAGGAGATCGAACAGAGGACTAGAGAAAGAGAATCAATGGAGAAAGAAGCAGTGGAAGAAAGGATTGAAAAAGAAGAAGAAGAGGGCAGAGGTGAACAAGAAGAAGCAAAGCATGAAGAGTACTTCTCACCACCTGAAGGCAATAAAATAGGGGGAAATGCTGAGAAAAGAGGTACGTCTTCAATTACTGCTACTAGTGAAGGAGTAAGTCGTTCACTCACAGATCTATAAGATATTTATGCCTCTCAATTTCCTAAGGAAGGCCATGAGGTTTTATTGCCCAATCTGCGTGATCGTGCTGACTTGCCATCATCTGCCAATACACCTTCTAATCGTGCAGAAGCCAGTACTTAGACTGATAATTCAACAAACTTTCGCAGAGTGCTTGATGTTCTCTTGGAGATGCAAGGCCAAATTTATGCTCTGGGATGTGAAGTTCAGAACTTGCAGAATGCAGGTCAATCCTCTTCAGTTTCTTTGCATGATCAAATCCATACCCTTGCTCTTCAAGTTCAAGCAAATTCCAAGGGTGAAGATGTGGCTCAACTGAAAGAGGATTTGAAAAGGCTGGAAGCGATTGTCCAGTTAATGGGAGATTTCCAGCTTGTTCACGTTCCAAAGCAATCCTAATTCCATTCTCTTTTCATCTCTACCCTTTTAATGCTGACAAAAATGGGGGAGAGATATGGTGCAGATTTTAGATTTAAACTTTTGAGGTTTAAAAACTTTTGTGTTTGATTGACTTTACTTTTGTGTTTGGCTGTTTGGCTGTGACTGGATTTGGACTTGGACTGTTTGATCGTTTGTTTATCTTAAGCATTATTGGTATTTTATGGTAAAGATAGTTGCTCATTTACAAGACTAACCTACTTTCTGTGGATGTAGATTTTAATGTTATCTTTACTAAGCCAATTATCTTTTGTGAAATATCCATGTTTGCTTGAATATTGTTTTGCAGGTCAAAGTTATCCAAATCTGCAGAAAAGTTTTGTCGCCATCAAAAATGGGGAGATTGTTGGAGAAAACTTCATTGAGTGTTTTGAAGTTGACAAAATGTTTCCATTAGTCTAGTCTGAAGACTTGCAGACTCTTCCATCAAAGTCTAAAATCTCCGGAACTGCTAACTCAAAACTCAAAGTCTATCCTCATCGACAGTTTCTAGACCGTCGAAGAAGGCTTATCCAGAATTGAGTGTTTCGTTAAGGATTTGATTCTATCGACTAAAGAAAATCTCTTGGCTGGATATAAAGTGTCGGAATCCATTATTCAAATTGGGATTGATTTAGGGATTTTGGATTCGTTGAATGGCAAAGTATACTTGGAAGGTTCTACTTATGAAAACCTAGATCCCGATTGTATAGGTGAGCAGGATTGGTGGGCTATCAACATATTCCTTAAATAACTCGAAATCTCCCTAATTGATTTGTTCAACGAGTAGATTGGAAGAACTCCTTTGGTAAGTGCCAATGGGTGTGATGGCATGAAGGAGTATATAAGGAAGACGTTTTAGTTATTCGAGTGTGTGTGTGATAGAAGAATTCCAAAGTCTGAAGCTCCTTATTCTTAGTCAATTCAATTGTTGAGTGAAATCTTGTACGCAAAAGAAAGTTTATATCTTTGTGAGACCTTGAGAAAGTGCAGTAAAGTCCCTACACTGTGAAATCAAGGAAGAGCTTTATTGTAAAAACTCTTTTGATTCATAGTGAAATCCAACCGGTGGGCTGTTAGTACGAAATGTGAACGTAGGCTTGATTAAGACGAACCACTATAAATCTTATGTTCTTATTATCTTCCTAAGCTCTTTTACTTTGATCGTAACTCAACTTGTTTACAAGAGTCTAATTTCTTTTCATAATCTATTGTTGATTAGAGTTACATACTTCTCTCTGGAAAATTTGTTTTTGCACCTATTCACCCCCTTTAGGTGCCGTACTAACTTTCACAATGTTCTCTGCTTCTTTATGTTCTTTCTCCTTTCTTTTTTGTTGATCATTCAATGACATTTGCATCAATGGAGAATCTGTTTGATCGTGCCGATGGGCCTCCTACTTGTGATGAAATACGATCCGCATTTGGTCAACCATTTTCCTCTTGTCCTTAGGTGGTCCTTTTTCCTTCCCTTGAATATGTGCTTGTTGGCTAAATCTGTATTTTTGTCTCTCTCGCTTGCGTGATTGATGATTTGAATGCATTTTTTGCTGTTCTTTTCCCTTGTTTGGTTGTAGTTATCTTTGTCAAAAGGGAATTCATCTTTGGTTCTTGGGAGTTTCGATTTATTTTCGCTCTTGAAAAATCGCATCTTGTTCTTGTTATTGACTGGGCAATTTTCTCAAGAAGAAAAATTCATGAACCGCATCATTACCTTTTTTAAATTGGTCTGGTCTTAGGATGCCATCTAGTTTAGTCCTATAAAACACCTAAGGGAAGTTAGACATGTAACTTATTCCTCTACAAGATTCAAAGATTATTTCATGAGGAGGTCTAGTACTAAACATTGTATAAGTTTTTGGGTGTAAATGAGAGTTAGAAAACACTAAAAATATTTGAGTGACTCGAGTATGGTTGTAAATTTAATTGTATCGCTTAACCTATGGTGGAATTTATTGCTACTCTCCCGTAGAGGTAAGTCACTTGACCAGACCACATAATTGATGTTCGATTTATTTTATTGTTTTGTCTGTTTTATTGTTCAAGTGCTTGCTTCCGCAACAGGCCCCTTAGAGGTAGGTCATGTCAGGTGTATAATGGTCTCCAAAGGTAAAATTCATGTATATGTCTGGTGTTTCTAAAAGTAGAGGTTGTAAGTGGTTATTAGGTGAAAGGTGAGGTTTATTTTTAGTATATTTCTGAAAAAGAAAAATTAAACGAAAAATCATGAGAGACAAGGTATAAGGAATCAGGAATAAGCCCTCTGAGCATTGAAGAGTCCGTCATGCAGTGGTGTAAGGAATTGTTGACTAATTTCGCTAGAGACCAAACTTTATTTTTGCATCCATTTGCAGAAAAAATATCAATCATGCAGAGGTTGAGCAAGTTGTCATTTCAGCTCATATCTTCTTCAATCGACCTCACGTTCATATCCCTTTTACTCCACTGCCAATCGTGAAATGGTGAGCAAGGCACATATAATAAATTGACTTCGCACTAGAAATGAACTGGATCTGGTGTTGATGGCGGGGTAGTTGAATTGGATGTGACTTTTAAACTGCTGTGGTCACGCGTTACTGCCAAAATCATATCTGTAATCATTCTTTGATTGTTGTTTGTAGACCAAAAGGAATTTACAAAGAGTCAACACCTAAAAAGATTGATCTTCTACAAATTGAAGAATACACTTATCACGATCAAAGACTAGAAATGCATGTGGCTAGGGGTGAGTAGTTTCACGTGTCTTACAACTTCCACCTGAAATTCAAAATCTACCCATCAGAGTAGAACCTCATTTTTTTTTAACTTGAAACCTCATGGGTTTCAAAATAGGTTTAAAGGTCTAATAAACTCCTTTTTCTTTTGTTTAAATTTTTTATTAAACAAAATGAAAGTGAAAGCAATAGCAAAAATGAATTTGCTTTCAAATCTTTCCATCTGAGATGAGGTTCATGTCAATTTACTCTTGACAAGGCCAGATGAACTCTCTCCAAACAGTAATATTATTTCGGCTACCGCACGTTCATCAAGCATCCTCGTCTCAAGTTAACTACACTCATTTCATATCCATAATGCAATGCCAATGCTTGATTCCCCAATTCTCCCTTCCCAAAGCATAATCAAGACTCACGGAAAGGTTGCCGATTCCTTAATTTGTTAAAAGGAATACCTATCCCTAAACTAGGCAAGAGAATCTAAATTTTACAAGAGAATATCGATTCCTCAAGTTCTCTAAGGAGGTAACGATCCCCAAAACTCACTCAAGGAATAACAATCCCTAAATTCCAAGAGGAGATATTGATCTCTAAATTCTCTTAAGTGAATGCCCCTTCTCCAAATTAATTAAGGGCATAACGATCCCTAAAACTCACTAAGTAGATAACAATGACTTACTTAGACTAGGGGAATACCAATCCTTAAAGCTCACTAATCTATTTATTTTCGCGAAAAATGAATGATTTAGAGAAAAATTTTCAAAAAGCAATTATCTATATTACTTATAAAAATGAAAGAACCGAAAATAATCTTATTGTCTGCAAATATGTTTAGACAAAAACTATCATCACTAATGAAAATGTTATGCTGACTAATTATTTCATACAAAACAAACGATTATTTTTTCAAAATTATTTTTCAAATCATCACAAAATAAATAAAACCTTAAGGAATTTCGATCCCATAAACTCACTGAGCCCATAACATAAGGTGGCGGCTGATATGGCTGCTGCCTTCACACACTGAGTGGTCGTAATCTTTCAATCAATTATATAAGGATGAGAAAACTTGTGAATTTTAAGGAATTGTTTATTACATGTAGTAGTCGAGGGGGATTTGCCTCGTTTGTTTTCCTCTACTATTTTATTGCAATGACGGTCTGATCAGGCTTCGAAGATAAGGTAAAACCCGACTAGGGGTTAACGACTCTTGTTTTTCTTAAACGCGGACGGGGCTTGACGAATCCCATGCCCCATGTGACGGAAAGCGACGTGATGGAATGACCGATCCTGCCATCTCTGAACACTGTTCAAGTAGGAATTTGCAAATTCCGTGCCCAAATAATCCTTTCTAATTTAACTAATCCTGCAATTTCCAACACAAATAGGGATTGACGAATCATATGTTTAGAAAATTCCTAACGAAGGAACATCACATGGCGGGTCTTAAATGCAAGCATGAATTAACGGAGATTAATGAATCCCGCACTTCAAGATCCTTAAATAAATAAAACAGTATAACATGTTTCACTAATCTTATCAGACCTAAGGAGACAAAATGATACCTAACGAAGGAACATCACATGGCGGATCGAAAAATCCTATCCTTCTTATATGCAAGCACGAATTAACGGAAATTAACGAATCCTACACTTCAAGATCCTTACATAAAGAAAACAGTACAACAGGTTTCGCTAATATTATCGGACCTAAGGAGGCAAGATAAAATCCTGAAGAAGATTTAGATGCCCAACCTCGAATAATTCCAACTCTCATACTTGAGTCATCAACCCAAGTACTTGAGGTCCTTGAGCCTAGAACTCAGTCTCGAGCACCCAGGACCTCGACGAGCAAGGATGAGTCCCAAGAGGTTAGGCCCGAGTTCAAGGTGGCCTCGATTCCTAATCTCCAAACTCATAGGAGTACTAGATGCTTTTCCTTGTGCGTGTTTCCTACATCGGTATATTCCTCCAGCACAACGTATTATCATGCAATGTACTCAAGACTTTTTAAATCATATGCCCCTGAACAAGCAACATGTATTTGCTCATGATCATCCACATCATGATCTTTCCCACACGTTTTGTATTTACAACTAAGCAGAAGATTTACATGATTACAATCCCTACCTAAAATCTGTAGAATTGTATGTATGAGTATAAAGCACAAAATTCGCCAAAATGATGAGTTCGCTCATGATCTTATTATAGCTGAACATAAAAATGCTCTCCCACTGGCGACGTCGTTTTCGCGTGCTCCCAACGTTAGCCCCGATCATGAGGATCGCAGACGCCGACCCTCGTGCTCTTCGTCGACGTTGATCCCAAGCGACTCCACCACATCCTCCTTGCTCCATCCCGCACGCAATAACTCCAGAGACCAGGCTGTCACGTGCCGAGCGACGCCTCCGTCGGATCTCGCCACGTCGCCGCCGACCTTCACCATCCCATCGCGGCCGTCCATCCCCATCATCTCCCTCACCTCCTCCTCCCTCCACCCTCCGTCCCTCAGCCTCCAGAACGCCTCTTCCAAGCACGCCCCGAGGTCACCGCCGCCGCCGCCGGACCACCACCCACCTGTGCTCCCCCGCGCCGGCTCCGGCTCCGGCGCCGGCGCCGGAGCCCTTCTCCCACCTCTCTCCGCCACGTCGCTCCAGAACTCGATCCTCCGCGGCGCCGTGGCGGCCCACGCCGGCGTGCCGATCATCGGCGGCACCTTCCCGGCCGGCGGGAAGACGCCGATTCGCAACCACTCGAACTCGTGGAAGAATCCGGCGAGGTCGAAGCTCAGCACGCGGACGTCCCCGCCGTCAATGTAGAACACCGGGTTGCCGGCGGCGTTCGGCGACGCCGGGATGTAGCAGTTCCGGTAAATCGGCACCAGAGCCGGCGCTTCCTCCAAAAACCGCTCCGCCAACTCGACCGCCCGGTCGCGACCGCTCGGCCTCTCGCCCCACGCGTCGCACCAGAAGTCGCTCCGCGACACCTCCTTGATCAGGCACCGGCCGGGGAGGCCCGCGAGAATCCGGAGCTGCTGCCGGGACGACGACCGCCAGTTGACGAACCCGGGGCCGACGGGGAGGCCCTCCTGGAGGATCTCCCGGAGGTCGGGCGGGAAGGCGAAGGAGAAGGCGGACTCCAGGCAGTCGAACTCGGCCACCGTGAGCCCTTCGAGGACGGGGACGTCGCAGGAGGCGAGGTGGTAGATGACGCTCTTAGCGTAGGCCGCGAAGGAGAAGCAGACCCTTTTCGGCGCGAAGCGGTAGCTCAGCGCCCCCACGGCCACCGGCACCCCCGCCGCAGCCGCCGCCGCCGTCGCGACCGCCATTGCAGATCAACAGGCAGCTCGAAGTATCGGTTTTTCCAGTCCTTTCGATGATGGGTTCGAACTGAAACGCTAAAAGAGACGGCCGAGGTAGGAAGTTTGGTATGAAGATCGATCTGGTGGAGATGGGGTGATCGTTAGCGAGGCGTGTGCTAGGGCCGAACGTGACGGCGAGGTAAGTGAGAAGAAGAAGACCAGGCGTGTAGAGAGAGAGAGAGAGAGAGAGAGGGAGGAGGGAAAGAGGAAGAGTCGGGCTCTGGCTTTGACTTATTCGGAATTCGGGGGACCATTCAACCCTCGCGAAATTTAAATGAAGCCAGGAGATTCCCATTAAAATCACTCCCCCTTTTCGTTTATTTTCAAGTGTCCCTTTTAATGCGCAAGAATAAGGTGGCTGCTTTGACGCGGTCTTAATCTTATTTAGTGTTTTTTTTTTCCCTAACCTATATGTTTTGGATACAGCTTGCTTGGTATTGAAGACTTCGCTAGCCCAATGCCGACGTCCCCTTGAACACCTGCGAAACTACATTTATGGTGTGATTCGAATCATCCTAAAAAAGAAATAAATTAAATTAAATTTTATATATTTTGAGACCTTTCGTTGTTGAAGTACACATGTCGTGAAAAACATGATCCAATCCACCACAAAGGTTATGCTATTTATCGAAAAGGTTAATATCATGAAAATCCTTAAACTAATACATCAATAATAAATTTCTTTGAAAGTAAATTATTTACCACAAAAAATTCTATATTAGTACATATGTGATCAATATACTCCAAACTAATTTTTTTTACCACCAAAAACCCAAATTTGATACAATTGTGACAAATTTGCCCTCATTTAGTTTCGGATAAATTAAATTAATACTATGAAAACCACAAACTGGTAATGGATGAGAAAACTCCAAACTAGTACACTCATCAACTATCATGTGTCATTTAATTCAACAATTTGAGGGTGAAATTTAATAGAAACTAATGAATGGTAAATTTATCACATGTATATCAATTTTAGGTTTTTCGTGATATTAACTCTTCTTGAAAACATGAAAGGACATTTGATCATGGGCTAGCGTCGATTCTTCGATGTGGTTCTCAAACTTGCAACTTCTTCGATGAAGTTCTAGTATTTTTACATTTTTAAGTTCTTCCATCGCCAATTTCAAAGAACCAAAGTTACAAGCCTCATGCTGAGACAATCCCACGAGCATGAAAACCTATGGCAATCTACTTAAATGCATAGGGTCATTGTTCTTATAGTTTGGTCGAAGCAAAAGAAATTACCTATAACCTATGTAGTGTTTTTTTTCCCCCTAACCTATGTGTTTTGGATACAGCTTGCTTGGTATTGAAGATTTCGCTAGCCAAATGCCGACATCCGCTTGAACACATTTATAAGGTGGTTCGAATAACTCTAAAAAAAAAAAATTAATTTTATATATATCAAGACCTTTTGTTATCCGAGTACATGTGTCGTGAAAAATATTATCAACTCCACCAGAAGTGTTGTACTATTTCTTGGAAACACAAATGGAAGTTCGATCATGAGCTTGCACCGATTCTTCGACGTGATGCTATGAAGGTCTTGAATGTTTACATTTTCAAGTTCTTCCATCGCCAATTTCAAAGAACTGGAGTTTAAAAAGCCTAATGCCGAGACAATTGATGCCACAGCAGCATGAAAGACAATTGCGATTTACTTAAATGCACGGGGTCATTGTTTTTACAGTTTGCTTGGTGCAAAAGAAATACCTATAATCACATCCAGTTTTTCCATGTCACACTTTTGATTGAATTGACGAACGAGTTAGTCTCAATTTGTTAGAATTAGAAATCAAGAGACTCGATTGGAGAGAAAAGAAATTCATAAGTTGATAGAGTTAATTGCACAAAATTCAAGTTCAGTGATCACATTAAAATAAATATAATTTTGGGAATAAATGTGTGCTCTTTTCCTTTGTCCTTAACAAAATGTTGTATTTTTAAGGGCACACTGTGATGTAAATGATTTATAGTAAAGCCATATGCAATAGTAGAGCTGAATTAATGCACTTTTAATAAATAAAAAAATTAATATGAATCATTAATGAGATTAAATTCATATAGTACATATATATACGTGCATTAGAAAGGAATGTTATTATTTGCACCACAAGAAGTGTGATATATTTTTATATGCCGACGTAATAATTTTTTTTTTCATTTTTTTCATGAATGTAATTTTTTTTTTGGCCGAATATATAATTAGTTTTTGAAAAGGAAAAGTCTTTGTATCTATAAAATAAAACTGCCACATGCCTCTGTGATGATCAAGAATAAAACCGAGTCAAGCTATTCACAAGTAATTCGAGCTTTTCATTATTTTTGTTTTCAAAAAAATTATATATTCATAAACATAGACACAATATACTTAGAATCACAGAACATTTGAGATTGTTAAATTCAAGCTCGAGCTTGAGTCGTGTTTCGTGCAGTAAATTTGGGAGTTAAGGCGAGCTTGTGCTTGGCAGAGTATCAACTCGATTAGCTTGATTACACCCCAAATTGGAACGTAACCCGTGAAAATTATGTTCGCACCATCGTGTGGAGACAATAATCCCTTAACAAACTGTGTTGGATCAAGACCACCTGCATAACTCAAAAATATGGACTTAACCAATTCGTGGGACTAGTAGAGTATTCCAAGAACTCTCCAAATAATCAAGTTCCCGTGTCTGTATTCTTAGATCAATTAAAGAAAATCAGCTGAAGAAAACTAACTAATTTGAAAATTTATTGCTTTTACTCATTCTCTTGAAAGTAGTTACATCTATGGTAAATGGTCTATGAGAGAATTGTTTTTTTACACTTGTTAATAAGAATTTAATACTTTTATCAATTGATCAAATTACTGAGTTGAAGATGTTCATAACAATATTTCTACAGGCACATTAGGAGACGATAATGAGAAATTTTACTAATAAAGTTCGTCAGCCAACTCCTAATCTACCATATGACAGAAGAGAAGTGCAAGTTTTCAAACTCCATGCACGCAAACGTTTTCATGCCTGACCGTAATATGATGAACTACCTATATTGGGAAAAGAAATGATATCACTGACTCTCTGAGCTAGCTTGTTGCTCAGTTGAGTTTACCCATTTATATGTGTGTGTTACTGACAAAAACGAAACGCCGATGCATACATATTACATTGTAACGTTTTGTTATTTTGTAAAAGCTAAAACAATTAGTCATGTAACGATGGAGTAGGCAACAATTTGGGACACAATAGTACAAAGTACGACCGTTTGAGAAACTTCTAACAGTGCAATCCATTCATTCTAGGGGAACCCATTGCCAACTTGACTTTAATGGCATATGATTAATGTGCTTTCTTTTTTTCTTTTTTTTGGCCGGTCCTACTCTACTCCTATTCCAACTCTCGCTCTCAGACTTTTGCTCTGCCTCATTGTAGGGCATGAAAATCAAAACCCACTCCTGAAACTAATTCGTCCCCACCTCAACCCCCGAGAAGATGGGGATTTGAACCCTCCACCTCCCCCTTCCATGTTGGAAGGGTGGCCACTGGAGTAAACCCCAGTGGTTTGTGCTTTCTATGAACAGAATTAATTCATCGAGCATGAATAATATGCACTGTCATGAATGACATTGATAATGAATAAGGGTCCAAGATTGATATGCTTGCATCCATAACCTATTCGACACGACCTGTGTTAGGACGCGATGACTTGGATAGTTCTGGAAGTTTTTGCCAATCACGGGTGGATATGTGCAAGTATGGTTGCCTCCTAGTAACCTATGAATTGAATTGGGCAGGACCACTAAGAGGCGGGTGATTTGGTTGTTTAGAAAAACTTAGATTTTTTTTCCTGAATACATTATGGACATTATAGAAAGTGAACCGGCGCTATAGAAACGTATATACTTTTGCATAATCACAATTTTCTATCAAACAAATAATGGAACTGTTTAAAGAATAGAAGAAATGTGAATCGAATTTATAGTGATTGGCCTTCCACTTGACCTACTCTCTCTCCCAACTCTTACAGTCCAATGAGACCGGAATTTACTATGTGCTTCTTGAAATATTATGGTTTGTGCAAAATGTAATGCTTCAACCTAAAGCTTCAGGAGTTACTTCTACAAATTCGAGCACCTCTCAAGACACTATATCACTCTCCCTTTAGATTACATATATTCATACCCTCTAAGGAGATTTATTATATAAAAATCACTTGATTTTGCACAAAAGAAAGCAAGACAAATGCAAGGAAGAGAGAGCTTATTAAATACCACCAAACCAAGTTTTTAAAGACTTTCGATTTTCAAAATAGTCATAAAAGCTTTATCCGATCAACTTGCCATTCTTTGACCATCGACACGTCCTCATACGGAACATTAAAGGTCGATTCAAAAAGTAGGACACTTTGCTTCTATAATTTACTTGACATATCTTTTGCTTATCTAGAAATGGAAAATTAGATATGTTTTGCTACAAATTACTTTTAGCAAATGCAACACTCGAAGATAGTTGTTATAGCAAACTTGAGTCCAGTTTAAATTAAGAAAGAGCTAGCTCTTTCCACTAAGATTTGTAAAGGCTCATATGCCAAATCATATATGGGTGATTGGTTCTCAAGCTAGTCTAGTAGGGAGGACTGATTCCCATTTTTTGGAACTAGGGATCAGACCATATGGTCCTAAGACTGGGAATCGAATTGAACCAAACGGTCTAGTTTGGTATGGTCTAGTCTAGTCTAGCTACTTAGCCAAAAAAAAAATATATAAAAATTTTAAAAAAAAAACATACTTATTACAATATTAGGGTTTATTGCTATTTTTAAGAAATTAAGAAATATGTTTTCTTTTTTTAAAAAAGTCAGCCCGGTCCAATCCAATTCCTCCCCTCCAGAATTAGGAACTAGATCAAAAATCATCGATTCCATTTTTATGGTACCAAGAACCTGACCAATGCCCCCAGGAACCAGACCAAACAGGCTAGTCCAGTCCAGTTTGAACAGTTTCCAATCTGATCGATCTAATATGCTCATCCCTAGAACTATCCACTTTGTCTATGGCATGTACTACTTCTACAAAAATGGTCCTCTCGACCTTTCATGAAATCTTATGCTACGGTCTAGTCACCTTTTGCAAGATGGCTCTTCTAAGCACATTGACGTCCTTAAGATCTGTAGACTATTCACATCCTATTGGTCCATCGAAGTTTAAATGAACTCTCATTCTACGGATGGTTCTTCTTTTACAAAGGTCTTTACAGACTCAGACACATTTCCCATCAAAAAGCTTAGCTTGTTCTCCTTCTGTAGAGTCAAACATGCTTTAGATATTCTGTTGTTAACACTATATGCATATGCTTTGTGTATACAGAAGTTGTTCATTTTGCACAGTTAAATACACATATTAGTAGTTTTTGATTACATCATAAAGGAGTTTCTTAACAATCTAAACTCACCAAAGTGAGAAAAAGTATTAAATAAACTTAGCCTATAATTGTATTTTTATATGGGTGAAGAACAATTTGTCCTTCTCTTTCTCTATTTTTTTTTTTTATTGCTTCTTTGTAATTGTCTTGACCTCTTACTTAGGGGTAAGTGGTTTCAGGTTTCGTTCAAGTTTCACTTAGAACTTGAAATCTACATTCAAACAGGTTCCCCATTTTTTGGAATCTGAAACTTATCATGTATATCTTGGAATATGGAACTTATCCTATTACATGTTGTAGGGTTAGTTCCAAGGTCTACCCAAGTTCCACCCATATTAAATTGAACGACTGCGGTAAATTATCATTTTTAATGACCACCACTTAATGGTATAATTTACTGATCATAACTTATATTTAAACACATGAACAATATAAAATATTAATAAAGTAGAAGCCTCGATCATGATATGGAAGTTCAAATGAGTGGTTTCAGATTATACACTCATCATTGAACGTCATTGAATACCATAGGATCGCACAAAAATATTTAAAAAAAAAAAAATTGTTAAAAACTCTAGGTTCCAGATTCCAAGTTCACTAGCCTAGAACCTAGAGCCAACCAGTCAAAATAGGTTCCCCAATTTTTGGAACCTAGAATCTACCCTGCATATCTTGAAATTTGATTATCAAGTTTTAAGTTCCACCCTAAAACCATGCTCAACTTTACTTTCGCTTTTTTTTTTCTCCTTTTTTTTTCTAAATATACCTGACTTGGTGCTAGGTGTCAAAAGACAATATCCTTTATTGTGTTTTTATCTTTGAAAGAAGTTGAGGAAGACGAGAGATTTTGTAAATTTGTGTATTCAAAATTGTATCTACTGATGTACAATGCTTCTGTAATTATAATACAGAGATGAAATAATAAAGGTAAATACATATTCTGAAAATCATGATCTAATCTCAATCTAAGATTCCTAGCTAATTTATACAAACAAAATTGGTCGAGAATCCGAGCGAATCTTCTGGATTGATGCATATCTTCCAACACTCCCCTCAAGTTCGGTGGTGGTAGATATCCAAGACGCCTAGCTTGCTTAGTAGATATGCATGCTGTCTTTGACATAGAGGCTTGGTGAAAATATCAGCTGGCTGCTCAGCTGTTCCAATTCCTCTAGTTTCAATTACCCCTTCTTGAATCTTGTCTCGAGTGAAATGACAATCCACTTCTATATGCTTCGTTCTTTCATGTACTATAGGATTCATCGCAAGTTTGAGTGCAGCATCGTTGTCACAAAACAACTTAGTCGGCCCTTTTAACTTTATCCCAAGATCCCCAAGTAGACCTCGTATCCATATGATCTCACATGTCGTCTTTGCCATAGCTCGATACTCTGCTTCGGCTGAAGACAATGATACAAAGAGCTTTGCTTTTGGTTTTCCATGAAAGAAGAGAGTTTCCAAGTTTAATACAAAAACCCGTAATAGATCGTCGGCTCATAGGGCAAGTCGCATAATCCGCATCACGGTATGCCAACATCTCCATGTTGCAATCTCCGGATAAAAGAATCCCTAGTCCCGGACATTTCTTCAAATATTTCACAACCTTTAAAGCAGCATTTAAGTGAGATAACTTTGGACTATGCATGAACCGGCCGAGAGTCTCGACGCATATGATATGTCGGGTCGGGTCATAGTCAAGTATATCGGTTTCCCAACGAGTTTTTGATAACTTTGAAGGGTCATTGAGGATGGGATCATTATCCTCGATGTTCCAAAGATCATAATCCTTGGTGGTCAATTTCACGTTTTGCTCAATTGGAATGACCGATGGCTTGCACCCCGACAAACCCGCTTCGATATAATTTCAAGCACAAATTTTCGTTGACTAAGAGAAATTCCACGATCGGATCTAGCAATTTCTATCCCAAGGAAGTATTTGGGTGCCCCTGTGTCTTTAATATGAAAGGTGAAGTGTAGATACTCCTTGAATCTCTCTATTGCGTTCTATCGTTTCCCATAATAAGAATATCGTCAACGTATATCATCAGATAAATAAATGACGTACCTTGATTCCATGTGAATAAGGCGTAATCATATCTGGATTGCTTGAAGCCTGTAGAAGTGAGGGCGTCGGCAAATTTGGCATACCATTGCCTGGATGCTTGTTTGAGACCATAAAGGGATTTACGGAGACGACATACTCTATTCTCCCCCTGTCTCCGTAATCCTTGAGGAATATCCATGTAGATTTCCTCTTCTAGGTCTCCATGCGAAAAAGCGTTATGCACGTCCATTTGATGTAACGGCCAATCGTTAATAGCTGCAACAGATAAGAATGATCTTACCGTAACGTCTTTGGCAACCGGGGAAAATGTCTCATGGTAATCAAAACCTTCCCGTTGAGTGAACCCCTTGGCTACCAACCGAGCTTTGTAACGTTCAACTGATCCATCAGCGCGATATTTAATTTTGTAAACCCATTTGCATCCAATGGGTTTCCTAGTTGATGGTAAAGTGACCAAATCCCAGGTTCCATTTGCAGTCAGCGCCTGTAATTCAGCCCCCATGGCTTCTTGCCATCTTGGGTCTTTTACTGCTTCTTCATAAGTAGATGGCTCAATATCTTCTGATATTTGACTCACACAGCATCTATGTTCCGGTGAAAGTCTATGAAACGAGACATAAGATGATATTGGGTAGTGAATACCTGGTGAGTTGAAGGATGCACAAACATAATCTTTGGTCCATGTTGGCGGTCGTGTAGACCGACCAGATCGTCGGGGAGGAGTTGTTTGATCTGGAGTTGATGATATTTCCGTATTGCCAACTTCATTTGGAAATTCGGCCATCACTGGAGAAGTTCCTTGAACTTCATCATTTAGCCCTTCAGCAACTGCTGGTACAGAAACCTCAGGAGCCATTGGAATCATTGGTGCTTGAGTTCCTGCCACAAGGTATTCAGCATGTGGAGATTCTTCCAGAAATAGTGACTTACCAGAAGTGTTTGAAGCCTCTTTTGAAGTATCTCCTTCCTTGAAGGGAAAGATGTCTTCATGAAAAATGACATCTCGGCTGATGAAGAATTCTAGCGTTGATTGATCAAGGACACGATACCCCTTCTGTAAATTCGGATAGCCCATGAATATGCAGCGTCGTGCTCGAGGACCCATTTTGTCTCGAGGGCCTAAGATAGTAGCAAAGCACTGGCAACCGAATATCCTTAAATGCCCCAATTCTGGTTTCCTTTGGAAGAGAATCTCGAATGGAGTTTTTCCGTTGAGGACCCGAGTTGGCATGCGGTTGATGAGATATGCTGCAGTAATTATGCATTCTCCCCAATAATTTTCTGGAATGGACGCCTGAAATTTTAAAGCACGGGCAACTTCTAATAAATGGCGATGCTTACGTTCCACTATTCCATTCTGTTGTGGAGTATAGACACAAGTACTCTCATGGAGAATCCCATGAGATGATAAGAGTAAGTTGCAATCATTGTTGAAGAATTCCTTTCCATTGTCCGTCCTCACTCGTTGAATGGATCTTCCAAATTGATTTTTGGATAGATCAATAAAAGTTTTCAAGTGTGAGAAAACTTGTCCTTTGGACCGCATCGAAAAAACCCAGTGTGGCACGAGAAAAATCGTCCACAATTGTTAAGAAATATCTGGACCCATCATGATGTTGGGTATGATAAGGACCCCATACATCCATGTGAATTAATGAAAAAATGTGCATGGCACGATTTTTACTAAGAGCAAAAGGAAGTCGTGATTGCTTTGCAAGTGGACATATCGACACTTAGAATAGGGAATGGAAGCACTATGACCCAATCGTGAATGTAAAAGATAGTCTTTATCATTGGTAGTCGTGTTACACAATGACATTTTATTTGAGGGAAATAAAGACAAATCAAAATTACTTGGATCATTCTTCCATAGAAATAGCCCTTCAAAAAGACTACCCAAGCCCATCACTTTGCCAAATCGAAAGGGCCTGAAAGAAACAAGTGTCGAACCAAACAATACACGACATGAATTTTCTCTGCAGACTTTGGACACAGAAATGAGATTGAATTGAAATTCTGGAAGGTAGAGAACATTTCGAAGTGTGATTTGTGGGCTAAGTTTGACCGTGCCAGTAATTTTGACGTGAGTGGTATTTCCATTTGGCAATTGAACAGAAATAGGAAATTCCAAATCGTCATGAATATCTGAAAATAATGCCTTCTGACAAACAATATGGTCACTAGCCCCAGAATCAATTATCCAGGATTTTCTGGAAATAATATTTATCAGGCAATGGGAAATACCTGAAAAATTTCCTCCCTTGTTTGACATGTCTAATTTCTGTATTGCCTGCATGAGCTGCTGGTATTGATCATTGGTGATGGACCGATCGGCATTAGGGACCCCGATTTGATAAGCAGCAGAAATTCTTTTCCCCTTTTCTCCGGGTTTGCCGTGCAATTTCCAGCAATTTTCTACTGTGTGGTGTGGCCTTCTGCAAAAATCACAATATAATTTACCCCTCTTTTGATTAAAATTTTTTGCAGATGCCGAGAAAATTCCTCCACCGTCGATCCGGAGAAATAATTTCCACCGTTGGATGCGAGGGAGACACCACCACCGTCGGATGTTTTCCAAACCCCTGCATCTCGTCCGTTGGATTCGGACGAATAGATAGGCCCCTTTAGGCCGTCCGATCTGCGCGGCAGATCTGGGCCGTCCGTTCCTTCTCTTTTAAAGGGACAGGAATCCTCAGATCCGGATGCCCGTAACCCTAGCTCGCCCCTTTTTCGTGTGCTAGGGTTTTGGGTCCCCACTTTCGCCGTTCGCCACGGGCGGCCGTAGCGAAGCTTTCTCCTCCTTTCGTTGGCTCCGACGGCGAGTCTCCGGCTCTCTTCCCGAACGGCCAATTGGAAGATCCGTCCAAGAGGCGGCACCGGTTCCATGGCTAATATCTGCGATCGGAACGTCGTAAGAGTCATTCAAGATTAGTAAAAACGGGTGGCCTTTTCTCGTTCTTTCATCATCCGTCTTCGGCGAGCGTCTCCTCTGGACCCTCGAGTTTTTCTTCTGCAGCTTCGAGGTCGTTCCAGAGGGACGATAATTTGTTGTAGCATGCGGAAATCGACATATTTCCTTGTTTTAAGTCGCTAAGTTCCTGCATCAAAGAAAAAATTCTCGCCCGATCTAGTTTGCCGTACATCTGCTTGATATTCTCCCACATTTTTTTGGGATCTTCCGTCGGCGGTAGACCGGCCGCGACATCTGGGGAGATGCAATTCCCGATCCATAAGCGGACGAGCTGGTTGCATTTCCTCCAGTGCCGCGCCAGTCGCTCGTCGGACGGAACGGGGACGGTTCCATCTAGGAAACCGTCCTTATCCTTTGTCACAAGCGCTCGTCTGAAATCTCGGGACCACCTGGAATAGTTCTCTGGTCCTGTTAATTGCAGGTTGATTAGCCGCAATTCTGGGCCATCGGTTGTTGATACATACAGGGGGTCTCCGGGCTCCGGTCGTCCGGTGATTGCTCCGATGGGAAACGGCAAAAAACCGGGCGCAAAGTTCGGGTAGGGATTTGTCCCTGGACCCGATTCGCCCGATCCATATTGATGCCCCGCATTGAAAACTCCCGGATAAGAATTTGTGCCTAGACCCGGTTCTCCCGACCCGCTCGTCTGCTCCAATCCGGGGTTCGGGCTTGCCCCACTTACGGCTGGTGGGCTCCCTTCGGATTGGATGTGGACTCCTTGGTGCCCTACAAGGCCAGGCGATGATGTAGTTGGGCTCGTCCCAAGGTACCATGGGTAAGGTACCCACTGGAATGGTTGACCCGAAGCGGGTTGCCCCAGATTAAACTGAGCCTGCGTGGGTATCCACTGTATCGCCTGGGTCCGGAGTGGCCGTTGTTGTGTGGTGGCGGGTGGTAGGTTTTGGGTCTGCGACGCAATGGATTGTCTCGATGGAGTGATCGTCGGCCATTGAAGGTAAAGAAAAAAATCTCTTATTTTTCTTCCTCGAAGATGATTCCACTACCGGATGGCGCTTCGACTCCTCGGTGGGCAATCGAAGCGGAAGCGAAAGGATCAAAAAATTCGAAGCCTAAAGCTCGATACCATGAAAGAAGTTGAGGAAGACGAGAGATTTTGTAAATTTGTGTATTCAAAATTGTATCTACGATGTACAATGCTTCGTAATTATAATACAGAGATGAAATAATAAAGGTAAATACATATTCTGAAAATCATGATCTAATCTCAATCTAAGATTCCTAGCTAATTTATACAAACAAAATTGGTCGAGAATCCGAGCGAATCTTCTGGATTGATGCATATCTTCCAACAATCTTTTTTATTCTTACCTACTTCTTTGGCCCATATTGTCAACGTGTGTCTTTACCCATTTAAATAAAGCCAAAATTACACTTACTTTGATGGAAAAGAACCCTAGGTTTATGTCCCTAAAATGGATCTTCGCGTGCTTAAAGCGCTATAGGAAAAAAACACTCACATGTGATTACGAACTTGCATGATGTACAAACAGTGAAAAATGTAATGCAAAAATAGGGAAAGGTGGATTCAGTTTCTCAATACAATGAGTTAAATTGTTTCTCTCTTTTATTGAACTTTCGTAAAGCTTAAAAGATAAGATCAAAGAAGATAAAGGAAAAGAGTCTTCAATTAAGATAATTTTCAATTTACTTAAATATATAAAGACGTGATTAGTTTAATCTACAAAACTCTCTCAAATTACCATCACATTATATCATTCATGACATCGCACAAATTTTCGCAATGTATGTCTAAGTTTCGTTTGTTTTGCAAAAAAATAAATTATTTAAAAAATATTCTCTTGAAATTGACAGTTTCTATAGCTTAAAATAGTTATTAAATGAAATATTTTTTTCATTACCGGCACTAATTTATTTATAAAAAAATTTTGTAAACGATAAAAATATTTTTTATTTATTTTTATAAGCGAAACAAGTCAATATTTTTTTAAAGATATTTTTGCTAAACCATTCATTTTTTATGAAACAAATACTACAGTCTGTACTTAAATTAAAGCACACCAAAATGAATGGAGGTGGCAAAATGAGTTTGGGTTGTTCATCGCGTACGTTTTGTGGAGGGAAAATGTCACAAATGATCCATATACTATTACTTAATGTGCAATTTCGTCCATGAACTTTCGATCGGCTCAATTTGGTCCCTGAACTATTGATAAATGCCCGATTTGGTCCCTGAATTTTTTATTGGCTCAATTTTGTCCCTGAACTATTGATAAATGTCGGATTTAGTCATTTGTTATTTTTTTTATTTTTTATTTTTTTCTTATAGTAACGAAATTGAGAAAATAAAAAAAAAAAAAAAAAAATAGTAACGAAAAAAAATAACAAAAAAAAAAAAAAAAACCATAGCGGCTACTGTTCATCTTCCTCGCAGAAGCAGCCTTGCCCGCACCAGCCACTGTGTCGGGAGACCTCGACCACGCCGGCAACCCACGAGCCCTCTCTGCTCCACCGTCGCCCCACCGGTCTCGCCCACCGCCCGTCGACCTTGCAACGCCTCAGTCGCCCGCAACTTCCAAATCCAGTGACCTCCACGTCACTGTCGCACCTCAATGCTCTGCCTGACGACCAGCGACGACCTGACGCTTCTGCTACCTCGTCGAGCCAATCCTGCCGCCACGACCCGCGCTCGACGTCCCCGCTCCAGCCCGTGCCGACCCGCGACACCATCGTTGTCCCGATCTCGCCGCTCGAGTGTCCGACGCCGGCAAATCTAAGAGCCCCACGCGCCACAACTCGAACGCCCCTACTCGCGTGCGCCCGACGTTCAACCGTTGCCGTGCCGCTGTCCTTGCCGCGACCCGACGCGCCGGAGCCCACACCGCCGCGCTCGCGCTCTCCCGATGTCCAACAGCAAGCCTCGCGCCCCACGACGCCCCTCGCGGTGCCCGCCACGCCAAAGTCCTCGCGGTGTCAACCTCGCTTTCCCGCGCCGAACGTCTTTGCGTCATGCCCTCGCCGAAAACCCTCGCCGGCCACTCCCCTCGTCGAGTTCCAAACCAGCCAAGATTCCTTTTTTTTTTTCAAAAAGAAAGAAGAAAAAATTAAATTAGGTATATTTATTTTATTAGGCAAGTTTATTTTATTTTATTTTATTTGAGATATTTCCCCATGCATAATTAGCCGGTGCAAGCAAGGCTGCTTCCGTGAGGAAGTTGAACAAGACCTACTAGGGTTTCTTCTTCTTTTTTTTTTTGTTACTACTTTTTTTCTTTTTTTCGTTATTTTTTTTATTTTTTCAATTTCATTACTATAAGCCAAAAAAAAAGGGAAAAATAGTAACGAATAACTAAATCGGACATTTATCAATAGTTCATAGACCAAATTGAGCCGATCGAAAATTCAGAGACCAAATCGGACATTTATTAATAGTTTAGGGACCAAATTGAGCCGATCGAAAGTTCAGAGACGAAATTGCACATTAAATAATAGTATAGTGACCATTGTGACATTTTCCCTTTCGTGGAACACAAAACAACTCGCGCGGCGGCAATATTGCACGGATTCTGGCAATGTCAGTAATGTCATTAAGAATAGTAAGACAAAAAGGAACAAATCGACAAAAAGGCGTCCGGCCGGTTAAATGCTTAGTTTAGCTTCAATAAATTATTTATTTGAACAACGTCTCGCTTATTCAAATTAACTTCGAGGACTAGGTCGTGGGAGTCTGGCGTCATGCACGTGAACGGAACTGTTTACATGCGTCCATTGCTATTGAATTGCACATGACTCGTGGTTGATCCTTTAAAGTACGATCAATTATGAAGATCAACAGTCATGTGGTAGCTTCTCTTTTCGGCCAACATTAGTTGCAATCCCAATTCTACCTCAAGCTTCTTTTTTATAGAAAAAATCCACGAAAAAATCTAAAACTTTCACTCTAACCCCAAAAACACCCCGTGTCTGAAAAATCACCACCGATTTCTCCAAAAATATCAACATGATGAGGCTATTGTTGTTCCATATAAAATTCAGGTGTTAATTCAAGTGTTAGTGATGACGTGGGTTTTGATTATGAACCTCTAACTTACCCTGATATTATTAATTTTGAAGAAATTAATGGCGATTTTTTAACATGGCGGCAAATTTAGGCTAGTGAAGGTTTGTGTTTTTTTTAAAGACAAAAAAAAGTTCAGGACATAATTGGGATTAAATATAAAATTTGGGGCTTCTAGGGAATTCAGCCCTTCTTCATAACCTCAATGAGTTAGAGGAGTCGATTGAGACTCGATATAAAGTTACACCTTAGAGAGCGCGATCATGAATAGTAACGAAGTTAACTCTGTCGGCCACTCGAGGAGCTGCCTACTTACGTGATAAGGTGCAATAACCCAATTACTATGAGATAGGGAAATAGCGTGATGTCACGAGTTTAGTAGAGTGTACGCAACATGTCACACGATATCTCAAGAAGTATAAATCCAAATTTGACCAAACTCAACTACAACCCCTTTCAGATAAGTGATAAGGAAAACAACCTCCTCCTTTCGATTTCCAGTCCCGTCCAAGCACAATGAATTAACCCTTTACCTCGAACGAAACAAGCAAATGATCTAGTTCAAATATCCATTTAAAATATTACCAATTGTAATAAACGGAAAGTACTATTAGATCGAAACCGATTGAGAGGAGGAAAAGTATGGAATCTTGTTCTTTAACATTCAGATCGAGGTAGATTCACAATCCACCTTCATTCTTTAAATATAATTATACAACACTTTGCAGTGGAGAGATCATCTTTGGATCGCACTAAGCCATCGATTTCAATAATTAGCCCCATGATTGGAAACGGTCCCCTGAGGACGCGACACGCTTTATCGGTTTTTCTTCGTCCCGGCGCCCCCTGAAAATGACGTGAAATGTCGTTACCGATTTATTAATTTTATCGGATCGCCGACCATCGTTGCAAGAGCTCTTTAAATTAAGGTTTTCCCTTGGTTCTCGAGCCGGACTTTCTGGTGCCCCCGGCGGCCCACCACGGTACTTCAGTCATTGCAATTGAAGACAAAATTTAGCTCTGGCTTCCAGACGCATGAGACAGCGATTGAACGGGGAATTCTCTTGCCGCGCGCCATATGGCATGGAGCGTGGCTCGCGGGGGGTGTCGCATGAGTTCGGTTTCACGCAATTTGGTGGCATGGCTTGTTTCCCGTATTTTCATATATGATAAAACGTTTTTATTGTTGATAACAATTTATTTCTAAGTATTTTTATAGATAATAATTATTCTTATTATTTGTCATTCATTCATTTTTATAAGCAATCATTTTAAAATATATATATTTCAAATTATTCATTTTTACAAACAAACGAGAGCTATATTGACTTTAGTTTTTCTCTTCAAAACTCTTATAATTAAAACTAAAAAGGGTGCACATGAACAAGTTTTAGCATTTCTAATTCGACATGAATTACACACAGGTCACGAATGTTATGTACATAATACAATTATCAATTTATAGTTATATCATTGCTATTCTTGCTCTATTATATTCCCTAGGCCATGAAATTACTAGTTAGTTTTGCGTTATTCCATTTCATGAATCTTATGAACAAAATGCTAAGTTGGATCACATGTAGTAGTTGACCGATGCACTAGTGTGAAGTTTTACTCTCCATTTGTCATAAATTTACCAATTTAGAGTTTTTTGTGATATTAATCTAATTTAATGAAAACTAATAGATAGTAAATTTATCACCAATATACTAGTTTGAATTTTTTGTGGTCAAAATATTAATTTGGAGTAAATTTGTTACGGGTATAGCAAATTAGGATTTGGGCTATGAACCCCTTTTGGAATTATGAAGTAACGTCATGAAGGTATGACTAATATAAGTTATAGTAACCGTAAGTTATACTACATGATATGAACCAATTACAATTATAGGATATTTAATATGTGATAATCAATCATTAGAAGCTATATAATAGTTCAATTCTTAAAGCAACTAATCATTATTTTTAGTGAACTGTAACTTCAAATGATAATTTAACAACATAAGTATAGTTAGTTTTTTTTTTATAGTGAAAATAGAATCACTGCTCCCACTAACCATGCCTCCTATAACTCCAGTAAAAGACAATAACACCTTGATTAGCATCTCTGTGGGAAAGTGACTACTTTCAATGAACTCAACTAGGTATGGGTATATAGGACAAAATCAAAGTTAATCAATCAAATCTGTAACCTGCTTCCACTCTAAATAGCAGACTTTGCCCACTGTCCCCACCTCTTGTCTCCATGTAATCAGAAACGTGTAAGATTATAATTTTGGCACTGCTGGCATATCATCTATTCTCGGCTAGGTATGCTAGCCTAATAGCCTTTTGTTACTACAGTCATCTAAGGCCATATATATTAGAAAGCTCTTTCATGTGAAAGGTTTCATGGGAATTCAAACAAATAGATGAAATTTTGGGTAAGCTGTTTCGTCTTAAAACAATGATTTTCCTGACAGAATTCGTGATTGAAGATAATCGGTTCCGATGGTCAAGATACAATGCTTAGACTCTGATCTTCCTTATTAGTCTGCGTAGTAAGTAGAGGATGAACATGATTCAAGCTTTGAAATGATGGTCAATATGGAGTAGATACGAAAAAGACAAACAAGAAAGGAGGAGGAGGACCGGTATAGAATTGCATTGCCATTATTAAAAAAAAAAAAAAAATAGTAGTTGATTAGTATTTTCAGAAAATACGCAACAAAAGGAGGCATTTTCGATGTGAACACATATTAATTGGCAATCTCCATGGCTATTGCTTTTTCGGTCGGTTCAATATATCAAGTCAAATCCATATTTTTCACGCTATCTTGTTTCTAAAACTATAAATAAAATAATAATAAAAACAACAACAATCTACATAACTAGGGCAAGTAGCATTTGTTTGGCAAGCCTTCATTCTACTCTGCTTTTCCCTGCCTTACGAGGGCTGTGAATCCCCTCGGCATGTAAAATTGGACCCAAAGCTGACGCAGGAGCAAATTATTTCCAAAATAATGATATTATTTAGTTGAGGTGATGAGTTCCCAATCTGGTTTGGTTCTAAGGCAAAATCGGGAATCAGGGATTGAGGACCGGACTAGTTGGTCCTAAAACTAGGAACTGGATGGACAGAACTAGTCACTTTTTTTTTTCCACTACTCGATGCCTTAATAATAAAGAAAAGGGTTAATGCCCTAAAAAAAACCCAAAACGGATACACCTGTAACAAATTTACCCTAAACTATTTTTTTACCACCAAAAATCTCAAACCAAATTTGTACATAGGTGACAAATCTACCATCTGTTAGCTTCCGTTCAATTTTGCCATTAACCTTGTTGACGTGACAAGCCATGTGGAAATTCATAAGTTTAATATCATTATTAACCTCAAACTGGTATATTTATGACAAATTTACCCCAAACTTATATATTTATGACAAATTTACCCCAAGCTGGTATATTTATAACAAATTATTCTAAATTAATTTTTTCGATCATAAAAAATTTAAATTGGTACACGTGCAGCACATATACCCTCTTTCAATTTTCTCAAATTTGACCGAGTTGTGATGTCCAATCAATTTTATTTTCCGGATTACTCTAACATTGCCTCCATATCATTAATACTTGATTTTTTTTTCCTTTTATTGGAATCATTATTAGAAAGCTATTCAAAGACTACCAAATGTGCACTTCATTCATGTGCCAAGAGGATGCCCATTAACTAAAAGATGAACAGATCGCTTGCGCATATATACAAAAGAATCACACTCAAAGTACACCTAAAATCAGTGACAAATATAAGTGATTTTGGTTCCGGCATTTCAACGAGCATGTGATATACAAGTCAATCATACCATTCACATGCAAGTTCCATGTTAAAATTTTGAACACTTACGATTCAAGGTAGGAAAGACTACGTAACGCTAATAAGGACATGGACTAACAAGAATGACAAGCAAAGCAATAGTAATATGTAAGTGTCACGGGCCGATCTATAGGGATCGTGACCACGCGGCGACTCGGGCACTTTAGAATCGGATTGGATCGCCGAAGCACCTAAGCCAAGCCTTACACAGTCGAATGCTCACTCACTCGCCTTACCTGGATCGTAGAGAGAGAAAGGATCTAGAGAGAAGAGCTCTGGAAAGAAGACTTGCTTTGTATTGCGGAAATAGTGGATGATTACAAGTGAAGGAGGACACCCCTTTTATAGTTGAGGGCCTCGGATTACATCCATTGATCTAGAATTCTACCAGCGGACGAGATCGCACCGCCTCAACTACCGGCATAAGTGCCAACTACTGACATAAATATTGAGCTACCATCTACCAACATAAATAATGGAACGGACTCCTGTAATCTTAGCTTAATGACATCTTCGCCCGTCCTTGCAATTCAGGGAGAAGACTTGGTGGGAATCCGAGTGAGAGAAGGAGGTCCACGGGCGAGTCACGGTAGTCCTCCAGGAACCTCTTAGGTCGACTTTCTTTAGGCCTGTGACATAAGCGTACAAACAGATTGCAAACAAGCAGTAAACCATGTGGGGCTGAGACATATAAACATAAAGCCAAGTTTGTCACAAACCAAAAACGAGCGAAGCAACCGCGATATGTGTACTTTTGTATATGTGCGCAAGTGATCTGTCCATCTTTCAGTTAATGGGCATCCTCTTGGCACAAGAATGAAGTGCACATTTGGTAGTCTTTGAATAGTTTTCTAATAACAATTCCAATAAAAAGAAAAAAAAATCAAGTATTAATGATATGGAGGCAATGTTAGAGTAATCCGGAAAATAAATTGATTGGACATCACAACTTGGTTTTAGGAAAATTGAAAGAGGGTAAATGTGACACACGTGTACCAATTTAGGTTTTTTATGATCAAAAAAATTAATTTAGAGTAAATTTATCATAAATATACCAGCTTTGGGTAAATTTGTCATAAATATACCAATTTGAGGTAAATTTGTTATAAATATACCAGTTTAGGGTTTTTAATGGTATTAAACTTATGAATTTCCACATGGCTTGCCACGTCAGCAACCACGTCAGCAAGGTTAACGGCAAAATCGAACGGAAGCTAACGGAGGGTAGATTTGTCACATATGTACCAATTTGGGATTTTTTGTGGTCAAAAAAATAGTTTGTGGTAAATTTGTAACAAGTGTATCAATTTGGGGTTTTTTAGGGTATTAACCCTAAAGGAAAAAAAACCACCGCCCTCAGCGACGTAACTGGCTTGGGGCTCTCTCCTCCTCACAAATGGGAGGAGTTCGAATCTCATAAGTGTCGTTAGAGATTCTTACCTGGAGTAATGTGGTGGTGGGTCCTATAGTCGCTCCCTCAGGGTTTGCTCACTGGCCGTTGGCTTACGAGGTTCCCTAGGTCACCAAAAAAAAAAAAAAAAAGAAAAAAAAAAAAGCTAGTCTTTTTTTTAAAGAAATTTTAAAAAAGAGAATTTTTAGTTGGTCCAGTCTAATTCCACCTTGGAACTGGACCGCCAGGACACTAGTTTCACTTTTTGGAATTAGGAACCGAACCAACACTCCCGGGAATCAAACCCAACTAGCCAGTTTGGTCTATTTTGGGTGGTTTTTGATTTGAGCGATCCCTTTTGCATATCCCTATTATTTAGGACACTCCTTTGCAATCTTAGATAATTTTATTTATTCATTTTTAGTAGGTATTTGATTAGTTTAATATATATATATAGAAGAATTTCGAATTTATCTTTATATGCTTACATCTGTATATATATTTCATATTTTTGTCTCGTAGTTGTGTTTTTTTTCTAGGGAGGATCGTGTTTACTTTCATCTGTAATTGGAGGAAACTTTTTCTAAGCATACCTTAGATTGAGATGGGTTACAATAATGGACATTACTCATATCTATTTTTTCATTAAGATTGCATAGGGTTGATATCCATAACTTATACTCTATCAATCCCATGCTCATGTTCATTCACCGAATGAAATAAAATAAGCAACTACTTGATCAAGAAATGCTTTGATCAAGAAATGCTCTTTCCTTAGCCTAATTATTTTATCCGTTACAAAAATTCAATAATTAGACACACTCTAATGGCTTAAACTTCTTAATTGATCTATCTAATTGAGTACCCAATTAAGTTTTAGGGCATGAATGATAATCATTCTGCTGTAGAAATATATTTTTCTATTTTTATTTTATGGAAGAATTTCTGAGAAAAAATACACATTTGATAACCTAAAATTTATGCTTTTTGAGTAGAAATTCATATGATAACAACACAAAATTTCTCCATTTCGGATGGCAATAGCAAACGGCGATAGTGGCTAATGATGACCAGTGAGCAACTAGCGGCGACAAATGACGGATGGCGGCAAGTGGGCAGCTAGTTAGTAGCTAGAGCGAGTGATAAGAAGAGTTTTTATTTCTCACTTCTATTATAGATATAAAGAACTAGAAATTTTTTAATTCCCATTTCTATTCCAAACCTATTTCTAGACCAAAAATTTGTTCCATAAATAAATAAAAATGAAATTGCGTCACCAAACATATTTCTATTTCAAATCTATTTCTGAGAACAAGAAAATAATCCTAGTCGAATTAGAATGGTTATGATGCTCGCCCTTAGTCTCTATTCAAGTTTCTCAATTTGTAAATGTCATACTTGAACAAGGGCCATGCTAATCTTCTCTAGATCAATTCAGTCGGATTGGGTGTCTGACAATGCACCCTTCCGAATTTCGTTAGCTCACATTGATACTATTTCATTTTGTTTTATCAATTCAAGTGGATTTAAAACAATTTTTGCATCACTAGCCTTATTTACTCCTTCAGCATGACAACTACCGTAATGACTCAATCCGATGAGGGTAAGAAGTGGTCATCAAAGCCAAAGGGCTTCAACAACGAGCGATGGCGAAGGGGATAGGAAGGAACTATTGTGGCTAACGATGCAACCCAGAAGGGGGGTGAGTAGGTTCAATAATGATTTTTTAAACTTTTGCAGAATATTAAACAATTTGCAATCAAGATGATATCTCAAATAGAATCATGTGTGATGATGATAAGCATATTAGAGTGAAGAATGACAATTAGCAATCAAGATGATATCTCAAATAGAATCATGTGTGATGATGATAAGCATATTAGAGTGAAGAATGACAATCACATAGTGATTTATAATGTTTAGGTTTTGTAATCAAGCACAAGTCTACTCTAAGACTAAATAGTCTTAATAGTGGTTAGATTCCACTAATAATCGGCAAAGAAAATTACAACTGGCTAATGTTGTTCCTTTCAATCGATAGATCACACTATTAGGATACCAAGATCACGAGACATCACTCTCATTTTGCTTGTAAATCCAATACGTCAAAAGCATAGTTCCTTGGCAAACCAAGATCATCAATGATATGTAAACAATTTCACTATCTGAACTTATCATGGTAAATGTTAATACTTGCAAATAGTTCGGTAATCATCAAAATATCATAGGAATGTTTTCAAACATGAACTGAATTGCATACCCAACAAAAAGCGTGCTTGGAATATGTATATAAAAAATGAAATTAATTTACGGACATGCCTTTTTACGTAATAATAAGTTTTACTTTGAAATTTCAAAGTTAAGCTTACTTAGGCTAAAGCACTATTAAAATGAGTGACCTTTGAAATGGTGCCTAACTGCATATCAAAGGACAAAACAATATAGGATAGGCCAAAGTCAATAATATCTCAAGTGAGTTAATCGCGAAATGTCACCACTCCAATTCTGGATTAAAAAAAAAATGGTCAAGGTACTCAATTCATATATGACATGCGAAGGCTAAGATGGGGAAGAACACTTCCAGGTCATATATCAAGAATTATAATTCTCCTTTTCTCTCTTATTGCTATTGTTCATGTTTTCCGGTTTCTGTCTTGCTCTTTTATCTACCCGTTTGACACGGTTAAGTCCACATTTTATATTCCACTTTAAAATGTCGGTTATGCTCAAGGGAGAATTTTTAATTAAACCTATTCTAAAAGTTTAAACTCTTAGGGGATGGTGCGAATCACAATATTCAATTTTAATGATACCAAATAATCTGCCATATATCTTATAAAATTCCTAGTACCTGTCTTTTGTCCAATGTCTAATTACCGACACATGGGAGCCATCAAAGGTCCAGATAGTTCTTTTTTCTTTTCTTTTTTTGAGCCGGCAGCATAGTCCTAGGTTTACTCCAGGAAAACCAATGTGATGAAGGTGACAACGACGTTGACAGAAGTTCGATTAACACCTCCTCCACAAACCTCCTTTTCTTCTCTGGCAACAACCCATTTAAAAGGCTCAGGTTACTAGAACCTTCGGGATGTGATTGGTCGATTTGGTCATATGAGATAGTGAGATCCATGCATAAAATATTTTTGGCATGGGGTGGAGAGATGGTCCCGTGACTTTCTTTCGTGGAGCAGCATTTTAGTCATCCACGACATGACATATATGAAGTGAAATTTGAAGCTCGGAAATTATAAATTTGGAACAAATCAAATTGCCTAGGTTCCTGGAACCTTCGAGATGTGATTGGTCGGTTTGGTCATATGAGATAGTGAGATCCATGCATGAATACCTTTGGCATGGGGTGGAGAGACAATCCCGTGAGTTTCTTTCGCGGAGCAGCATTTTAGTCATCCATGACATGATATATATGAAGTAAAATTTGAAGCTCGGAAATTACAAATTTGGATTAAGTCAAATTGCCATGTGAAAAGCTTAAATTTTTCATAGCGTATGTATAAAGTACGCGAGAGATGTGATGGTAACTATCCTCGATACAAAAGCCAAGCGTTCAAAAATCAAAACTCAACCAATCTGGTTTAAGATGGAAGTTAGTACATCAAAAATCCAATCTCATACAATAACACAATCTGATTGTGATCACTTTTGAACTTTATGTTCTCCCCCTCAAGCAGGCAGCTTGACTTCCTTCGTGCCCAGCTTGTTTACATTATCATCGGAAGTCTCCTTTGCCAATGCCTTCGTAAGGATGTCTGGTAGTTGTAATTACATTGTATCAGCCCAGGAGGACTTAAGCTTGAGTCCCCATTATATATTTTGAAGCTTTAATTTGAGGACAAAGTCCAGATGGGCGTGATGGGAGTGTTTAAGTATATTTATGCTGAACCCTGAATTCATCTAATAGTTTAAGCCACCAAAACAGTTGGCAATCCCACACCTTTTTATAGAATTCATACCTGCAAAAGAATTAACATCCCCAGTTCCCAATGGGAAGAGTTTCATATGTAATGCCTACAGCAGTATCTAATTTGGAATCAACAACCAAGAGTAAAGCCTGTTTAGTCCTCCTGGCAGGCCCCAATTTGATCTCATTTGGAATAATTATAATTATGATCTTTGACCAAAAAAAAAAAAAAAATTATAATTATGATCACCTAACATGACCCAAGTCACATGGACCCTCCTGTTAAATGATGCTTCTGCTTGCTTCAGTCTCACAAAAGTCTGCTGCTGAGTCTCTTTCCGGATTTGATGAGCTTAGAAGAACCGGGAATTCATATCTGATGTTGAATCCTCAAGATAATCACATATGAATCTTTCCTTCATAGAAACAATCTTCTAAGTAACCCAGCCCTCAGATCTTCCAAGTTAAAAAGCGTGCCAACTAAATGACACCATTCAGATCAACTGCATCAAGAATCTGCTGAAATGAAGAAATGTCCTGAATATAACATCCCAACCCATTATTCCTTCCTGAGAACTTCTGATAGTGTTGTAGTCTCCGGCAATCATCCAACGAGAATCAAGAACAGAATCTGACAATAACATTCAAATCGCCCCACAAAGAGGCGCTCCCATCACAAAAGTTCAGTGCATGCACAGAGTAGGAGAAGAATGACATTTTTTTTATTGCAATGAACATATTATGCATCGGAGAGACTAAATACAGGGAGAGTTTCAAAATAACCAGTTCCACAAAGCTGATAACTTAATGACTGTGGCAAGTAACTCCGTCCAGAAAACCATCTATTTTGCATTCCCATCCATATTTGTTTCATGCCCTTCAGTATCAAGTAAAGCAAACAACGAAATACAAGAAAGTACTCACAGGTTTTTAACTTCTACATGCCTACAGGGCTTGTTAATACCTCTTATATTCCCCACTAAGAACTGGACAACGACCATTAAGATATCTTAGACAAGAAAAATACAATCAATGATGAAACTGACAGAAACTCCTTCAATTGTCTTTCTAATGTGATTTCAGATAACATTTTTCCAGTGCAAATTAGCCTCAACAGCTGCCCACAAGATTTCTTTCATGAGGCATGCCCTGCAGATAAAGTGGCTACCTTAGAAATAACTGGTCAACAGCACAGTGTGCAGCTGATAATTTACACTCACTTCTGACAAAAAGAATGAAACAATCTTCAGAAAGAACATCAAATTTTGTTCCTAACTGCAACCTCATCGGGAAACGCTTCATCCTGCTGACATTCAGAAGAATTTATAATATCAGGAGTGTTATTTGACATTCCAAGCTCTGCTCCTGGATCCACATTTTCTAATCTAACAAAACATAATCTAACATCAAATCCAGCACAAAGATTTGCAGTATCCACTTTAAAACAGTGCTCTGTGGTCCATGCTTAGTCCAACATCTATAGCAACTGGAAATAGCTACTCCAGTTTTAGTCATAAGCTCCATCGAACTTTCTTCAATCGAATCCAGGAGGTGTAAACCATATACAGATCTTCAAGGATTGGACTGTTTGGAGGGTAGAAGTCTATTTAGACATAATCCTAAGCTGTTATATACCAAGGTCCATTCTTCAACGTCCAATCAAAACATTTCATCATTTGGCAAACATATATACCATTTTCACACTGACACCTCAATTCTACCTTGCTGCTCCCAGAGCCTAGAAAATATTTCAAGTTTAACCAGCAAAATGCACCGAGATCCAGAACGGTATATATGAGAATAAATTTCATGCTTGAGGACGCAAAAGCAAATTATAATCTAGCCATTGCAATAACCAATCAGAAAACAAATTCCCAATATTTTCTTATGGAGCTAACTTTTTGTCTAACATTTTTTACATTTTTTAACTTGACAGTCCATTTAACTTCATCTATTTTAATAAGAAAAATCACAAGGTAAATGGAAAGCCATGTCTATCATTCTATAATTTTCTCTCTTTTGATACACAATTTACAATTGACATTTTGCATTTTTACTAGAAAATCCAGAACTACAATTAGTTATTCTGTGTTAAATATCTGTCAACTCTGAGATATTGATACATTGAGAAAACTTCCTCCCACCCCATAAGCAGCAAGTCCCTGCGCCATCAATAAATGAAAGCCTAGACATTTTACAAAATTAATCTGCTCTCTCCAGTAATCACCAGAAGTCCTTGCAGGAACATGTACCATTCCTAAAATGATGGAATCTGCTCTTATCTCTCATGATAATCTCCCTCATGCTAATTCTTGAAATAAACTTAAAGAAATTATGGCAGTCATCACAAGTCCTCAGATTCTTTATGATCCTAATTGGGGATTCAGGTTCTACATTAATTAGACCGAATGCAGCAGCAAGCTTTTCACTGTGAACACGCAGCATGGCTTCCTTCTCCTCCATTTCCACGTCATGGTGAACAGAACCAACTTCTGAGATGTAACCCAAACTCCCGATTTGCATATACAAGTCCTCCAACTTCTTATATATGCTTGACGACTGTGGATGGGAATTATCTCCAGTGTAAAAAACATGTACTTCACTGTTTAACTCAATAGAGCTATATGCAGCTACCTTCTTGATGCACTTCTTTCTCATCCTTAGTCTCACTTTTTCAACAGAGTCCCACCTCCCAGCAGAAGCATACATGTTAGATAATAGAACATGATATGAAGCAATATCAGCTGCTAACTCAAAAAGCTTATCGGCCACAACCTGACCCACTTTAACATTCCTGTGTATTGCACAGGCACCCAGCAAAGCACCCCAAACTCCTGCATCTGGCTCAATGGGCATACCCATTATAAAGCTATAAGCCTCCTCAATATGTCCTGAGCGGCCAAGGATATCGACCATACAAGAATAATGCTCTCTTCTAGGCTGAAGATTCTGATCATTTGAATCCAGAATGTAGCTAAAATAAGCCCGACCTTGACTCACAAGTCCGGCATGGCTACAAGCAAATAAAACTCCAAGATAAGTGACATAATTTGGTTTTGGCCCTTCGTTCTGCATTATAGAGAACAGAGCCAAAGCTTCTTCACTCTTCCCATTAACTGCATAGCCTAAAATCATCGTGCTCCACGAAACAACATTTCTAAGACGCATTTCATCAAATAAAGTTCTTGCCATATGAGTACTACCACATTTCATACACATGTCGAGCCGTGCATTCTCAACAATAATATTGCTCTCCATCCCATCATATAAGGCAGAGTCATAAATCTTATTGCCAGTGTTTAAACATCCCAACTGACCGCATGCCGATAGGGCACTGACAATAGTCACGGCATCAGGCTTGATCCTGGCCAAGCCCATCCGATGGAACAGTGCAAGGGCCTTACTAGCATACCCCATCTGCACGCATGCTGCAATGAAAGAATTCCAAGCCACTAGATCTCTCTCTATCATAGTCTCAAACAAGTAATCAGCCAATCCCACGTCCCCAAACTTCACGTACATTATCATCAATTCATTTCTCACCATGGCATTATACTCAAACCCATACTTTACCACGTGGGCATGGACAGTCAAAGCGGCCCAGGACTCGGGCAGCTCGCGGACGCCTTCACCACAAATGGAAAAGTAAATCCGTCGGGGCGAACACCGAGAGAACTCATCCTTCCGTAGAGCGAAACCGACTCCACGGGCATGTCATTCTTCGCATATCCCCGGATCAGGGTGTTCCACAAGAAAATTCTTGGTTTGTGCATTTCATCGAACAGTTTGCGGGCGTACTGAACGTCACCTAAGATCACCAGATTGGCGAGCAACTGAGTGATGAGGCTGTTTTTCACCGAGAGCCCAGATGTCAGGACGAGCGCATGGATCTGCGTGAGCTGGTGGGGTTGAGAGGAGCATGCTTTCAGTAAGGTGGCGAGGGTCTGCTTGGTCAGCGGAAACGGTAGAGAGAGCTTTTGGCGGCATTCCGCGAGCATCGTAAGGGATGTGGAGAAAATGGGTTTCCCAGGATCACATCGGAAAAGACTTCCCAGCACGACGGCGAGGCCGAAGTTCTCGTTTGAGCTCCGAGCGGGGTAGATCGGCGTCCAGCAAGCTTTGAGACATCCAAGTGCGATGTCTTTCTGTCTCTAGATTGCTTCGTTCCTTTGAAATTTATCATTTTCTGATACAAAAATGATGCAAACATTTACTCAACTTTTACTCAATATATAATTTGATCTCTAAATTTTTAATTTATTCAATATAATCTCTAAGTTCAATATATAATATGATCCATGAATTAATTTATTTTCTTAATTTGTTAAGTCCTGAACTACTCCCTATATTGTAAATTTAAAAATTCATGTATCACATTGCATATTAAGCTAAAATTAAAGGAATGAATTGAATAAATTAAAATTTCATGGATTAAATTGTATATTAAATTAAAGTTCAAAAATTATTTGTGTGATTCCTTAAAATTTGGAAGAACGTGGTGGAGGGGATGATACTGACCGCACCTTATTACTTAGAATTTGGAAGAAAATTTACTTTGTTTGACAGATGAAGTTGAAGGAGGAAAAGAAAGTACAATAAAGAAAGGAAGTCAACGGAAGATAATTGAAAGGAGCTTCCTTTGTTATCTTGGATTAAGCATGGAATGGAGGGCTTTGAGGGTACCAAGCTATGACATTCCGACGTTATTGAAATTAAGTACAAAACCCCATAACACATAGCAAAATTGGTTGGCGGCGTGTGGCAAATCATCATGAACATAATGAACACTTCAACATGCATATTTCCCTTCATTTGAAGATATTATCACGAATAGATGAATTTACTTTCTTCCTCAACAGAAAAATATTATATATATTGATTAATTTCTACATTAGAATTGTGCAAACCTTATTTTCTACCGGTTGATTTTTTTCATAAGTCGTTTTCACGTAACATTTCTTGCTACCCCAAATTTCACGTTTGCTTGATCCACCCGATAAACCTATGGGAGGGAATTGGGATTGGGAAGAGACGATTGGGCGTGATAAGTAGACGTGGTGGAATATAAGAGAATGGACAAGATCCCAACCCTAATTGCGTTTTTTGGGAAGCCCATACCACAAGTATGTCTTCGTCCTTACGGGCCATATCATCATTGGGCCACTTGAGCTGGGCGCAAGCCTAATAAGAAGAAGTGAGAATTTCTACTACAAGAAGTATATAGAGCCTAGTCCATCAAATGGGTCAGTTAAATTAATTCGAAAAATGATCCAACGCAAATTGACTCATTTAACTCATTAATTTCCATGATGTACAAATGTGTTAACTCGAACTTAACTCATATCCGACATGACCTATATTATTAAAACACTTCCATAGTTAACTCAATCTAGAAAAACACATACCCAAATTGAGGTTAGAATACAAAGCTAGCAAGCATGAGACAAAGCAAAACACAATGAAAAGAGAGGTATATAAGTTACTCGGGTTTAAATAAATTGTGAACCTATTTAACATCCTTATCATTTTGAGATTTACCATTGTAAATATATTTATAAACTCATTTACTCAATTTAACTAATTTACATAACAACTTAGCCATCAAATATGAGTTAAGAAATGGGCATATGACCTATTTCAACAGGTCTAATAGAGCTCAGTGTACGAGCTTCAAAATAGTATGCAACTCATAGAACCACAGAATCGGATCGTATATGACTTCACATGTGCAAGCTTAGGTGACGTGGGACTTTGTCCCGCTTAAAGGTGACTTTTTTTATAAATAAGTAAAAAAAAAAATAAATCGATGAGCTAGACACAAATTTTAGAGAATCAGAGAGAGAACTCACAACAATGAGACATGCAACGAATTATATATAGCCCAACATACTAGTTCAGAAAGAGTACTCGACTCTTATAATCGTGGAATCGAGTTGTATACAACTTTGCATGTGCGCACTTAGGCAATGTGAGACATTCATCTTAGATTGAATTCCTTTTTTCGTCAACAATTAATCTCTATGAAGGGAAAAGGGTGGGGCTATATGCATAAATGTCATTTTTGGCTTAAACTCACATGTCTGGTCGATTGCCCAAATTAGTCTTTCACTTCAAGCGTGTATTGATACCTAATGTACATCCTTTAGGCAAATTAATGATTTATGAGTTGATACTTTCCCATTTCGGTTTACCATAAAAATTTCCTGTAGTAATTATTTTATTTGTTTATTTTTCACACCTAACATGAAGGAAATAATTTTATATATTTCTAAAAGAGAGCAAAAACAAAATTGAGATCGTTCCAAACGACAGAATGGAAGTACAATAAACGCAGTGGCCCAAAAAAAGCATAATGAGCCCAAAAATCATGGCCAACCCTAGTCAAAGATGGATTAACCGGCCGACAACTCTTATTCATTTTTTTGGGCCCATTTGATAGAACTAAAAAAACTAAAGCGCTGAAACATTGAAGTACTAACTATTAGGTTCTTAAGTGCTGGATGATAAAAAATAATAAGTGGCTTGATAATAGATTATTATTAAGTAATAATTTTTTTGGCTTCTTACTAAACATGAAATAGTGAACTTTACCAAAAGGTTTTGATGATATGATAGATAAGATTTTGATTTTTGATAGATATTCTATCTGTTAACCAATTAAGTAAGTCGTTCTTTGTAACACATTGATTTTTTTACTAAAAGCAATAAACCGATTTGTGATGTTAGAGGTTATTAAACGCACTAAACAACATTCCAAAAACACTTAGTATTCGGAACTTAACGTGATTATCAAGTACAACCCATTCCCACTTCAACCATGTTGATTAATTCCTCTTCATTCCGAGTAAGAGAACATCATTTAGAGGGGAATGAAGATCTAATTCTCATTCCACACATTTAATTCTGAATAAACAAATATGATCAAAATAATTGATTTAAGAGAGGCATATCTTTGCCTTTATACACTTACACAACTCTTTTTTTTTGTCGGCTTACTTTATTCCTATTTTAACTCTCTGCCTCCTTACAGGGCATGAACTTGAAACTAAATCGCCACTACCTCAACCCCTGAAAAGATAGGGATTCGAACCTCAACCTCCTCTTTTTTATGTTGGAATGGTGGTCACTAGGGTAATTCCCAGTGGTTTACACTTACGAAACTTACATGAACATAAAAGATTATTTGTATGCATCTAAGCTAGGGAGAGATTAGTTAAGCCGAAACATTCAGATAGTCCGTAATTCCAGTGAAAAAAATGGAGGGTCATAGGCGAATCTCTTTGCGCGGTTGTAAACAATGCCAGTATGCGACTGGCTCTCCCGTGATGGTCGGCGAAAGATGTAAAAGGGAGAACTCACTGGAGCCCTTATCTCGTGGGGATCCCCCGACCTTTCTTTTTCATCATATTTGTTCATTCGTTTCCTTCAAATCACCCGACCACTTTTTGTCAATTCCTCAAGTTGAAAATGGAGAGCTCGTCTGTTTGCGCAACCCGGCATTCGGTCTCGTCCTCGTCTATCACACATCATTTTCCACATCGTGTGTCGTATTCCATGTTCACGTTGAAAATCAAGGGCGTCCTTTGTTTTGCTTTTTCAAGCATTTCAACTGGAATGTTTCCAAGGTTTCTCGCCGTACCTTTATTTTTCAAAAAAGATTTCAAGTAGGTGACGCTAAAGTTTTTGATGGTCGCAGTATATTTTTATCTGTAATTTTTCTCTTGAGATTTTGAGGCTTACTTTTATGAAATATTTGAACAGATTGAAGATCAAAAATACATATAGTTATTTGAGATCATCATTGATCTTATCAAACTTTGTTAGGTGCCTGGATGAGTTACTAGAAAAGTCCTTCATTGGAAATATTCGGGTGTGTAATAGACAACATATTCTGATTGATCTATAATTAATTACTCAAAATTTTGTATAAATGTGGGGAAATGTATCAAAAAATTCACGAACCTACTATATTAGTAATTTTTCAATTGAACCAATATAATCCTAAACCTTTTTATATTGATACAAATTTAGTTTATCCGGCCAATTTTGACTAGACGATGCTGACATGGACGCCGGTCAGTGGTCGAATGCTGACATGGATACTAGCCAATGGCTACTGACGTGGCAATTCTTATTTTTATTTTTTGAATTTCTTATTAATTTTTTTATTTTCTTTTTATTTTTTTTTCCTTTTCTTCTCTCTCTTCTTCCTCCTTAAACTGTCCTCACGATGGCTGGCGAGTCTCTGGCAAGGTTGGCTAGCCACTACGCAAGGGCCGTGAAGCCCTCGCCAACTGCCGATGAGGGTTGCGGCCCTCACCCAGCCTCACCCAAGGGCGTGGGCGAGGCTAGCATGAGCGAAGTAGCCTCGCTTGCAGTCCTAGGCAAGGCTAGTCCTCGCCCAGTGGGACTGCGAGGACAATACAAGGAGAAAGAAGAATGAAAAGAAAAGGAACCAAAAAAAGGGAAAAAAGAAGAAAAAAGAAAATAAAAAAATTAATAAAAAATTGACAAAAAATAAAAGAATTATTAAAAATTGCCATGCTAGCATTCGCAGATCGGCTCGTGTTGATATCAATGCCGGTTGGCCAAAGTTGGCTGGAGGGAGTGAATTGATATCAATGTGAAAATATTTAGGACTAAATTGGTCTAATTGAATAGTTTATGATTGAATTGGTACCGATGTAATAAGTCTATAAATGTGAGCTCCATTATATATGTTAATGGACTCAACTTGAGCTCCTTCTTCACAATTTGTGCAAGTGAAGTTATTGCACTTCTGCTTTGTGATCTACCAAGTGGTGTCGGAATGTCACTACTAAGGATGGCAATGCGCTATGTTCAACCCGAAAACCAATCTAGTTGGAGTTCGACTCCCAATTCAAAGTCATAATCCGTCAGTTCTCCCTGAAAATGGGTCCAACCAAGTCAATTCTTAGGTTGAACCAAATATGATCTAAAGTACTTTATTCAAACAAGGCATATTATCGCCTCTTCACTTACCCAACTTACATGACCAGAAAATATTGTTTTGTATGTGACGAGCTTTCTCGTGATTTGGATAGTCCGTAATTTCAATAAAAGAAAAAAAAAAAGGGAGGGATAAGTAAGCAATTTCAATATGCGACGATCTTTCTCGTGATGATTGGTGAAAGAAGTAAACGACATTGCACTGGAGCCATTGGAGCCTTTGTTTTGTTGGATCCCCCGCCCTTCCCTTTACATCATATTTGTTCATTATTTTCCCTAAATCACCGGACAACTTTTTGTCGAATCCGCAAGTTGAAAATAGAGAGCTCATCTTCTTGTGAAGGACAGGCTTTCGGTCTCGTCCTAGTCTATCACACATCATTTTCCACCTCGTGTATTGTATGCCATGTTCATGTCGAAAATCAAGGGCGTCCTTTGTTTTTCTCTTTCAAGCATTTTTTGATGGAATGTATAAAAGGCGTCTCACTGTACATTTAATTATTCCAAAAAGATTTCAAGTAGGTGACGCTAAAGCATTTGTGGTCGAATACCAAATTAGGTTACTGTTTGCAGTAAACCTTTATCTGAAAATTTTCTTTTGAGAATTTGAGGGTTACTTTTTGAACACCTTGAAGATAAAAATACATATAGCATATAGTTATTTAAAGATCATTATAATCATATCGAACTTTGTTAGGTGCACTGATAAGTTGTACTAGAAAAGCCCCTTATCGGAAATATTGTGGTGTGTAATAGCTAATATATTCTATTGATTTATAACTACTTAAACTTTTATATAAATGTGGGCTCCATTATATATGTTAATGGTTCAGCTTGGGCTCCCTCTTTGCAATTTTTGCAAGTAAAGTTATCGAACTTCCACTTTGTGATCCACCAAGTGGTGTCGGGATATCACTACTAGGGTTGGCACCATTCAAGTTCAACTCGAGAGCCAATCTAGTCAAAGTTTGGCTCCCAGTTCAAAGACTAACCTACCAATTCTCCCCAAGAACTGGTCCAACCATTTGTGGCACAGAACGTACTTTCGCACCCATAAAAAATTGAACCGTAATTTTGGCATGATCCAACAACCACATAGCTACTTGACCAAGGAATGCCTTTGAAATAAACCAGTACAACTTTTATTATTTATTAGGAATTTTTACTCAAAACATAAGAATGACCTCGTTCTTAGGTAGAACCAGGAATTGGTCTAGCATAAACCGATTTAGAAATTGACAATTCTAGAACTGACATATTATGTTGGAATGGGTGATCGCAGGAATCCACCATGGAATTGATCACACTGAATGCCTATATATTTATTTTCACCACTTGACCATTTATAAATGTCTAGGATTTTGGACGTATTAAGGAAACAAATGGAAAGAATAAAAGTTTGTTCATTAATACACAAATCCTCCAATGACTTTATCCCTTTTAATCTTGTCCCTCTAACCATTATCTTTGTCCAAACAAAATTGTGTTTTTAGAATCCTGTCTCTTCCCTCCTAATCCCTCCTATTAAATTACGCGTTAAAAGATAAACAGGGATTGATAAAGTCATTGGAGGAATTTTCAACATGATTTGAAAAACATGTCGACAATCATGTTTTAAGAATCATGTCTCTTTCCCTTCGTCAATGCGCCATTTCATGTGTCTTCGTGGGTTTGTTTGAACCATAGGAAGGGTGAACCTAGCTGCACGCCACAAAGCAAGGAAATCCTCACGTACTTAGTCACAGAAGGATCCTCCAATGCTAGAGAGAGAGAGAGTCCAAGGGAGGATCTTCTATGGGAAGAAAACTAATGGATCATGAGAAAATGCGACTTACCTCTTTTATGCTAAGGTTGTTACCTTTGCCTTCATCAAATGCTCGTTCCTCTAAAGATACTAGGGAAATGCCTTTTGCATTTTTTTCAAAATTGAAACAAGCGGGCCCTATGATTACTCTCAAAGTCTTCGTCCTTACGGCCATTCTGTCATTGGGTCACTTGAGCTGGGCCTGAGCCCATAAGAAAAGGTGAGAATATTTGGCTACGACAAGAAATATATAAAGCCCAACACGTTTCAACAAAGTACTCGACACTTGGAACCGTGAAACCAGGCTGAACCCGACTTCACACGTGCGCACTTAGGGCATTTCGGGCTTCATTTCTGCCCATTGTTGACATTGTCTTCATAATTGATTAATTAGGTATAAAACACGGCATGCCAATTTCAAAAAAGCATCCTGCTCTTATAACCGTGAAACCAGGTTATGTACAATTCCACGTGGACAAACTTAGGCCATGTTCGGATCAAGTTGGGGCTACATATCCCGGCCCCTTTTGGCTTTAAAAACACCTTTTTAGTTGATTGATAATGTTAGGTTTCAACTTCGTTAAGCATGACATTAATACTTAAAAACACACCTCTTTTAGAATTAATGATCCATGAATCGATATTTTCCCAATTCAATTTACTCGAAAAAGATTTCCTTTTGCATCCTTTTTTAACTAACGTAGTGGTCCCAAAAAAAAAATCATAATTAGCCCAAAATTTAGGAATTAAGATGGCCATTGATCTTCAAATTATAGTGTTTGGTAACTTCTTGAAATAACAATGAGGATCTAAATTGCTATAAATATAAGCAAATAAATGAGATCGGGAAAATATACCTACCGTACCTAAGTTTCCCTCTTATAAAAGTAGCCAAATTCAAAATATATTTATTGGTTAAATTTAAAAATTACCAATTAAATCTATATGGTCGTATTCACTTTTTCAGGCTTATTTGATATAATTAAAAAAATAAGAGCTGAAAATTAATTATTGAATATTAATTTCTTATGTACTTTTTTGACAAAAAAAGTACTGAAAATATAAATAAAAAGTTGTGATGATAGATGAAAATAAAGAAAAAAGCTAGCTTCTTACCGGAAATGAATTAATGCACTTTCTTGGAAGGTTTTAACGATATTATCAATAAGATTTTGATTTTCATTGAATATTTTATCATTTAACTATTTTTTTTTTTGGTTATCTTACTTTACTCCTATTTTAACTCTCACTTTCAAACTTTTCTTATCCTCGCCGTTGCAAAACATAGGAGTTGAAACTTGCAATTAAAGTTAAATCGTCCCCCCCCCCTTTGAAAAAGTGAAGATTCAAATCCCCCATAAGAAGATGGCCACTCATTTAACCAATTTAAGCAATTCATTTTGTATAAATTACTATGTTAAGTGATCTTTTTATTGAAAAAAAATGAATTAAGTTGTTGTAGTTAGAGGTTGCTAAGCAAATTTAATGACATTTGGTGCCAAAAAACTTTATTTTCAACACTTAATCTGATTATTGAAGACACCTCACTACCATCTCACCCTCGTTAATAAAAACTTAGAAAAAGAAAGGACCTCTCATCCCAAGTTTTGATACCCATTCCTCTTCATTCCAAGTAAGAGAGCATCATTTAGAGGAGAATGAAGACCAAACTCTCATTCCACTCTTTTAATCACGAGTAATCAAATATAACTCAAATGATTGATGGAGTGATTAAGTAATTAATTTAAATGTGACATATTTTGGCCTCCACATAGTTACTAAACTCACATGAACAAAAAAGGGTTTGTACGTGTTTACGTACCTAAAGTGATTAGTCTAGTTGAAAGATTCGGAAAACAAGTAATTCCTACGAAAATTAGAGTGATGAAGGGAAAAGATTTCTTTGTGCAGCAAGTAAACAATTCCGGTGCGCGACGAGCTCTCCAGCGATGAAGACAACTCATTGGAGCCCATGCTTTGTAGGGACTCCCCACCCTTTCTTTTTTATCATATTTGTTCGTTCTTTTCCCTAAAATCACCGGACCACTTGTTGTCAATTCCTCGAGTTGAAAATGGAAAGCTCATCTTTTTGTGCAAGACAGGCTTTCGGTGTCGTCCTCGTTTATCTCTCACCATTTTCCATGTCTCGAATTCCACGTTTGTTGAAAATCAAGGACGTCCTTTGTGCTGCTTTTTCAAGCATTTCCACTGGAATGTTTCAAAGGTATCTGACCGTACCTTTAGTTTTCCCAAAAAAAAAAAAGGGAAACGAAAAACAAGAAGTCGACACGGAAGTTACTTGCGGTCGCATACCAAATAAGGTTAATGTTTGCAGTAAACTTTTGTCTGTAATTTTTCTCGAGAATATAAGGCTCACTTTTATAGTATATTTTAACAGCTTGAAGATCAAAAATACATATAGTTGTTTAAGATCATTAATGATTATATCGAACTTTTGCATGCACACGAATGAGTGATGCTAGAAAAGTCTCTCATCAAAATATTGTGGTGTGTTGGTCAATTTATTCTATAACTAATTAGTTAAACTTTTGAGCAAATTGTAAGCTCCATTAGATATGTTAATGGGCTTAGCTTGGGTTTCCTCACTATAATCTTTATGGGAGAAGTTATTAGACTTCTACTTTGTGATCCACCAAATGGTATCGGAATATCACTATTGTAGTGCCATTGGGTTAGGTTCAACTCAGAACCAACCTAGTCAAAGTTCAGTTCCCAATGTGAAGGCCGCATTCACCAATTCTACCCTGAAATTGTTTCTCAAATGAACCAATTTTGAACTTGTTTTGGAACAAAAAATGATCCAAAAACTTCATAACTAGTTGACCAAGGAATGCATTTGTAATAAACTAGTATGGCTTTTATTTTTTATTTGGGATTTTAGGATTTTAATGTAATAAGGATATAAATGAAAAATGGTTAGTAAAGTTTGTTTATTAATACACAAAAACTCCCTTCAACGAAATTATCAATTTTAGATGTAATAAGGATATAAATGAAAAAAAGTAAAGTTTGTTTATTAATACCTTCCTTCTTATATTTTCCTTCATCAGAAACAAAATTGTGCTTTTAGAATCATGTCCCTTGTCTCCTATTCTTTCCTATCAGACTGTGTTTTAAAAGGTGTATGTCCATAAAAAAATAATTGGTATAGAGTAACGAGAGACACGAATTTTTTATACATTCATTAAAGGTTTAAAGTGCTATATGTTGTTAATGCGTGCATAGCCTTAAGCCCCCAAATTGAAAGTTAAGAAATTTGGACACGACCCTGTCCTGACTATAACAGCAATGGCTACTCACCATGTTAGGATGATATTCCAGTGCGCCTTCGAAGGTGACCAAAATGTGATGGGAAAAGGAGGGGCCAAATCGATGGCATTCCTCAGAATTTTGAAAACCTTCCTTCCTACTAGTCGATTTTTTTATTTTTTTTTCACGTGTCACTATCACATAACACGACTTGCTGCCCGAAATTTCATGTTTGCTCGAACCACCCCGATAAACCTATGGCAGGACTAGGAGGCAGTGATAGATTGTAGAGATCAATAAGCGACTTGGCGTGGTAAGTGTACGTGTGGAATAGAAGGGAATGTGTAAGATGCAAAACCAGTTTCATGCCAAGGCCATGCTATGACTTTTCACACTGATCAAAAGCGCTTGTGTGGGACTAGCGTTTGGTATACACGTGCGAGGTGAAAGAGAAATGACCGAACTCCTTTTCGTTTTTATTTTTATTTTTTATAAGCGATAACCTCGGCATAAAATATAGAAAGTTTGTGAGACAAAAGGAGAGAGTCAGAGACAGGATCTTCTATGGGAAGAGAACCAATGGATCATGAAAAAAATGCGCGACTTACCTCTTTTATGCTAGGGTCGTTGCCTTTCGGGCTATGACTAACACTCTCAGCCTTCGTCCTTAAGGGCCTTAACATCGTTGGGCCACTTGAGCTGGGCCTGAGCCCATAAGAAGAAAGGAGAATCTTTTTGCTACAACAAGAAGTATATAGAGCCCAACGCGTTTTGACAGAGTATTCGACCCTTGGAAGTTGGAACTACGAAACCAGATTGAACCCAACTTCACATGTGCACACTTAGGCTGCATTTAGCAGTCATAAGAAAATTCAGGATACAATAAAATTTATCCTATCTTGCACTCGGTGTCTCCTTAAGATAAGATAAAATTAAATATAAAAGAGATATAGGCCAGGATAAAATTATTCTACATGAAGGAGATGGGATAAAAGCGATAGGATTTTTAATATTCATAATATGATAATTTTTTTCTCAAATAAAAAATTTATTAAATTAAAAAATTAGAATTATATTTCAATATAAATAACATTTGAATTCTAATATAAGAAATTAAAATAACAAAAAATAAAAATTTATTTTAAAATTTAATCTTATTTTATTTATATATTCAAATTTAATTCTATATTATAATATAAATTCAATTTATAAAAATATATATTTATTACATTAGTATTTTAGGTATATTAGTACAATTTTCTATTTGATGAAATATTATTAGAGAATGATGGAAGGGGATGAAGGAAATAAAAAAAAAGAAATTAATTAAAAAAGAAAGGGAAATAAATAAAAATAAAAATAAAAATAAAGTAGACAAGAGTGTCACGAGAGATTTTTATCATCTCCGTTTGTAAAAAATTTTATTCATATATATGTTTATACCAAACGATATATATAATATGATGTGAATATATTTGACTTTATTATTGAAATCACCAATCGGTGGATAGGATATAACAAAATTTACTAGATTTAATATCATATCCTATCTAGTCTTATCCTAGTTAAAAATCTAAACAACCATAGCCTTAGGGCATTCCGGGCTTCTCCCTAATCAATGTTGACATTTTCTACATAATCGATGAATTAGGTATAAAGCCTAAAGAATCAGTGAGACAAAACCCACCACTATTAGATAAGGATGGAGAAGTATATAGACCCCAGCATGCTAGTTCCAAAAAAATACCCTGCTCTTATAATTGCAAAACCAAGTTATATACAATTTTGCATGCACAAACTTAGTCGATGTTCGAAAAAGGGTTGGGCTACATATCCCCGCCCTTTTTAGCTTAAAAAACATCTTCTTGGTTGATTGACCATATTAGGTTTCAACTTTGTTAAGCATGGCATTGATACTTAGACTTTGTTTGTTTTGAGGAAAATAAATGATTTGAAAAATATTTTCCAAAAAATGATCGCCCATATTACTTGAAATAACTAATGGTGAAAAATATTTTAATTATTGATAACAATTTATGTCTTAACATTTCCATAGACAATGCAAATATTTTTCGTTCATTTATTTATAAGTGATATGAATGATTATTTTTAAGAAAAATATTTTCAGATCATTCATTTTTTATTAAAAAAAACGGAGCCTTAATGCCATGTCTTTTAGAATTAATGATCCATGAATTAATACTTTCCGGAAAAAAGTTTACTTGAATATTTATTTATTTTTGCGCCTGCCATGAAGAAACAAATTACTTCTTCCTCAAAAAGAGCAAAAACAGAACATCGGATAGGTATTTAGTGAGGAGTGTATTTCAATACCATGATTTGTTTGTTATGTCCAATCTTAAAATTAAGGTCGATCAAACAATAGAATAAAAGTAAAACCAACGCAGAGGCCCAAAAAAAGAGCATAATTAGCCCAAAAATTGTGGAATCAAGATGGTAATAAATCTTCAAAATATAGTGTTTGGTAACTTCTTGAATAAGAATGAGGATCTAAATTGCTATAGAAATAAGCAAATCAATGAGATCGTGAAAACCTAAGGTTCCCTCTTATAAAAGTAGCCAAATTCAAAATTTAGCCATTGGTTCAATATAAAATTTTACCAATTAAATTCATTCATTCCTATTCACTTTTTTGGCTCATTTGATAAAATTAAAAAAAAAAAGTGTTGAAAAATTAATAACTGAATATTAAGTTCCAAAGTACTTTTTTGACCCGAAAAAATACTTTAAAAAATAAAAATTTAATATAAGAAAATAAAGTAAAAAAAAAAAATTAGCTTCTTACAGGAAATATTGGAAGGTTTTAATGATATAATATATACGTATTTTTTTATTTTCATCGAATACTTTACCATTTGACCAATTTCAGCAATTCATTTTGTATAATCTACTACATTAAGTGATCTTTTTTACTGAAAATAATGAATTATGTAGCGCGTAGTTAGAGGTTGTTAAACGCATTTAATGAAACTAAGTGCTTAAAAACTTCATTTTCAACACTTAATGTGAATATTGAATACACCTCACTACCATCTCACCCATGTAAATCAAAACTTAGTCAAAGAAAGCACCTCGTATCCCTAGTTTCGACACCCATTTCTCTTCATTCCAAGTAAGAAAACATCAATTAGAGGAGAATGAAGGTTTAACTCTCATTCCACTCTTTTAATCATGAGTAATAAAGTACGACTCTAAGTGATTAATTGAGTGATACATCTTTGCCTTTCTACATAGTTGCTTTGACTCGTGTGAACAAAAAAAAAAAAGAAAAAGATTTTTATGTGTCTACACTTGGAATTATTTGTCAAGTCAAAAGTTTCAAAGAGAGTGCATAATTCTTTTGGAAATAGGAGTTATAAAGGAAAAAAAATTATCTCTTTGCGTAGCAAGTAAACAATTCCAACATAAGATGAGCTTTGCCGTGATGATCGGTGAAAGGTCGATGCAAAAGGGAGACAACTCATTGGAAGCCTTCGTTTCGTAGGGATTGCAGAACCTCTCTTTTTCATCATATTTTGTTCATTCTTTTCCCTACAATCACCTAAACCCTTTTTGTTAAAAGTCGTAAAGTTGAAAACGGAAAGCTCAGTCTTTTCGTGCGATACAGGTGTTTAGGGTCTCGTCACTCGTTTTATGTTACATCATTTTCCACTTCGAATGTCTTATTCCATCTTTATGTCCCAAATCAAGGGCGTCTCTGTTTTGCTTTTTCAAGCATTTGACCTGGAATATTGCATAGGTATCTCACTATATACCTTACTTTATTAAAGCAATTTCAAGTAGGTGACACTTAATTGCGGATGCATACCAAATTAGGTTATGTTTGCAGTTAACTTTCATTTGTAATTTTTTTCTTTTGAGAATTTGAGGCTTAGTTTTGTTAATTTTTTTTTTTTTGGGCCAAATATTTGAACTTGAAGATCTAAAAATACATATAGTTATTTAACATCATTTATACTCATATTGGATTTTGTTAGCTGCATGCATGGGTTGTATTTGAAAAGTCCATCATTGGAGATATTGCGGTGTGCAGCAGCTAATATATTGTGGTGTACCATTTTAAATGTGTTAATAGGCTCGGTTTGGGCTCCCCCTCAACAATTTTTCGCACGTGAAGCTGTCAAACTTTTGCTTTATGATCCAATAAATGGTACTAGAATAACACTACTCATAGTGGCATTGGGTTAGGTTCAACTCAAGAACAAGTCCAATCGAGTCCAATTCCTAGTTTAAAGATGCATCCGCTAGTTATATCTGAAAATGGATCCAACCAAATCAATTCCTGAGTTAAATCGATTTTGAACCTATTTTGGAACAAAAAGTACTTTCATACCCATGAAAAATTGAACCGTAACTCTTTATGTGATCCAACAACCACATAATTACTTGACAGAGTGATGCTTTAAAAAAACTGGTGCTATTTTTATTTTTTTTTCATTTGGGATTTTTACTCCAAAAATAAAATTGACCCAACTCCCGAGTAGAATCAACAACTAACTAGGAGTCAGCCAATTTAGAAACTGGCAATTCTAGAATCAACCAATTTGGTTGGTATTGGGTGTCACAGGGTATGTTCCCATTCTATCCCAAGCACCGATCCACCCTCTAACTAATCATATCGAATGTCTACATTCTTACATTCACTAGTTGATCATTTATAAATGCATAGAATTGTGTGCAAATGTAATAAGGGTATAAATAGAAAGGAGAAAAGTTTGTTTATTAGTATGCAAAATCCTTTAAATACTTTATCAATCCCTCTTAATCCTTTCCATCCTTGTCTTTCCCTTCAACCAAACAAAATTTTGCGTCTAGAGTAATTTCCCTTCCCTCCCAATGCCTCCTCCCAAACTATGTGTTGAACGATTACTGTAAACAAAATTTATAGAACAACGAGAAACAAAAAAATCCTGTACATTCATTAAAAAGTTGAAGTGCTGCTATATGTTCTTAATTATTGCATAGTCTTGAGCCCCCAAATTGAAGGTTCTAATAATTGGACATGATCATTTCGTCCTGACTAAGAGAGAACTTATGAGGAGAATGGTACACTAGTGGAATTCAATTTTATACCATTCGACATTGTTTCTTTTATAATGCCTTGTGATCGAGCACAGGCTATTCATCATGTCAAGATTAATTCCATCGTGCCTTCAAAGGTACATTTCTATCATCCAAAAACTCATTTATTTAATTGCCCGCTTACAATTGATCAATTTATCAAGCAACTTCGTAACTGATGTCCATTTTCTTAGCGTTATTCTTATTCCCTACAATAGAAAATAAAATGTGAATGCAAACAATCCTAGGGCAAAGACCTACGTATCAAAGTGCCCAGCTGCAGAGCAAATCGGTGCAAGAGCAATAGTATAATGTAGACCTACAGCTAGGGGCAATTGGGAATCCCCAGTCAATGGACGAAAGTCTTCACCAAATTCAATGTCGACAGAGCTGGATCGCATCGAAGAAAAACCTAATGCTTCTCCACCGAAATTGCATGGAACGTGAGGAGATTCCCTCCCTATGCGAAAAGCCCTTCACCGATGGGACATCCAACGTCAAAATAAAGTGATCCAACAAGACAACAAAGAAAATTTTAGCCCTCGGCTTGTCGCATCGGGATCGATCAGTCACCTGGCCTGGTACCTCGAACATCTGGGACCCCCGGCAAGATTCTACAATAAACACGATTTTTCTCATTCACAAGTCGAACTCTGACTAGGAACATCGGCGAGCTTGACTCGATTTATAGCTAAAAAGTCTTCCAACAGGGGCAGAGTTATCATCTCTGGTCTAGGTCTTTTTTTCATTTTCATTTATAATTTTAAAGTGATTAATACCTCAAAAAAAAAAAAAATTCTAAACTGATATATCAATTGTAACTAATTTTTTTATCATCAAAATTACAAATTGATGTATCTATCACAAATTCACTTACCGTTAATTTCTTTTAAAGGAGGACACGTGATAACTATTGGATATATTAATTTAAGGTTTTATTCTTCATTTGCCACATGTATACTAGTTATGTGGCTTTTCATAATATTAATTCAATCTAGCTGAGGGTATCTCTGTCACAAAATGTACAAATTTGGAATTTTTTAGTGCTGCAGTTTGGGGTTTTTCATAGTGAAAAATTAATTTAAGGTAAATTAATCACTCACACATATATATATATATATATATATATATATATATATCAGTTTATTTTTTTTCATGATATTAATCATTTGAGAACAAAAGTAAAACTTCGCAAATGGACATTTAGATTTTTTTGAAAAGTTTTAGATGCTTTGAATTTAGAAGGAGAGTCGCAAGATTTAGCAAACATAAAATAAATAAATAAATAATATTAAAAGTCACTCAAGTCTGCAAGCACATCTCCTCGCTATCGCGTAAGTTGATTTTAAGTCTATGCTTGTTTCATAAAAAAAAAAAAATTGAATTAGTTGAAAAATATTCTTCTAAAAGTTATTGTTTTTATCATTGAGAAAAATTAATCAATAAAAAATACATCTATTATCAATAATAATTTGTATCTAAATATTTTAATTGATGACAAAAAATTATATTTATATTTTTTTACAAGCAATATAGGCTATCATTATTATTTTTTCAAATTGTAGATTTCGCAGAAAAACGTATCGTCAAAAATAATCTCTTTTAAAAAATGAATTTCATTGACATAAATGACCATGCATCATACACGAGATAGTGCTCACTAGTTACGAGAAACATTATATTTCTCCATAGCATAGGGCCAAGAAACCGCCGTCGCCGCCTACTCCTATAATCTAATTTTCTTTTTATCGGGGAAACGACTTAGACAGCATTGGATAATCAAGAAAAATTAAAAAATTGAGAGTCTTTACCTAAAACATTTTAGCTGAATAGACTGGTGAATAGCCTCTCATAGATTATATTTTTAATGGTAATGACTAGGGATGCCGGTTTGCCTCCCAAAACCTATACCCAAATCAAAAGAAGAAAATACCGTTTAACCGAGCCCTTGTCTTTTTTAATCGAATAGTAATATACGTCCTCTTGAAAAAATATTTTATGTGCCGATCACTCAATTGATATAATATTATGCTTTTTGCACATTTTCAAGCAACATAAATACCACTTCGCTTTGACCATCAACTGTGTCAATTCGACTAAATTATCATTTCTCTTTCTCTCGTTTTCTTCTCCTCCAAAATAAAATTTACACGTGGATACAATTTGCAGAATAGAACCAATCATAACATATATCCTTCATAATATATTATATAAGTCTATATATATATATATATATATATATATATATATAATATATATATATATATATATATATATATAGTCGTCCTTAATGACAATAACTTTCAAAGAAGTTGCTAAGATAATAAAAAAAACGTGTTAATTTTTGAAATACTGAGGGAACGAATAGAATACTTCATTGAAAAACTGCAAATATCCTTGATTGAGTTAAGCAATAGTGATCGCGGAGCACTCCTTAACAAAAACCTAATTACATTTACCGGGCCTACAAATTTAATGATTCCAGTCGTACGCGATCTACCATCATGTACTGAAGGTGCGAAAATTTTCTCGCCGTTCCACGACACATAACTCTCCAATTTAAGATTCAAGAGGTTCAACAACTAAAGAGGGTCAAATGCAACTAATTCCCCCAACAACTTTCTCCGATTTGCCCGACTTAGAACGGCATATCCCATCACCGCACCTTCCTAAAAATAAAAGCAAAGGGGCCGTCCATGAATAGTTGAAATCATCATTCCAACCATAAGGTAAGAATCTTCTCAATTGTAATACCTTATGCGTACGGATATGGAAACTCACATAACATTCTGGAACTCCATAAATTGATTAAGTCCAAAGTCTTTAGTCTTTGCAAGTGGCCCTAACACAGCTGGTAAAGTCCAAACCTTTCGTCTGTGTAGGTGGCCCTAACGTTGAGTAATTTGCATGCAATTAGCGGGATTTGTGATTTCCAGTTCTTGAGCTGGAAATCCCTCACACCCTCACTAACTCGTACCGAAGTACAAACTTGGGTTGTCTCTCATGTTCTTTTAGTTTGCCTTTTATACATTGTAGAATTTTAATGAGAAATTGCTTTCTTTTGTAATAACCTTTGTACCATGATCACACTTATGCATGGTAGAGAATGATCTCATTTGTGGTCCTTTTATTGGATATTATTTGTGACTAGGGAATCTGTCCTTCGATCATGCCATATAAAAAATTAAGTGGGTTAGTAGCTGCCGTGTCAAAAGTAAAAGATTTTTTATGCAACATTTATATGATCATCTACGGATCTAAGGATGGCCGAAAGAGTACTCACGCCTAATCAACTGGGCGCTTAAAGAGAACGAGATAAAATGGAAGCTTAGGTGTTTTTTTTTTAATAAGCAATCATGTGCTATTCTCTGTGATTTATTTAGAAAAAAAAAAAACGCACCTCACTTTTTATTCAATGACCATTTACATACCTTTATTTTCGAAAAATACCATTCACATACCTCTAAACAAAATCCTAAAGAACAGGTTGAGATCCCTGAAGACTCATCTAGCATATTATTTAAGGTTTTGACGGTTTGGTTTGGAGTAGGATTTGAGTGTTTTAGGTGGGTTGGGAGGATTCCTGACGTAGGGCGTATAGATTTGGAAAGAAGACGACATTTTCGAGACACGAGGATATTCTAAAAGATAAGGGTATGTAAATGGTCATTAGATGAAAGATATGTCTTTGATCTTTATGCGAATTTGTTTGGCATCGTCTCCTTGGAGTTACACTTCTGCAGAACTTTTTATCAGCTTCACATCTGAATTTATTTTTTATCCATCGACGTGAGATCATACGAAACCCAACATGATTTATAGCACTTGGATGCCTTTCTGACTATGGCATTTCCATCTGCCACCATCTCATCCTCCTGCAACCCAAGGTAGAGGAGGAATTATTAAGAGGGGCAGATGGGAGTTTTAAATGAAGTGAGGTCCATTTTCCCCTTCTGCAGAAGCAGAAGCAGAGAGACAGAGCACACAGACCAAAGCCATGGAGTTTTTTCACTTCCCCACCAGAGGAAGAAAACCCTCTCGTCTCGGTAATTGAAAGGACAGGCTCTGTGACGTGTGCTGTGGTGTGTGCTGTGTGCTGTGTCTGGGTTGTGTAAGGTCCGTCATTATTACTGTTCCTCCAACATTACGTGCGTCCTTGTCAATATCTGACTCCGCACAAAACTCATAAAAAGCTTTCCTCAAAAATTTTCTGCTACTCTCTCTGCCTCTGATGATTACTCTGTATCTCAGTCTCTGCAGAGCTAGAAAAACCAGTCACAAAGCCCTTACTTGATGATTCATGAAGCAGAAACCAGAGATCACAGGCCATAAGTACACTTCAAGATAAAGGACAAAGATTCATGACAAGATAACCCCCCCTCCCTGTACACCAAGACAAAAGGACTTTTAATTCAACACATTAAACCCCCACCCGCCCCTCGAGACCATAGCTAAAGAAAAATTGGATAAGCATGAACTCCCACACAAACAAGAAAGTCTACTAAATGCTTAAAAGATCGGGCGGCGGTGGTGGCGACTGGGGCGGCGGTGGGGATCTACGACCATCTCTCGCTTCTTTCGTGGGAGACTCCAGTGGGCTCGTTGAGGGTTCGTCCTGTTTCACATTGCATGGCTTCGGGAACTCAGTCAGGATCTGGACCACCTCCCGCATGGTCGGGCGCTCGACTGCCTGTTCCTCGACGCAGAGCATGGCAACATAAAACAAGTGCATGGCCTCATGGAGTGGGACGGTGTTCAGCCTGGGGTCGAGGATTAACTGGACCTCCTCCTTGTTCGAGTTGGTCATTTTCCGGACCCATTGGACAATGTCGACCCCGTCCCCAAATTCGCCAACTGGTTTTCTTCCGGTGACTAGTTCGAGCAGGACCACGCCAAAGCTATACACATCGCTCTTCTCATCCACCTTCAAAGTGTATGCATACTCTGAAAAAGGGAAGCAAGCAAGGCAAAATTGAATAAAAGATTCTACCAAACCAAAATCCCAAAGCGCTTGCAATTGGTCTTTTCCTTGATGTAAAAGCAAAATCGCCAAATTACAAGCAAACCAATTTGGTTAATGTGAAGAGATCATCTCTTTTGGAGCTTTCCGGTGCAGCTAAATATCAGTGCATGGGTTCATAACTTCATATAGAGACAAGATGTTGGATATTTTGTCATGATGGTAGGTTACCAATAAAAACATGAGATTAATTGAACTCTTTGGGCCTGCCAAACTCGAGAAACGAATTGCAGTAAAGAGACTCCCATTTATGTGGCAGATCAGAATTTATGACATTGCATGCTTGTCTGAAAAGTCAAAGCAGAAGTGACTCCAAGAAACTCTGGACATAAATACAACCCATCTTCATGATTGCAATGAAGTGTACTCAAAACTCAAAAGAAGAATCCGCCGATTCTGGAAATTTATTCACCAATGCGCAGGGGAAAAATTTGTCATTTTAAGTATAGTGCTATTATCATCATCAGTGAAAAACATAACCTCTAACTTATCAATTACTAAAAAACAAGAAGAGAAGATCCTATGATTATCCGAAAGACGATTCTCATGATCAAAACATGCTTTCGCAAGACGTGATTGATCTCTGAAAGTATTGAGTTTGAACGGTACCTGGTGCGATGTATCCATAGGACCCAGCAATGGCCGACATGCACTCGGATGCGCCCGAATCTTGAAGGAATTTGGCGAGGCCGAAGTCGGCGACGTGGGCTTCAAAATCAGAGTCGAGCAGGATGTTGTTGGACTTCACATCCCTGTGCACAATCAGAGGCGAACAGTCGTGGTGAAGATAGCAGAGCCCTTTCGCAGCTTCCAGGGCAATCTTATACCTCAAGCTCCAGATCAAGTGGCCTCCTTTCTTGCCATGAAGAACCTCGCCCAAGCTCCCATTAGGCATGTACTCATAGACCAGAAGATTGGTTTCGTGGTTCGAGCAAAATCCCAGTAGCCTGACAATGTGCCTGTGCCTGATTTTTCCCAGAGTTTGTATTTCAGCGTTGAATCCGTGATCGTGGGAAGACCCTCTTCCCATCACGGGCAGCCTTTTCACGGCGACTTGATCGCCATTGGGCATGTTGCCTTTGTACACGATCCCTGCGCCGCCTTTCCCGATGATGTTGTCCTCCTTCAAGCTATCCAGGACATCCTCGCAAGAGAAGTCCAGCCTCTGGAAGGCGCTGAACTTCCATGCCCTGGCATCGCTGGCTTTCTTCAGCGATCTGGCCTTGATTATTGCCACGATCGCGAAGATGATAGAGCACACGAGCAACCCGATGACAAGGAGGAGCTTCACTGAAGCAGAAAGTGGCCCTTTGACATGCGCTTGATGGATTCCATTCGTTTCTCCATCTTTGCAAGGGCCTAAGTATGGTCCACAGAGTTCAGGGTTACCGAGAAACGAAGTGTAGTTGAAGTAACTGAACTGGCCGGTACCCGGAACTAGACCAGACAGATTGTTGTATGAGAAATCAACAGAAGTTAAGCTCTGCATGGTGGAAATAGACGGGGGAATGCTGCCGGATAGGTTATTACTCGACAAATTCAAGTAGTTCAATATCCTCATACCGGTGATTTCGTTCGGGATCTCACCGGAGAGCTCATTCCCACTGAGGTCAACAAAGGTTAACAGTTTGCATTGGCTGATTTGGGCCGGAATTGGACCGGAGTACCTGTTGTTGCTGAAATCAATCTTGGCAAGCTGCTGCAAACGCCCTATTTCAGGTGGGATTTGTCCCGAGAAGGTATTGCCATCCAGGAGGAGCTTTTGGACCCCTGAGAAGTTGCCAATAGTCGGTGGCAAAGACCCACCAAGTTTGTTGTTCGAGAGAGTAATCTGACCAAGCTTCAAAGCTATCGAATCATCGCTCACAGGAAACTCTCCAACAAGGAGATTATCCTGAAACTCAACTTGGTTCAGCTCCGGCAACCCGAATAGCCCTCTCGGGATCGACCCGTTGAGGTAGTTCCCCCCCAGTCGGATCCTCTCCAAGGACCGGCATTTCCCAAGAGACTCAGGAATAGGGCCCAACAGGTAGTTGCTAAGAGCAATCAAAACCTGAAGCTGATCACCGTAACACAAATCAGGAGGAAGATTACCCGTCAATTTATTCGACGAGAGATCAACGATCTGGAGATGCCCATTCTTGCCCAAACCCTGAGGAATACTGCCGGTGAAATTGTTCTCCCACAGCTGCAGAACCTGCAACTCGGGCAAATCAGCAATGAACTCAGGAATCTCACCATTCAGCTTGTTCCTGAAGAGATGCAGGAGGGTCAGGTTCTTCAGCTGAGAGAAGGACTCGGGAATCTCTCCCGAGAACATGTTGTTGGACAAATCCAGAGACTTGAGGCTATTCAAGTAGCCTATCTCAGCAGGCAGAGACCCTGCAAACCCATTCACTTGAAGAAACAGAGTGTCGAGATTCTGCAGCTTGGCAATCTCAGGCGGTATCTCGCCGGACAATCCGCAGCTAGCCGCATCGAGCCTGACGAGTTGAGTCAGATTACCAATCTCCGGGGGCAAGCTTCCGTCGTAGCTGTTGTAGTACCCGAGATAGAGTTCTCGCAGCGTCGTCAGGTTCCCGATCTCCGGCGGGATGGCGCCGGTGAGCTCGTCGCCGGAGACGGCCAGGTACTCGATGAACTCCCACCGGCCGTACTCGGACGGGATGCTCCCGCCGAAGTAGTTCCCCCCGAGGTGCAAATGGCGGAGCTGGGGCATCTCGGCGACGGCGACGGGGAGGTCTCCGGTCATGTTGTTGTTGTAGAGGTCGAGGACGCGGAGGTTCCGGAGGAGGCCGAGCCGGGGCGGGAACGTGTCGTTGAAGACGTTGTTCGAGAGGTTGAGGTAGCGCAGCGCGGCGAGGGCGGAGATCTGCGGCGGGATGGGGCCGGAGAGCTGGTTGGCGGCGACGGAGAGGGAGGTGAGGAAGCGGAGGTGGGCGACGTCCGGGGAGAGGGCGCCGGCGAGGTCGAGGGACGAGAGGTCGAGGGCGGTCACGTGGCGCCGCCGGGCGTCGCACGTGACGCCCCGCCACGAGCAGTGGTTGCTGCCGTTGGCGGCGGCGGCGGAGGTCCAGGAGGAGAGGGCGGACTGGGGGTCGACGGTGATGGCGGCCCTGATGGAGAGGAGGGCGAGCGGCTCCGTCAGGCGGGTGGGGGCGGCGGAGGCGGCGGCGCCGCGGCGGAGGTGGAGGAGGAAGAGGAGGAGGAGGAGGAGGAAGAGGGGGCGCATTTTCTATATTTGCTAAAGGAGCGGAAGAGCGGGATTTTGAGATGAGAGATGGAGAGAAGAGGAAGGAGTGAAGTGTTGGAGGAGTGAAGGGAGGGGACTGATTATATTGTCGTTTTCTTGGGTTTTCTTGTGATTTTTTATTTTATTTTATTTTTTAATTTTTGTTTTCTTTGTTTTTTCTTATGTTGTCTGTTTCTCTTTTCATGGGCATTGTCGTTTTCGCTGTTGGTATTTCCCCACTCACTTACTGTGAAAAGACCAGAGGGGATTCACGTAAGCAATAGGCTCGTTTATTTATTTCTTTAAATCTATTTCACCACGAGAAGTTCTTGCCACGTGTGTAAATTTAAAGAACATTTTCGTGAAATTTTTAAAGCATTCCATGTGCGAGCAAGGATCCGAATTAGCCAAAGGTAAAACGGTCACGACGGCTTATAACGTTTGCTTGGTCTTGGCGGAATCAAGCTTTGAAAATGAGTGTTTTGAAATGTCGAATCATGTGTTATCTTGTTAAAAGATAAGTGTTTTGCTGATCAAATCAAGTTGGCAATTCAATTGGGTGAGAGAGGGGTCGGCTTGTTTTTCCAGTGCTTGTCATTCACTTTTTTTTTTTATTTGTAGATTTCATGAATTTAGCTCAATCCCGACCATCAATGGTTTTATTTAATGTGCATCACGAGGAAGGATCCGGATTAGCCAAAGGTAAAATCGATCACAGCGGCTTACAACGTTTGCTTGGTCTTGGTGGAATTGAGCTTTGAAAATGAGTGTTTTGAAATGTCGAATCAGGTGTTATCTTTGTTGAAGGATAAGTGTTTTGCTGATCAAATCAAGTTGGCAATTCAATCGCGTAAGAGAGGGGTCGGCTTGTTTCTCCGGTGCTTGTCATTCACTTTTTTTTTTTGTTGTTGTAGATTTCATGAATTTAGCTCAATCCCGACCGTCAATCGTTTTATTCCATGCACATCACGAGGAAGGATCCAGATTAGCCAAAGGTAAAATTGATCATGGTGGCTTACAACGTTTGCTTGGTCTTGGTGGAATCAAGCTTTGAAAATGAGTGTTTTGAAATGTCGAATCAGGTGTTGTCTTGTTGAAGGATAAGTGTTTTGTTGATCAAATCAAGTTGGCAATTCAATCACGTAAGAGAGGGGTCGGCTTGTTTCTCCGGTGCTTGTCATTCACTTCTTTTTTTATTTGTAGATTTCATGAATTTAGCTCAATCCCGACCGTCAATGGTTTTATTCCATGCGCATCACGAGGAAGGATCTAAGGTAAAATCGATCATGGCGGCTTACAACGTTTGCTTGGTCTTGGCGGAATCAAGCTTTGAAAATGAGTGTTTTGAAATGTCGAATCGGGTGTTGTCTTGTTGAATGATAAGTGTTTTGCTGATCAAATCAAGTTGGCAATTCAATCGCTAAGAGAGGGGTCGGCTTGTTTCTCCGGTGCTTGTCATTCACTTTTTTTTTATTTGTAGATTTCATGAATTTAGTTCGATCCCGACCGTCAATGGTTTTAATAGTCCCATTCGATTATGACTCCGGTGGTGGTGCGATAAGATTTTCTTGTTTTTGTGACCCTTTTGCTAGAATTCTTTGTGGGGTCCTTCTAACTAATTAGATTAGATTGAGTCCCACTACCCATTTCCCATTATCTAAATTGAGTTGAATTGGGACTGAGCATGATTACATGAAAAGTTGCATGATTGGGGGTCTTGGACAGCAACTGTTCTACTATTTCAAAAGAGAGAAGCCTTTTGTTCAAAGATTCTTTCGAAATTTCATTTTTTTAATAAATCTTTGCAATTATTATTATTTTATTCCTCCCAAATGTAGGGTGGTAAAAAGACAGGCAAGGACACCTCCGTTTTCTGTCTTCCATGAAGCTTCACCTGTCCTCTAAGTACCTCCGCGAGTGCGCCAAATAGTGAAAATGATCATGGGGCCTCTCCTTATAATAAATATTTTGCTCGAGCAAATAGCATCCATGTGACACCAAGACCAGTCCCAATGCGCATATAATTTATTCATCTCGACTCTCGAGCCAGTTCTATTATGGGTAACTCGAAACACCAATCACGCATGCTCAATTCGGGTCTCTGTAATTTGAGCCGTTAACCAGATCTTTCTGTTCAGTAAAACGATTATCACATAGCAAGTTCTTTTGCAAAAAAGCATTATTGACATCATTGATGGGTAATGTAAATTAGTCGTCAAAGATTGATCTCGTGCGTGTGCACAGTTCATGCAATATAGATTATGCTGTCGTTCAATCATAGAGGTTCTAAAGCAAAGGGATTGGTAATTGATTAAAGTGGGGAGCTTAATGCTTCATTATTCAACAATCCTTCGTTAATTGTCGTTTTGCTCCTTTATTCTTTCTTTTACTTTCTTCATTAGTTGAAGATGAGACTGGTACTTACCGTCAATGGATGCTTTCGCAGGAAATCAGAGAGTCCAAATTTTTACAGTTGGAAAGTTAACAAACCTTGTCATGTAGCCAAAAAGGAGAAGAGGATGATGACACTATTCATCCATCACGTAGTGGGATTTAGATGCGCCGGTCAAATGAGTGAATCGGCGTTTGGGAAATATGATTAGATAGAAAATGTCATGCATTTGTTGAGGTGCACGTGGAGACCCGCTAGGCGAAGTTCTGTAATGAGTCATAATGCATTGTATTCACATAAAAAAAATAATAATAATAACCAATTCACTATGATCGACGCATTATGAGGACTAATCGACCAAGGAATATTAATTACTAAAAAGTGTCACAACACATAAAGCAATCGATATCAATGAGAGAGATTTATTGAGAATTGTGCGTCATTGATATCGACATCGGACAAGTGATCTAGAGGCAATATCAATATCCATAGAATTGTTTAATGAGGCTCCATCATATAAAAGGTTAACCATTTTAAATTTTGGCTAAGGGTTGAGAACAAGAGGACACCAAGATCAGGATGCAAATTGAAAGCACGAACACCAAGCGATTGTTGAGTAACCCCGCGGCATTGGAAGCTGTAACTATTTTTGGATGAGACTAACGTGTGAATAGGAGGCTTGAAATCTTGTGAATGCAGTTGTAATTGTGCTTAGAGCAGTAACCGCTAGTGAACGGATGTAATTAGTAAGCTATAAAAATGGAGGTGCATGTAATAATTGAAGACACTCGTAATCAAAAACGCTTATTCCCAGCGTACTTATTATCATCTAATTAATTAATTGTCCCCTCATCTTCAATTTTATTCATCATTGTCATTACTTTTCTTTTGAGTTTCTTGTTCTTTTTCACTATAAAAGCCATGAGTTCCTATCCATAATTGCCACTAAACCCATTTCATTAAAAATCAAAATTTAATTTTTCTGGTGAAAGATTTTTCACTATTTAAGTCAACACCCATTTTTGGTGAAACACATAGATGTTAAACTTTTTGAGTAAATGTGTTTTACGAGTAGTCTATATACTCTTGCTCGAAATATAAAACCAAACTTTACTTTTCTTGGTTCAAAATGATCCATACATTTTTAGAAATTGTGATATATTGACCTTAGAGTCCCACTAAGAACTCAAACTTTGCATTTGTAGGCCTTTGGACCATCCTTGCCTTTGTTTGTAGCCTTTGCGGGCATGACGGCGGTCGCTTGCCTTAGTGTCCTCTCTCCCTCCCTCTCGACCAAGGCCGCCACTCGCGGTGGTCATGTCCAATGTGATGGTGACCACAGACAAATGTAGTTGCTTCCTTGACTCATTGTTTCTTTTTTTAAGAAAACAAAAAAAAATTGCTGATAGGCAATTAATCCATTCGAGCATGTGTTTCAATGTCTACATCAGGATTGCATGGTACTTTCACAAAGAGGGTAACGATGGATACTTTAAAATATATCGATACTATTTTCAAAAATAGAGTAAATGGATGATTTTGAATTTTTAGTAAGTATGGAGGGACTATCATTGACATTATGTCGCATGTTATTGAGCTTCTATTTGGAGCGTGGTACCTCTAAGTTGAGATATGAGACTTCTGCTGGACGCTGCGATAAACCCTAACTAATTCAGCTTCAATACGACAGCTTCTTTCATGTTTCTTGTCGTCCATCGATAGTTGAAGATTAGACCGATACTTACCTTAGGAATGTTTCAGAGAGTCCAACATTACAGTTGGCAATTAAGTTAACAAACCTTGTCATGTGGCCAAAAAACGAGACGGATACATTTCACTCCATCACGGGGTGACATTAGTAAGTGTTGTTCCAATAAATAAATAGGTGGTCACCAAATATCATTAAACAAAAAACGTCCGGGTTAATTTTCTTATTTGTTATAAAAAAATAACATCACAAAACCCTAGACAATGTTCATTGTGATACATAGATCATGAACTTATCATTATTATTTTTTTGTGTTTACTTATAACCCTAAACTTGCCCATTGTGACACCAATGCCTCAATTTTTTTTTTTTTTTAGTGTTATAAAAAGTCCCAAATTTATATTAGTATAACAAGTATGTCTTAAATGAGAATTGAAATAGAGGGTAAATACGTTTTTCATGACACAAAAAAGTTGGTGGTATTAGTGTCACAATTGGCCAATCTAGGAGTTTTGATGACATTAAAAAAAAAATTGGGATATTTTTATCACAATAGACATAATTTGAAGTTTTTTTTTTATGGTATTTGACCTTATTTTAAACAATGCTCGCCTGACTCTAAATATTCACTTGAAAATAAAATAAGAAGCATTCGTGTTAAATTCCTTGAGATCAGAGCATAAAATTCATGGTATCAAAGAAACAAGCTTGCAGGTCATAACAAACACGCAACACCTTCACCCACTTGCTCTTTCCTTTCTCTTTAAGCATTAGAAACAATTCACTAAGTATATTACATGTACCAATAATGAATATCAACCCTCACATATGATGACACTTGAATAAACTAGATCTATTGAGTGATATCGTTTGATAATCCAGGATAAAGCCTCGATTTCTTGTAAGTCCATGCAACACCAAGTGAACTCCGTGAACCGGTCGAATTCGGGCATTTGCCCTGTCGAGATAATCCTGGTCCAGAGCGATATGCGTGTGCCTAAAGGGATTTGGACGCCCTATCTACTCTCCTATTGAAAATCAGAGGCTCTTCGACCAAGGAATCAATTTGGGACCAAATCGCATTCCTAAGCCCGATGCTCCTCGTATTCCGCAAAACGCGAAGCGAGGTTTATTCAAAGCACTGTTCCGTGCATGGGATTGTGTTCGTTTGTCCCCTTCCTCTTTGGATTCCATTCTCATCCTCCCTTCGATCGAGTTGGCAATTTAATATGGACGAATATCTCTGTTGGACACTGCTCTTACTCGGGACTTTCTGAACAGTTCTGTCTTTGACACAGAGACTAAAGTGGGTACAGGGGATAATGCAATGCTTTCTCAAAGGCCTGGCCATGGATACTTCATCTTCGGATGAAGATCTTCCTGGATAATGAAACGGATCACGTTCGAGGAGATGATTACAAGATCGGTACCGATTTGCCTATCAGAAAGTACGCCGTGAATTTGGATATGCGATACTAAAATACATTTGCAACGATCCGTTTAGTGGGACCCACGCGACACTAACATTTGACCCATTAAAATTGGTTTGTTAATTTTAATGGTTAATACTATCAAAATCCTCAAATTAATTTTTGGGTCACAAAAACTCCAAAAATAATATGTTCCTACCGCATTTATCTCCAAATAATTTTTGCATAGTAAAAAATCCTAAATTGGTACATTTGTTTCATATTTATCTCAAATGGGTATACTCATGTCGCTTAAATTTCATTTTAACAAGAAAATGATAGCCGATAAGATAGATTTAAATATCTTGAGATAAATATGGTGCAGGTACATTAGTTTAAAATAAATGTGATATGTGTGTATCGACTTAAGATTTTTTGTGACATAAAAATTTGTTTAGAATAGGTGTGGCACGAGTGTATCAATTAGAGAGTACCAATTTTGAGCTTTTGGTATTTAATAAACTCATCCAAAATTTCCACACGCAGCGGAGCAAACTTGCCAATCACACTTTTTTAGGTGATTTCACGTGTTCTTTTTTCTTTTTAACCTTTTGAAAAATTAAAGTGTTCTTTTATCTTGACCACTCGAGCATTTAATCATTGCATTGCCCCAGGTGACGTGCGGTTTAATTATATGTAAGACCATGAACTCGTTTGATAAAGTTAAAAAGTAAGTACCGAAAGTTGAACTATTGAATAGTAGGCGTGCCCCATCATTTTAATGTTGAAAGTGAAAATAAAAAGTTACTTTATTTAAGATGGAAAGGTCGATTAACAACTAGTATTAGTTTCAAGGATATTGTAGGTAGGTTTAGGAATACTTTTCACCAACAAATTAAGTAATTTCTATCTTGAAAAAGTTGATAATTAAATTGATACTTATACAATAAGGTTAAAAAGTTAGAAATATCTAGACTGCCATATCAATCTTATCTTGCAAAAATTCACTGCAATGACTATATTGAAATTTCTTTAAAATATTTAGGATTAAATTAATAAAATTGAAAAGATTGAATTGATATATAAATAATAAGTTTAAAGTTAATTGTATAATTTTTCATTTTGCTTTTTCTCTCAAATTTGGACCATTCGTGTTTGTCATTTTCGTGCTTTATTTCTACATAAAGCATTCATAGGATCTTATAAATATAGCGTACTTTGCACGTGAGCTAGCCTAGTAGCGAGATAAAGTCTAATCTTTTTAGCATCAACGATACGAAGGCAATTATTGCTTTTACTCGATGGAGAGCTGCTCCACTTTACTTTTGTAAAATAATCATGTATCATTCGCATTTGTTCAGTAACACTTTTGGACAATCTTTGATGGGTTTATGGCTAAAAAAAAGGGATAAGAATACTAAAAATCTTTACATATGTTACAATAATGTAATTGAGTTCTAAAATTATAAAAAAGTGCAATCAAGTCTCAAAACTTGTCAATTATCACAATCGAATCCTTTTGTTAATTTTATTCAACTTGGCTAACAAAAAATATTGAGAGTAGTTTTCTGTATTGTATTCTCGATGGTGTGACTAAAATGACAATCCAAATCTAACTTTTAATACATAGTTTATTTAAATAAAATTATAAAATAAGCTAAATTAAAAAGGGTAAGAAACCTTTGTACTAAAAAATATTATTTGGATGAAAATGATGTTGTTTTTGCTTTATGTTTCATATTTTAGCCATCTCATCACCATATAGAAAAGAAAAAACTTTAAAAAATGTCATGTCAACTTTTTTTGTTAGCTAAGTTGGACAAAGTTAACAAAAATATTTGATTGCACTAATTTAACAAATTTAGAACTTGATTGCACTTTTTTTTTACGAGTCTTATGATTTAATTATACTTTCGTGTCAAATTTTAGAATCTCCGGTACATTTATCCCTTAAAAAAATCTAATAAATTTCAATGATAAATTCATTACACGTCCTCTAATTGTAAATATAATAGTAAAAGGAAAATAATGAAAATAATGATGAGATTAGAACCCACATATAAAAATCATTGTCACTTCAGAAAAAATAATTTGCATTTCCTCCAAACTCAAAAGACATATTTGCTTCTATATCCTACACCATCTCTTTCTCCAAAGGCGTGGGTGGTTTTTGGTTTCAAGATTGTTTCAAGTTCTACTTAGAACTTAAAACCTACCATCGGAATTAGTTCCTAAATTTTGGAACTTAAATTTTACCTTGCATACTTTAGAATTTGGACCCGTCACATGTTTCAGAGTGAGTTTTAGAGTTATATCAAGTTTCACGTGCAATTGTAATAAATCGTCACTTCTAATCACCACTATTTATTTATACAATCCACATGTCATAATTCATATTTAAATACACATATGTGAAAAATACGAAATATTAACAAAATAAAAGTTCCATTCATTGATATATCGGAAATGGAAGTTCAGATTAGTGGTTCTAGATCATACATTCATCATCGGATCTATGGAATCTAGCAAGATTGCACGAAGGTATGGAATAAGAAAAAAAAAAAAGATTTGTTTCAAGTTCTACCAACTATTTGTCAGAATAAATTCCCTAATTTTTGAACATTTGTTACTATCTTGTCTGTAGACCTTAGAATTTGGAACCGAATCGGTTTGATTTTGTGATTCCAGGTTCTGCCCTAAAAAAATACTCACCCCTACTTTCTATTCCCTTTCTTTCTTCTTGTACCTTCTAGCAGCAACCATGCGAGCTCCGTCACAATGCTTGCTGGGACCTTATCTAGTCCAAATCGGTTCCGCCCGACCTCGATCTGACCAGATCTTAGGCAGCGATTGTCGTCAGTCTTGAGTCTTAAAGTTCAAAGCACTGTGGGTGACTCCCATTTTACCCTTTTATGTTGTACACAATATACATGAGGTGCGGTATATGTACTAACTAGAATTTGATTCATTAAAAGTGACGGGTGTCTCGTGAGACTTGCCAAATATATGCGACCGTCCAGATATAGTTTAGAATATGTGTTGGGTTTACTGAATAATTCTTTGCTGATGAATAAGTCGAAACTCCATCTTCGCAGTCGGCCCACATCTCTGTTGTGTTCCCGCACATCCCGACCTGATCAAGCCAAGTAAACTCGTAAGATCTCTTCCAGATTAACAAGACAAAACAGCTTATTTTGGGAATGCAGTCTAATTTCTGTTACAAAGAGATTGGAAGTGATGCAAAATTGAACAGGTATGGCCAAACTTTGAAATTAGGGATCATTTGTAGTTGGAACACTATTTGATAGAAAAGTTCAGAGAACAATCCTCTTAAGTACCATATTTTCTGGTGCGATCAACTTTCCAAAGGAAAAGTCGAAGACGGAGGTTCATCCGAATTTATGTTCTGCCTTTCCCCTCCGATTTTCGGAATTGATACTTAATAATTCATGATCTTGCGATATAAAAAATAGTGAACGACCTTTTCTTTGCCTTTATATCGGATTTGTGATCCGAGGTTGCTGCTAGTATCCGATCTAGCCAACTGCGAGATCACAAATTTCAGCCAAAAGGCGGCGAGTTTGGCTGCTCGATAGAGAAAGCAGCAACCCTAAACAGGTATTGCAATTTATTCGATGCTCTAAATGTTAATTCTGACGATACAAGTCCATGACAATTACTCCAAAAATGCAATCCGCATTCGAATTTCTGCTGTAGTCTTCCGAACGAATTGAGTTGACAATGATTTACTGTTGTCATCTTATTTTGGAGAGACTGGAACAGCTACCGATCATGGTCATAGTCGACTATATCTCATTAAAGAAGCTCTGTGAAAGGATTCTGCAGTGCATGTATCCGCATTGTCAAATGTCGGCTATGGAGCCTGCTTCTTCTTTGGTCACTCGTTTGTTTTCATTTTCTCAAGTTCATTCACAAGTTCGCATGTTTTTCGGTCTTTCTTTGCTGGCATAGATCTATTTCTGCACGTAGCTCTCGTATCAGATGCGCAAGATCTGCTTTCCCATATTCTGCTGCGGTTCTTGGCATGGCTCGATACTCCATCGACAAACTAGGTGAGGCGGCTTCTGGTTGCATGTTGGGAGTTCTGTTGGATACCTTTCGACATTTTTTCGGGATGCTTAGGACGCTGCTGTGCTCTACTCTGGTGAGTCGTCTTGAAATTGCTTTCCCATGTGGCTTATGTTCAAGCATACTTAGGTTTTCGGTTTGAATATGTACCAGGGAGTGAAATGGCGAGGCTTGTGTTCCTTCCCTTTGAAGAAAGTCCAGTATAATAATGGGATTCGTGATGAGAGGCTGCTGTAGACTCTGCATTGACACAAAACTGAATCTATTCACCCATTACGTTGGCGTGAATAAAAAGGAAAACGGAGGGCGAATGACTGTCGTACTGTAAGATTAAGTAATGAATAATTTCTGACATATTTCGTCTTCGCACGTATTGTTTAATTATGTAACTTTTAATTGGGTCTGTACCTTTTGTGGCGAGCTGAAATTCCTATAAAAGCAGCCGACATTTCATTCACACCTGAATTTTGATAATTTCACCGTGTCTCCCCGAACCCTACCAAATAAGGGGATTATATCCTCTGATTCGCTGCAATATTATTATTGATAAGATTAGTTATCAAGTTGGCCGTGTATCCGACGGTTGCTTTGAATTGCTTAATTCTGACAATTTGCGCACACCTTTGGATCGATTAGGAATATATCTCTCTGATTTGTTTGTACTTAATGCCAATTTTGAATCAACCTTCGGAGAAAAAAGAAGAAGAGTAGAAGCACTCGGATTTTCCCTCGGCAAGCTCCCTCTCCCCAGCTACCTCCTCCAAACCTGGCGTTGCCGCCGTCCCCTGACTGGTCCCGCCGCCAGTACCCTCCCGGGACCACCTAAGCTCGCCTTCCGTCCGCCTCTGATCAGCTGCTGTTCTCAGTCTCCAGCACTGCCCAGAACCCGCTGGCATTACCGCTCGCCTCCACTAGTCGGTGCTGTTTGCCCCCGTAAGGACCCAGTCACTGTCCCCGACAATGGTCCCATCACTGCCCGGGTCCCGACGTCGCTGCTGTAAGCCTCGCATCACCGCTGCTCGAACCGGTGCCCCCTGTTGGTCCCAGTCGCTGCCACCCAATTTGCTGATGCCGTCTGATTAGTCCCGCCAGTGTCATTGTTGATCTCGGGCCCCGCTGTGATCGTCCCTTGTTGATCGCTCCTGCCGGTGCTGTTCGCTGTACGCTGTCGATTACCTCGTCGCCGGTTCACATCGCAATCTCGACTGAGGTAAAATTAGGTAACGCATTATCCGATTTAGCTTGCTTCCTATGTTGGAACATGTAATCTTTGAATAAATTACCTCGCGTATATCCCCTTGCACATCTTAGATAGATTAAATATTTGATATCCTATTTTGATTGATCTTGAATTTGTTGAGGATATCTTAAATGGGGAATCGAATCTTTGAGCTGGAATATTGAACCCTAATTAAATTTATCCTCTTTTATGCGTCATGAAGTGATATTTAATTAGCTAAGTTTAATCTTAATAATTATTAAAAGCACTCAAATTATTTCGTTAACATCATTAGATTAGGTGCATCACATAAAATAAAAATACAAAAAAAAAAAAAAATCGCATTGTATCTAAAACTTGGATGTGCATTCATGCATGTTTCCTAATTTAGAATTTTATAGCATTAGGAATCATATAGCAATTTAGGAAACCATGAATTTTATGTAATGCCTGACTAGGAGTACATATATTATGTCCTAGTTAATTTAAGTCATCGCGTAGATTTAGGAAGTATCCTACTACTTACTCATAAAGAAAATATCAAAAAAATGTTGCATCCATATTTCATATAGATTGCATTTAATTGTAAGAGTTAATTCATGATTAGTTCTATAATGTTCATGTTGCACATTGCAGTCATTTAATAATTCAAATGTCTTTAGGAATTCATCTTATTCATCATCTCATATAGAATAGAATGCATTTAGGATTAATTATTACTTAATTCCATTGCATATAGTTTAATATTGCTTATACATGTCATGCAATAAGGTTGATTCATGTCATTCAATAATGAATGCATGCACGTAATTTAGTCCATCTAGAATTCTAGGTATTCATTGCACATTTGCACATTATTTCTTTGTATATAATTGTGCAAAGTCATTGCCGCTATGACAATTTGCACTTGCTTTTCATACGGATAACTTGGCATATGAGTTAAAATCCCCTACTTCTATTTTAATACACCAAAGGCTCGCTCAATTGTCGAGCGTAGTAAGGAATGGGCACAGTTGAACACTTCTTGATATCCCGTAGGTGAAGGACATTCTTGAAACTCTAACAAATGATATCTAACTTCTTTATATGGCCCCAAATAACCAATCGGATTTGGATATCTAGCATCTACTTAATAATATTTACCTATATAAATATATTGTAAATTTAATCAACATATGCCAATTAGATATATGTATATATCTAAACCATTAAATAACATACCTGGAGGAGGATGGGAAAATGTGCGTCATGTCTTCTAATAGCTTCATAAAAGATATAAGTATCATGAGCTTGTCCCTCCTAACTGGCCCAAACATAGACAAATTTCATATTAATATTACATATGGCTAACATGTTTTAAGTTGTTGTTCCTTTTCGACTAATAAAATGAATTTGATCATAAGTAGGTACAATCGCTGGGATATGTGTAACATCAATAGCTTAAATGCAATCCTTAAAATATGGATAAAATCGTCGATCTTTCTTGATCTTCTCTAGAACTTTTCTATATTGTCGATCAATTGGTTGGATCAAATCTTTTCTCATATCACATACTTTATCTAAAACTAACCTAAAGTGCCTACTTATGGTTTCCTCGGAATATTAAAAACGCTATTGTGCTAACCTATTACCTATATCATGTCCTAAAATATGAAGAAAGGTACCAACCATTTCTCTAACATCAGTATTTTTAGATCCTTGAAGACCATAACATGTTACTAAATCATGTGTTAAATTGTTAAATATGATCTTATGCATTCTAAACATATTGTAGCACCTTATTAGATTAGCATCTTCATCAATCAACTCTTTTAATCATACATAACCTGTATATGTTGAGGTCATGCAAGGTTGTTTGCAAAGGTTGATCGCTTGGTAAAGACTTATAACTTTAGCGATTGAGACAAGATCCCATAATTCATTTTCCTCTTGCTCATGATTTTCCCTTGTATGTGAATCATCCATAACCGCTTCAAGTAACAAAATATAAAGAAAAACAATGTTAATCATCACAATATGCAAACTATCATATTAAGAGAACACCAAATGAAAATAATTCTAACATCAAACACTAATTGAAATTAGGTTCACAAGGGCTGCAAATAAAGATCCATAGATAGAAACAAAGTGGAATGACTAAGCTTCAAACTTAAAAACAATAAGATGCTAACATCATATCTACGAAGACTTGATTCTCTTCTCAACTCATATTTGAGATATTTTACTTTCTTTGCATCATCTTTTAAGCTCATGAAAACTTGCCTATTGTCTATATTTTCCTTTAAATGAGAAATTGCAAAAAAATACAAGTCTTCGTCTTCCACAATATCAGGTATGGAATCCAATATCTCTTTGAGGTCCTCGTAAGGACCAACTAAATTGGTTGTTTTAGATGCAGCAGTGGTAATGCTCATACTTTCAACAACTGTAAGTAGCCCGTTAATTTGTGTTTTGAGCTCTTCTCTTGAGCTTAATTTCTTATCTTTCTTTCCTTAAGCTTGCATCTTTGAAGTATGCATGGCTCTTTCATGGGTTTGAGTTCCAGTTGGTTCAACAACGATTTCATCCACATGATCATCTATGTTTTCATCAGTAGACCCCACAACATCATCAATACTAGGTTGTGTGGCCTCCACATCATTATCAATACATAAACCTTATGCAGGATTCCATATGATTCCTCCAGTAGCAACTGTATCTTTAAGCATCATATCTAACTTTACTTCAAGATCAAGATATATGTCTTTCATCCTAAAAGCCTTAAACTTTGGATTGGCTTGTTATAATGAAGTATTTGCATAAGTTGTATCATTAAAGATGAGCTTAACACGAAAGTAAAAAAAGAAGTGAGGAAAAACCTGAATTTTACTCCCCCACCATTCGTCACTCGCATAAATGGTTTTCTTCCTTGCATCCCATCCTAATCCAGTTTAATTGTAAAGCAATGACCTCCATATTTTCCATTCTTCCTTGAGGTTATCCCACTTACTTTTCATTTGTTGTTTATCATACTTTTTGCCTACTAGCTCCTCAAACTTACTAATTATGACTGTCCATCCATCTCTTTTGTTGTTTGCAGGATGATTGCTTTTTTTAATTTGTTAAATGCACAACTTACAAAAGGTTTCTACATCTTCCAAACTCCAAAATGCATTTTCCTTTGATAAACTCATCTACTAGTAAAGTGACATGAACAAATTTAAGAGACACAAACAAACAAGATCAACCATGAACCAATCCAAATGAAGAATATAAACAAATGAGTACAAACAAGTGTATTCCGTCAATTTACATTTGACAATTAGAGAATATCACACAAAAGTAGGAAAGACACAAACACAAAGTTAAAGCACATGACTTCATTTCAGTTATTGCACCTTGCAGTGAAATGCCTCATCTTTAGAGGTGTTAAATAGGTAGAAAACCCATTTATCGACCCATTTATGCTTAAATGGGTCGTTAATGGGTCAGCCTTTTTTTTCCCAAGACACCCACGTGGGTTTTAAAAATAAAAGGACTGGGTCTTAAATGGGTCTACTATATACCAATTTAAGACCCATTTACCAACCCATCAAAATAAACCCAGTAACCCACGAAGGCCACACCCACGATTGACGATTCTACGACCCCTCTTCGCTTTCGATTCGCCGCCACCTCCATCGTCGCCTGTCAATCAATCGGAAATTTTAGCGCCACGATCGGTCCCGCGAGATCAAGCGACTAGGCGTAAAGGAATCTTCATTTGACATCGACTATAAAGGAAAACCCAAAGCATAATTGGGTTTTTGCTGCTGAGTCATGTAGGTCCACAATTGTAATGCTTCCTGGGTTTCTGTCTCTGCTCTGTGATGTGGGTTGTGAAGACTTATTGAAGATGAGAATTGGGATCAGTACCCTTTCTTGAGCTTCCAAGGGGATGAATTTTGTTTTCTTTAATTTTGCTTGGTTTAAGGATTCTTGACTTTACTTACCCCTTTCTCCTCGTTGCTGTTTGTGTTGAGTTGCCTTTTTTAGTTGTGGCTTGAGGCTTATTATGTCAAAATAAGCGACGACATGTTTGATCGATCACTGGTTGCTTAGTGTTGTCAATTCGTTTGCGGAAGTGGTGAATTTGCTCGAGTCAATTCGACGGTGGAAGTGGTTTGTTCTGTGCTGAGTTGATGTGTGTTTTTTCTGCTGCGAATTTGGAAGGGTGCCTGAATTGCATTATTAGAGCATATTGTCTTTTCGTGTTAATGGTTCCATTGGTCTCATGGTGTTGCTAATGCCTATTTATAGTTTGTTATTGTCAATCCTGTTCCATGTGGATGATTTGTCCTGAACCTTTTTATTTGAGAGTTAGGTTGGAACATTTGGTTTTCTGATGTTGACTTGTAAGTTACATTGATTGTGAGTCCACCATGTTAAGAAACCTCGTGTATTGGGGCAAATTAGTTGTTGCTAGTAAGATGTAGCGTTACCTATGTGCTGCTCCTACCATTGACAGCCATGTACTGCAGTTGATCTTCATTTTTTATTTCCCTTACGGGTAGTTCGCTCTACTGCTGGTGGTGACCACTTTGTGAGTTACGGGAGAGCCAAATCCAGTGGAGTTGCATCGGGTGGTATCTTGCGAATAGAGAGTTGTTACGGTTCCTCAAGCTTAGGCCCAGAAAGTTCTAAAAGAAGGTAAGGATGAATTTGATGACTGCTGCGATTTTTCAATGTTCTAGTGAATAGAAGTTGCTCTTTCAACATCGTATTCCTCCACTCTGTCGTTAGAGCTTCTTTTCGGCAGCTCATTCTTTACCCTTTATGTTAGATTCATAACATGCAATCCTGAACCCTGAACCTGTTCTAATTTATGTTTTCTCCAACTAATTAGTTGACATGTCAAGATAACGAGGATCAAGAAGAATATTCAATTATGGAACAATTCGAGAGACGTAGAGTTGCATCCTTAGTTCATGAGGACGAGGAAGATAACTCTACTTGCTCTAAGCGTCCAAGAAAATGCACTTCGATTGTATGGTCTGAATTTGAAAAGTTCACAGATGGTGATGGCATGAAGAAGCTAAATGCAAGTGGTGCGAAGTAAGTTACACAGCTTAGCCATGGGACAAAAAAACTTGTTGCCGTCATTTAGATACTTGTCCCAACCAAGAGGTTAATGTTGATGGCTTTGTAGTACAATTTGACCAAGGTGTGTTTAGAGATATGCTAGCAAGAGCGATAATCAAACACAATTATACATACTCTTTTGTGGAGCATGAGGCTACTAGAGAGTTGTTTAGTTACCTCAACCCTAATGTGAAGCACATTTCAAGGTTTACAGCAAGAAGTGATGTGGTAAAAGTATATGAAAAAGAGAAGGGAATTTTGAAATCCAAATTATTGTCTCTTTCAAGCCAAATATGTTTGACTTCTGACCTATGGACTTCTGTTACTATGGATCATTATATGATTGTCACTACTCATTATATCAATGAGGATTGGGAATTGCATTCAAAAGTCTTGTGTTTCTCCTATGTGCCACCTCCATATAGTGGTCCCATACTTTTAGAAAAAATGCTGACTTTGTTAAGAGAATGGGGTATTGAGAGAAAGATTTTCAGCATTACTTTAGATAACGCATCATACAAGACTGTATGGTTGATATTTGGAGAAATACACCTTCAGCCTTCAACATTGAGATCCTCTTTGTTATGTGATGGACAGTTTTTTCATGTGCACTAGTTGGTGCACATATTTTGAATCTTATTGTACATGAAAGTTTAAAGGCTATTGATGTTTATCATACTTTTTGCCTACTAGCTCCTCAAACTTACTTATAATGATTGTCCATCCATCTCTTTTGTTGTTTGTTGAAACCTTTTTATGATAATTCTACTCTGGATGATTGCCTTTTATTTTTATGGAGTATGGCAATTTGTTCAATGCACAACTTACAAAAGTTTTCTACATCTTCCAAACTCCAAAATGCATTTTACTTTGATAAACTTATCTACTAGTAAAGTGACATGAACAAATTTAAGAGACACAAACAAACAAGATCAACCATGAACCAATCCAAATGAAGAATATAAACAAATGAGTACAAATAAGTGTATTCCGTCAATTTACATTTGACAATTAGAGAATAGTTATGTTCACACAAAAGTAGGAAGGACACAATCGGCATTTGGAAGGCAAGAAGAAGCGTATGACGTGAGCAAGCTCCACAAGACTCCACATAGTGACAGTCCACCGGAAGAAGAAGGACCCAAGGACACCAAAGGCGTTTGGTGGATCAAGTCCATTCTAGGAAGATAGGGGGAACTCGATTTCACAGCCAGCTTGAAAATCAGCATATGATGTACCCCTGTTTTAAGTCGATTGAAATCTTTTAGTCTTGAGACTACCATGCGTTCGTTTTGTTTGATGTATATTTTGCTTCACGCTGTGTGCGGATATTGTATCGTTGATGAGAGATTGGCATCATAAATCTATTAAAAAAAATTCTTTAGTTAAAGCACATGACTTCATTTCAGCCATTAAATTTGTATTGTATAAAATTATTTTAGCAATACCATTTTTTAAATATATATATCTAAGATCTATATATATAATAAATTAAGAATGCCTCATCTTGGATCAAAAGCATTTTTAGCCATAAGAAGCAAAGAGCGATCAGCCAAGGTCATTGGTTCACATGTCAAAGCAACATAGAGAATCTAACACATGGAGAGTGAATTCCGTTACTGGATTAGTGGTGTATGTGCATATCTTATCAACATATGAACAACAATAAGATATTCTTTCTTACCAACGAATTAATGCAACAGTGATTGCATGTGTGTATCGTTTTATAAAAGCTAACGATTGTACACAACACAACACTTGTAGATACTTCCAGCCTATGAGAAGTAAAAAACCATTCAATAACTGCTTCAAAATCCTCCATGTAATTGGCAAGTCAACTAAATTGCTGCACTCCATTTAGCCTTTATCATGAAGATTAGATGCAAGTGAGGAAGCAACATTTGGGACTATTTTGAAAGAAATTGACATTAATGGGCAACATGAAAAGCTCCATGTAGAGAGTCGATCTTGTTGCGTGTGTCAATACTTCACTAGAAACACTCCTCACATCATTACGTGGATAGTGAAATAACCACGACTCACCTCCTAAAATATGACATCAAAATGAAATACAACTCATATTTCTTTTCTCAATGTCCTCCCTAATTTATATCCATCTTGTTCTTCCAAGAGGGCTCTAGGGAAGAGGTTCATCGGTGCAAAAAAAAAAAAAAAAAAAAAAAAAAATTACCCCCCACATTGCCTTTTGTTTACTAGAAGTGCAACCAATAATTACAACATAAATGCACTTCATGTTTAGGAGAGCAAATCTCTTCCCAAGAAGGATATCATTAGATGTGAATTCAAGTAAAGCTACCCCATAGAACAACAATCCCACACAAATTGTAATCAAGAACCTAAAGTAACTCCAAAGATATAGCAACCCAAATAGCCCACTTACAAACAAAAATCCCTAACACTTCAATTATTCAAGGCAATCCCACAAAATAAAAAATAAAAAAGAAGTCACCCGGGTCATTCAAAGGCCAATGTAAGTGGGATGATAAACCTTGATGCCTTCCAATCACTAAAAAAAGAAGCTTTTTTTTTTTTTTTTTTTTTTTTTTGCGAAGGGAACAACCCTATAGATCCCACTTAAAACACAATTTGCATTATACCAACAGTGGATTCACCCACAACATTTTTATGGTAGTATTAGCGCAGCATTGAGACAAATTAAAGACGAACGGAGCAAAAATCCAAATGCAAGAGGAGATCCAAAGATAAAGATGCACCTACACGACCTCAATAGAGAGAGAGACCAAATGCAAGAGAAGATCCAAAGATGAAGATGCACCTACATGACCTCAATAGAGAGAGAGAGAGAGAGAGAGAGAGAGAGATAGAGAGAGAGAGAGAGTCCCACCGAAGATGAACCCTTCTTGCCCAAAGACGAAAGTTGTCAAGCAAATCGCAAAAAGAGAGAGATGAAGAAGAGAGATCGGCTGTCACGTGATGGAGTTGAGAGCAAAACAGAGGAAAGCATTCCAAAGAGAGAGAGAGAGAGAGAGAGAGAGAGAGAGAGAGATGGTTTTGTTTTTTAAATGGGTAAAATTGGACTTTTCATAATATTTTGAGGGTAAAATAGGCAACTAGCCAAAATTCATTAATTGAGAGGAGTAACATTCCAAAATTGCTAAAAGCAGGTGGGGACCTGTTTAGGCTTTCGGCATTTTTTTTTTTTTTGGGTCGAAATATCGTAAATTCATTACTAGCCCACTAAAGGGGCATCATCAATTGGAACATCTAAACATAAGATTGAAATTAAAGGATGAGGAGGATGTGATAACCAATTACTAGGAAGAGAATTTGCTCGATGGGCTTTAGTGACCCAATCCACGGCTTTATTGGTTTCCCAAGGCTCATAAATGGCCGAAATTCCACTTAGTTGGGCTAGTAAGCTTTTGCAATCCTCCACAATGGACTGGGTCGGCCAAGGGGGCTCTTCCCAGCTCGGTAAGCAATGCATAAGGGATAAGTGGTTTGAAGATAAGATCACTGCCCTTAGCTTCATGCTGGAGATTAGTTCGTGTGTTTTTGTTCTGTTTAACCCATAACATAGCTTCTCTCACAGCTAGGGTTTTGGCTACCCAAACGGACGGCACATGGATCCTCTTGGTGAAGCCCGTGACGAGAAGATCGGCAGCATTCCTACACACGCCAACCACCGATCTTGCCGTCGCGAGGTGCACTAGGAGTTGTCAATGTTTAGCTTTAGCTTGCTTGTACCGGGTGGGTTCCATTTCAACGTGCTATTTGGGCTTTGTGTTGATCCTCTATTGCCGCTCATCCCCCTAGCGCACCATTTTGTGTATAGAGCAACAGCAGTTCGTGCCTCTTTCTTGGGTGTTAGTTGGATTAGGCGAAATTCCTTGGACAATTACTGAGTTGCGGGTCCTCCAAATCCGCCACGATAGGCTTGCGAAGAGGGTTTTTGATTTAGGTCTTGCTCTTGAGGTGAGATTCTCAAAGATCCATTTGTCGATTCGAGTAATATTTGCTAGAGATGTGTCATCTTGGAAATTAGGGGTTGACCATAAGGTTTTTGTCTAGTTGCATAGGAGGAAGATGCTATGCTGTCATTGGTGCATGACCACAAATTTGACAAGTTGGATTAGGTATCATGTGTCTTTTATACAGGTTTTCCTTTGTTGGAAGAGCATTGCTGCATATTTTCCATAGTAGGAATCGAATTTTGAGGAAGGTAGGGAGTTTCCATATCTCGTTCCATAGGGATTTTGGAACTTGGTAGAAAAGGAGATGGGTTATGTTTGGTGAGGATTGTTGCTTTGTTATGTATTTGGTCGTAGCCACTCTTAATGGTATAGGATCCCGACCTATTGGCTATCCACACAAGCTGATTAGAATAGGGATTTAGGCTAAGAGGTTTAGCTAAGATCTCTTAAGCTACTATTTCCTCAAAAAAAAAATTAACTCTTCTAATATCCCATTCCTTGGCTTTGTTATCAATCAATTCAGCCACCACTCTTGGCTCATTTCGATTTGCTGGGCCTATGAGTCTTCTAAAAGGAAGCCATACATCTTCTCTAATTCGGATTTTTTGTCCATCTCCAACCTTCCATCTAGTGGCAGGTTTGATTGCATCTCTCCCCACCAATAAACTTTGACAACCCCACGAAGGAAGGAAACATTTGTTTGCTACCTAGAAATCACCTCGAGGAAAATAGATATTTTAAGAACTTGACACCATAGGGCATCCAATTGTTGAACAATTCTCCAAGCCTGCTTCCCCAACATTGCTTTATTAAAATCCACTAAATCCTTAAAACCTAGGCCTCCACAATCTTTCATAGTTTTCAGATCTTCTCAGTTTTTTCAATGAATACCTCTTCTAGCAGCATTTTGTTTCCACTAAAAGGAAGCTATTTGCTTCTCAATAACACGGCAAATGGAAGTTGAAATTTTAAAAATGGACATAGCATATTGGGATATGGGATATGGTTTGAATAACTGTCTTAATAAGAACTTCTTTTCTCGCATTCGATATCAACCTCTCTTTCCATCCTTCAAGTTTCCTCTTAACTTTAGCTAGAATCCCCGCAAACATTTGCTTTTTTGTGCGAACCCAATCCAATGGGATTCCAAGGTATTTCCCTATGTCTTTTGAGATAGGAACTCTCAACTCAATTGCTAAATTTTGTTTCAAATTCTATGGGCAATCTCTCCCAAAGAAAATGCATGATTTATTGAGGTTGATAACTTGTCCTGACACATAATAGTATTGATTAAGTACTTTGGCTACATTATGAGCTTCTCTTATCATTCCATTTAAGAAAAATATGACATCACTAGCAAAGAGGAGATGCGAGAGCGTGAGGCATGTTGGGTTTAGGCAAATCCCCTTTATAATCCCATCTTGGACAACTTTACTCATAAGGGTCAAGAGGGCGTTGGCCATGACAATGAATAGATATGGGGATAGAGGGTCCCCTTGCTGAATATCTCTAGTAGGCCTAAAGACAACTAAAGGCTCACCATTAACTAAGATGCTGAAGGATATCGATGAGATGCATTACTTTATCCAATTGACCCATTTTTCATGGAATCATAGCCTTAGCATATAATCATATAGAAAGTCCCATTTAACTCTATCATATGCTTTTTGCATATCTAGTTTTAAAATGGCTTGAAATTTACACTTCATTCTTCTCACCCTTAGTTGGTGAACCACCTCTTGGACAACAAAGATGTTGTCTTGGATCTGGCGGTCACTTATAAAAGCAATTTGCTCCACAGAGATTATCTTTGGCAGCCAACTTTTTAGCCTATTAGCCAGTACCTTCGCAATGATCTTATAATTGAAGTTGCAAAAGCTTATAGGTTTGAATTGGGTAATGTTTTTGAATTTGTTACTTTAAGGATGAGAATAATAAACGTTCTATTGAGCTCTGGTTCAAACGTACCTTGTTTGAAAAAAGATTGCACCATGCTAAAGATGTCGTCATTAATGATAGGCCAATGACTTTGATAAAATAAACCATTTAGCCCGTTCGATCTCGGAGCCTTTGTAGCCCTTAGTTGAAAAACATTAGCTTTAACTTCCTCTTTTGTGATTGGTTTAATCAGATCTTCATTCATCTCCTCGTTGACCACTACTTCACATTGATTTAATATAGGTTGGTAGTTCCTGTTGCCCACTGAAGTAAATAAAGATTGGTAGAAGCTTCGGATATGGTGTTTGAGGGTGAGGGGGTCCCTGCACAAGTTTGATCATCATTTGTAGCATGAATATTTTATTTTGTTGTCTTTGTTGGACTGATGTTGCATGAAAATACTTGGTATTTTGGTCCTCCCATTTCAACTAGCTGATTCTTGACCTCATGCACTAATACATCTTTTCTTGCTTCCACAAATCTGCAATTTTCCCAATAATGTTGCTGATCTCCTCTATATTTTGCTCCCCATTTGTTATGTTATTTAGCTCCATAAGCCGGGATTTGAGGGAAAAGATCTGTTTTTGAGCACTTTTAAATTTCCTCATACTCCATTTGTTTAATTCAGCAGCAACCAACCTTGTTTTATATACAAGACTGATTTTTTTGTTCTATTCTCTTGCCAAGCTTGCTTGATCACCACCTCATACTCGGGTCTTCTAGCCAAAATGATTCAAATTTGAACATTTTTTTGATTTTCTTTTCCTTTGATCGAGAGATAGTATAATTGGACTATGATCCGAACTTATCACCGGTAATGCAAAAGCCATTGCATTTGGGAATAGTACTCTCCATTCCAAGTTACATAGCGCCATATCTAATCTCTTCTTTACTAATGTGCTGCCTTCTCTATTATTTGACCATGTATAATTGTAGCCCTTACTTTTGATGTCCATCAAGGAGTAATCATCTAAAAACCCCCGGAAAGCTGCAATTCAATAATGGTCCACCTCTCTACACCCAACCTTTTTCCAATGGTAAAATATTTTAGTTGTTGTCTTTCACAGCTCGCCATAGCCTCATTCTCTCTTGAAAATTTGTTGGTGCATGTAGAAATGATACCCGCATCATATCTAATCTCTTCTTTACTAATGTAGAAATGAATATTGATTAGTTCCCTATAACTTCCGTCCACTTCCACTTTTACCTCCTCATCCCACATAAGTGCCAAGCCTCCAGCTTTACCAACTAGTTCAATAATAAAAGAAAATTTGAAATGAGTCATTTTCCTCACTCTCTCCACAATGGTGTTTTTGTTTTTTGTTTTCATGAGGAAAATCAATTGGGCCATTCTTGAGCCACTAAGGCTCTGAGATGTTGACTATCAAGGAAGTGCCGAGCCCTTGACAGTTTCGGCTCAATAGTTTTATCTATTCTTTGGTGGCTTATTAGGGCCAGCTACCAAAGCCCATGCACTAGCCCCTTCCCAAGTTTGAATTGGGGCATTCAAGAATTATTTTTCATCCACTAAGAGATCTTGTGAGGTTTTCTTTTCATAAGGACTAACCCGCTTTTGTATTTTTGCCACAAGAGCTTTATACACCGTCTTTCCTTTCTTAAAGGTTAGTGAAAGGATCTCATTGCCTGTTAGAGAAGGGAGCGGCATTGTTGTTTGCTCTGTGCATTGCCCACTGAGTATAGTAAAAGTTGCTATGGCTTTCCTGACTCTTCCATAACCTTCTATGCACTATGCTGGACAGTAACAATTGCCAATTCATTTGGTTCATTTGCTTCTAATCTTAGGGGTATTTCGGTAGCCATTGTTGGAGTTTCCATCACAACCTCTTCCTCTATGGCAAAAAGTTCAAGTTTTCCATAAAAAGTCTTCCAAAAGGGCCTAACCTCTTGGACTTCAGCCTTTAGCAATGAGCCATACCGCCTAGTTGATCTTGGGCAAGTCCAGTTTCTTCATAGGGTATTTTAGTGCAAAAGTTTGCATAATACCCAATGCGACCACAAGAATAGCAAAAGTGAGGGAGCCTTTCATAATTGAAGTCTATCCACCATTTTTTCCTCATAATTAATCATAGTTCTTATTTTAAGTGGGTAGGACAGATTCAATAACACTTTGGCCTTTCCATTTTTACGTGCATTGTTATTTTTGGCTTCAATTTTAACCTCCTCAACTTGCCCCAAGTGAGAAGCTTAGAAGTGTATGGCATTTTCAATGATTCTAGCACGAGGAAGGCCTATAAAATGCACCTAAAAAGCATAATGCGTAAACTCATAACAGTGTTCAAGTATGATTGAGTCTCATTCTTTGAGGACTAAGAGGTTACTTGCAAAGGACCATGGTCCCGATTTTAGCACCCTCATTTTTTCTTCACTTGATTAGAATAGAAAAGAGAAAAAACCTGGTTCAATTAACTCACATTTTACTGAATTTGTTTTCCATGTTCTTTTCAAAGTATTGATGAAAGCCTGGAAATTAACATTTGGCTTCAAAAATAGCTTGCCGTAGAGAGTAAACTCACTTTCTTGCTTTTCTTCCTCTAGAATTTCAACCCCAAGGTCAATGATATCCTCGTTTGACCACAAGTCTCCCATTTTTCGACTCGAGCTGCCAATCGGAGATGGTTATCCTCATTGCTTTCCATTTCTTGTCACCTTTGTTGGATGTGCTGAGAAGCTATATATGGTCTGTATGGATTAAAGGGATCTCTAAAGATGATGGCCATTCAAAATGGGGTTTTATAGAGAAAACAACAACTAGGGGATACTCTCCTCAAGCAAGTAGAGCTAATAAATGGATGCGCAAATACCTAGAGATCCAATATCCTCCTTCCACTTTAGACAAATGGGCATAAATGGCACTTAGGCACAATGATTTCCATGGGTCGCCTGGATGAAGACAAATCTATGGGATCTACAAAGAAAACCCAGTGAAATTTCAAGCATACATCAATCACCTGGAAGAACGAAGACCCAGGGGAAATGCGAAGAAATCCGGTGAAGACTGCAAGCATTCTACCGGAGGAACACCATTAAAATGGAAGATTTGGATGATGATGGCTTAATTAGGGGGGAATATGCCTGGATTCTGCCATGGGTAGACAGGATTAGGGCTTGAGATTTGGGAACTTGATAAAAGAGGGTCAACTATCACCTAGATGGATAGAGAGGAAGTCCAAGGCTGGAGAGAGCTCGAACTGGCGTCCACAGCAGCTAGCAACCCTTTTAAGTGATATCATAAGAGTTACATGCTTTCAGCATTTCAAAAGCAAGCATTTGGTCAATGAGACATCAGAATGCTAAACCAAACACCTAATATTTTTCCCAATGAGCTTTAGAGACTCAAAACCCATTGAGAATGCTGAACCAAATGGAGTTTATATGTTGAGGTAAATCTTTATTTCCATCATCAACATTAGTATGTATGTAATTAGAACTTTTCACCTCATATAATTAGAAGTCCTTATTAATCTTATCTCTACTAGAAAATTCTTCTCCAAAAAGGTGACATCTCGTGACTCCATTTTAGTCACACTTTTATCAGCTGTTCACTATGAACACATATTCTTAGGAGTGTTCAAAGTATATCATAAATATATTTTTTTTCCCTTTATGCTTAATTTGACATATTTATGAGAAGAATCATGAACATATGCTGCACACCCCCAAGGTCGTATGTTACTTAAGTATGATATCCTACCAATTCAAAATTTATATGTGGTGGAATTGATTGATTTAGAGGACATACGGTTAAGTGTATAAAAAACAGTCAATAACACATTTCCTCTTATACGAACTAGGTAGATTTCTTGTGTTACCTTAAACTTAACTATTTTCAATAAAGTTCTATTTCTTCTCTCAGCAACCCCATTTTGTTGCGGAATACCAAGAATAGTCAATTGTCTTATATATTCTTTTTCATCACAAAGAGTTTTAAATTACTTAGATAGATACTCACATCCGTGATCGATTCTTAATACTTTTATTATTGGGATAAATGCAATAGAAGTCCTAAAACTTGTTACGAAAATAAAATTGAGTCTTAAAATTTACGAAAAGTGCAATCAAGTCCTAAAACTTGTCAAATTGTTTCAATCGAGTTCTAAAGTTAACACAGTCAACTTTTTTAACGGAAAATGTTGACGCAACTCAAACGTGGCATTTTAAATAATTTTTCATTTTCCACATGGCTTTTTTTAATTATTTTTTATTCATTTTTTTTTAAAATTAGATTTAAAAACTATAAAAGAAAAGCTAAAATTTATTTTTAAAATTGTTTAAAAAAAGGCAGCTCCTCCTCACCGGCCCCTCCGGCGATGGGTGGCGGCGAAGGAAGCGTTGGCCTTTTTTTTTTGAACTGTTTTGTTTTTTAAATAGATTTTAACTTTTCTTTTCTAATTTTTAAATCTAATTTAAATAAAAAATTAAAAAAAACCACATGGAAAATAAAAATTAATTTTAAATGCCACGTTAGTATTTTCCATTAAAAAAAGTTAACGGTGTTAACTTTAGGATTCGATTGAAACAATTTGACAAGTTTTAGAACTTGATTGCACTTTTTGCAAGTTTTATAACTCAATTGCATTTTCATGATAAGTTTTAGGACTTCCATTACATTTATCCCTTTATTATTTTATTTAATTGATTCTCTAGCAAAACTATATCTTGTCTAAAGCAATCCAATGCTTTAGAATTGTGGGAGATGAGAAAGATTTAATCGAAACATGTGAAGTCATTTATAAAAATGATAAAATATGAGGCTTTATGCCTCGCCCTCACGTTCAATGGACCATAAATGTCAGAATGTATGAGTTGTAATGAAAACTTGACTTTAGTTCCTTTACTAAATGGTTTTCAAGTTATTCTTCTATAAGATAATGTTCACATATAGGTAGATCAATTTTAGCTAGCGACCCTAAAAGGCATTCTTTAGTTGACCTTTACATTCTTTGTAACCTAATGTAATCTAATCTAATATGCTAAATACTGGTATCAATTTCCATATTATTAGAATATGCAATTAAAGAAAAAGAACAATCAACATTAATATTGAATATGCCATAGTTAATGTGTAACATCATAAAACCATTCACCACATGACTAGAACCATAATAAACTATTCCAAACATGATATCAATACAATCACCATAGAAATTCAATACATAACCTGAGTTTAGAAGAACAACTACAAAGACCAATTTGTGCCAAATATTTAAAGTATAGAGAACATCGTGTAGAAATAAAGTTTGGCCACCATGCAAAATTAGTTTACATGTGCCGATACTCTTTACTTTAACTTTAAAGATGTTTCCAACATATATCAATCTTTTTCTAAGTTGTATCCGACAATCCTCCATAAATGCTCATTGGTCTCTAGTTACGTGGTCTATTGCTTCTAAGTCTATAGTCCATATAGAATGAAATTCAACAAACATTACGGTGCTAGAAACATAAGCATCACTTAAAATAATGGAGAATGTGATATCGCTTTGGGCTTAATACATTCACAAGTGAAGTGACCTAGCTTGTCACAATTATAGCACTTTATCTTGGCCTTACCCTTCTTCTCACCATATTCTTGCATCGGAGGAGCTTAGCTCTCTTAGGTGCCTGATTAATTTCTTTTCCTTTGTTCTTGAATTTATAGTTTCTCTTGCGCTTGAAGCCCGAAATTTTGTGCGAACTAGATTCAACAATAAAAGCATGTGTAAAAGATCTCATAGCCTTTAAATGTTTATTTTCTAATTCCAAATGATGTGTTATATCATTGAAAGTGACAATATTCTCATTGTGCGTCATGTTGATTTTTATATACTTCAAACTCTTAAGAAGAGATCTTATAACAGCCTGAATTTGTTGTTCATCAATAAGGGTATATCCTACCATCTTCAGCTCACTATCATGTTTGACATCTCTCAAAATATCGCATCATGGTTTGATTTTAGTGCTTTCTATATATGTCAAACTTGATGGTGAACCTCCTCAATTTAAAGGCAGGCATAGCCCTAAACTTATCTTTCAAGACAGCCTAGATTGCTTGAACTTTGTCATAACTTTCACACTTACACATGATATCATTTTGCATACAACTTAATAATGTGATGCGAGCAATGCTATTTTTTTTCTCAAGCTTTATAAATTTCTTGATATCTTCTATGTTAAGCAAAAGTTTCATACTTAAGTTATTCATGTTATGGTTGAGGGTTTCCAAAACCTCTTGCTTCTCAAGGATGTACTAAACTTTTCAATATCAAATATCATAATTATCACCATTTAGCTTCTCACCCTTATTGAGGTCAACAATTATATTCTTGGATGCCAAGGCCATGATCGATTACTATTACACATTATCATAATAAACATAGAATCAATACTAGCATATTTTTCAATAAAAAACAGACTAAATTAATGATAATTCAACAAAAGACACATAAATGAAAGTTCACAATGTTCTTAATCAGCTTCCGTGTACGATTATCCTACTATCATTAGTTTGATCAATTTGCTCAAATTTTAAGCTCTAAGTGATAACTCATTTACATTCTACTAACCTACAAACTCCCACTTGTAAAAACATTATATGACTTTATATAATCATCGAATTTTCTATTAAAAATCAAAAGGCATAGCATGATGTGAACCAACATACAAAATATTCATACATCAAGTATAATCATATGTGGAATTCAAGATGTAATGAAAAAACAAAGATCTCTAGACCATTATTTGAGTTTGCTTGTAATTAGGAAAATGCAAGCACGTCAAACCATAGGGATGCTTTCATTGAACCAAACTCTACACAACTTGTATGTTGTCATTTACATGTATGCTAGCTTATGTATCTCCAAAACCATAGGGAAATACAAGTAATAAGGAAAAAAATATGCACTTAAATCCAAAAAATACACATATTTAGGGTTCCATACGAACTTTTATACCTTTAAAAGCTTTAAACATATAAAATAACTATGCCACAATGAAGAGCATTTCAATATGAACACAAGACACCAACTATGCTCCAATTGGAACCCACACACGCCCACACATGCCGCTTGACTGTGTGGTGTGTGTGGCACACATCCCAGGCCAAAAATTGGTTCTACTAGGCTGGTTTGATTGGCCTAATCGGTTCAATTGGCCAACCAGTCAACCTAATTTGATCGGTTGACCAATTAACCGGGTTGGGTTGTTGGATTGGATCTTTGGGTCAAGTCAGTGGTCTGGTTAGGGTAATGACATTGTCGATGATGTTAGCGAGTTAGTTACCGATGGTTTGCTAACGTTATGTTACATGCACGGTTGACACGCGTGTGGCCATGATGTCGCCTTTTACAGCAGTGCATGAAGTTGTGTCCGGCGTTGGTCGGTAGCATGTGACCCTCCATTGTACTCGTTTGATGAAATCTTTCACCTTGTATATTCAAAAACAATTTTCACTGTAAATTTTTTTTGAAATTTGGCCGAACAGAACAGTCCATGCAATGTCTAAACCTATTCTTCGCTTTGGTTCACATTGATCATCGATTTTCCAATTTTCGGGCAATAAATATGTAGATGATATAAAGTTCAACCTTATAATCTTCATATAAAATGGCAAGTGAAAAAATTCAAAGGAAAAACAAGGCATGATCATAATATAGGCTCTAATACCAATGTTGGAAAAAAGTTGACGGAAGAATCAACTAACCTCTTTGATGTACAACAAGAGAATTACTCATGAATGTATGTTAAACCATGAGCAAAACAATAGATCATATGACCTCATGATGGTCCGAATACAATCACAAAGAAAGTATTCACATTCCACAACATTCAGGCCGATTCTCTTTTTAAAGTAGTAATGGAAGTTTTTTGGATAATGTTCTTTGATGGAGAAAGGAGGAGAAGAGAGAACCGTTCTCTTTTAGAATGTTCTTTCTTCCATTGACAAAGGCGGTTATCTCTAGAAGTTATTATGTCTAGGAAGTTAAATAACTCCCACTTAATTAGATAAACCTTCACACCTCTTGAGAACATGTCTCTTCATCACATCATATCAAGACGAAGTGGTGCATTTTATTGCACCCCATCATGGATGAACAAATGAAATATAGCATAGATCATCCGTGAGCACATCATTCGCTTTCTTAAGCATGAGGATTGAAATTATTAGAATATTACCCCCAATCATCAACCAAAATGTGCTAAAAAGTTATGTTAAACTACGCAAAACAAAGAGATGGCACAATAGTCTCATGAGAGTGTGTGGTAGACTTGGATAGATTTTTTTTATCAAGAAAATTATCAAAAAGCACCAAAACTTATTATTTTTTTCCCAATTGAGTCCATCTAATCAATTTTGGCCAGAAATTGTTAACGTAGATGTTAGCCATCTTACGTGGTGCAATCAATGCTTATTAGACAATTTTAATAATATTTTAATATTTTCCAATATTTTATTTATTTTTAATTAATTTTTAATTTTCCTTCCCTTCTTACTCTAGCTAGTCACCGAGCCCTAGCAACGGTTGACGATTGGCTAGAGGTGAGGGCCATCAAGGTCAACCTCGCCCACACGAGGTCGGCCTCGGCATGTTTGGGCAAAGCTCGACCTCATTGGATTTGGCAAGGTTCACCCTCGCTAGCCGACAATGGTGAACGTCACCCGTTATTGGCAAGGGTCAAGCCAATGGTCAAGGGTCAAGCTTCGTTAAAGTTGGCTCTCGCCTCAAGCTAGGTGCTAGGGCTTGACAACTAGCTAGAGGAAGGAGGGAAGAAATAAACAAAGGAGAAAGAAAAGGGAAAATAAGGGAAAATAATATATTCAAAAAATATTCAAAAAAATATTAAAAATTATCAACATCATTGTTGATCATGTCACGTAAGATGACTAATGTACATATCAATGAATTCTAATCAAATTTGGCTAGATGGACTCAATTGACAAAACGTAAAAATATTTAGAATTCAATCAACACAATAAAAAGATTCAAGACTCAATTGGCAATAGTACACTTTTTGGACTATTCCCCCCACCCCCTTCTAATTCTTTATCTAGAGGAATTACTTAGAGAAAAACTAGATTAGCATTGACTCCATTGCTTGAGCTACTACAGTTCAGTAGTTGGCTTTGCACGGGAATACTCTCATTCTTGGATACTGAAATCCACATTTCCTCTTGCAGGTGGTAGCCAATACGCTCTGTTCGATCATGAAAGGGGAATTAGATTGAAAATGACACATGACCATGAGGAAAGGATTGGTGATTATACCTGCAGTGTGCTCAATTGCACTCCAATAATCTCGCTGTAAGTTTGAAGCAAGTCAAATTTTAATATGAAAGTTCAACTTTTCATAAAGTAGAAGTTAGGTTACCAAATATCTGATCTCATACAACCACAAAATTTGATTGTGAATCACTTTTGAACTTTATACGCACTTTTTGAGAGCTTTGAATGTAATAGCAGAAAAATTAGAGATTGATGAGTAGGCATTAGACCAGGCATTCCTTCAGCTAAAGTGAAAATCCTACTTTCAAAGAGAGGATGGTGGAAGTTTGAGAATTTGCATTTGAGGTAAGAATCTTGAATTCTTGCGGGGGTCTTTTTTAATGCTGGAAGGTGCGAGAAACAAGCCTCCAGAATCACGCCGAAAGTGAGCTGCTTTTAACTGTGTCCGAGGTAAAGTGGTCCGACTCATCAATGGTTTACCAGCTTTTGGCAGAAAAACCTTAAGAAAATCAGTTTGTTTAGCACAATAAATCACTAGTCTGAGTTTGGTGTCAGATAATAGTGGAGCGTGATTCCGTCTGTTAATTGCATCTGTTTATGGGCATTCTTGTGATAGGCTTTTCATTAGACTCGCTGACAGAAGAAATTATTTTATAACATACATCATTGATTGCATGACATGCCTCGAGATTCGGCTACGTGACTTGTTCATGTCGGTTCGCTTGGAAATTGAATGTACTTCTAAGCCAATTCCTTCCACAAGAAATGTAACTCACACAAGGGAAGAAGCTATTTAGCAGATGCCCTAGCGTCGGTTATGTCAATCTTTGCAGGACTATCAAACGAAACAAGAATCGAGGTTTTAACCATAGATTGTATGTACTGGGTTAGAGTTCCTAAAACTAGCAAAATAATCCATTTGTGTTTTGGAGAGCTTCGCTACTTTGATTTATCTAACTTATTATGTATCAGCTTCAGCAGGGCCGGTCACTCACTTCAGACTCCATCAGAAGAGAAGGAATGTTGGGCATTAAAGTCTGCTTCGAAAGAGAGAGATCTCTTTGTTAAAAAGCCAAATGAAAACTAGGATTGGGAGATTTGCGGGTATAGATTTGGTGTGGTGGATCTGACCTTATTTTAAGACGGTAACAAAAATAGTGAAGTGAGTGTAACACTGATTGTAAGTATGGCATCTCAAGGTGATGGGCCAATATCCATTTTTTTGGCAAGCCAAACAAGAGGGAAAGTTGACCATTAATGGCAGAGTAATAGCATATGCTATTAGTGTAAAATGAATATTTCCATGAGCGATCTTGTCCACTCTTGATTCGATGGTTACCTAGTGAGAGTAGATAGTTAGCATATATGTGTAAAAAATTTCCTGACGCTGACCGTGTATGTCCAAATCAAGAAAACGTGAAAGCCATCCAACTTCCTTTCCTTCTGTTGGGATGAGATCACAAAAATAAGTCTCATTAAGGAAAGTGGAAGTTTGGCGAGGATCAATGGCTTCTCTTACGTTGAACTAGACTATAGTGCTAAACTTTGTTGGCGGACAATTGCTATTCGCCCCCAAGATTTTTGGGGTCATTGCAGCTTGCCTTATGGTATTCAATTTTGGCATAAATTCCCTACTGTTTTCAAATTGAGTTCGATGCCCCCAGCGACGATTGCAAACACATTGTCGCCTGAAAATGATTAATTGATGGCACGTGATCTTTCTTCTAGAGCCTGAATCACATTTTTGCCATGTAGATTTGTTGCATAGATCCAAATTACCATCTGGTGTTTAAAATATTTTGCCATATGCCCCTTGATCTTTCGAAATTTGTTGAATTCTTCCCCTTACAATAATTGTAAAGTCAAATGACATTATTATGACTGAAAAATTAAAGAAACCTCAACAAAAAAATGAACAAAAAATGAAATGAACAAAAAATGTGTGTGTGTGTTTCGGCCGGAGACAGCTGGCCGGCGAACAATTTTTAAATAATTTTTAAACTTTTTTTCGAATTTTTTTTCGAATTTTTTTTGTTATTTTTTTATCTCCTTCTTCTTCCTCTGGCCGGCCGGCGCCGGCCAGAGGCGAGGGCCGGCGAGGCTGACCTCGCCGGCCACTGGCGAGGCTCGCCCCCGCCGGCCACTGGCGAAGGCGAGCCTCGCCCAGCGACGGCGAGGCCGCCGTCGCCCAGCCAAGGCGAGGCTCGGCCTCGCCCAGCCATGGCGAGGTCGAGCCTCGCCAGATCTGGCGACGGCGGCCTTGCCGTCGCTGGGCGAGGCTCGCCTTCGCCAGTGGCCGGCGGGGCGAGCCTCGCCCAGCGACAGCGAGGCCGCCGTCGCCCAGCCAAGGCGAGGCTCGGCCTCGCCCAGCCATGGCGAGGTCGAGCCTCGCCAGATCTGGCGACGGCGGCCTCGCCGTCGCTGGGCGAGGCTCGCCTTCGCCAGTGGCAAGCGAGGGCGAACCTCGCCCAGCGACGGCGAGGCGGCCGTCGCTCAGCCAGGCGAGGCTCGGCCTCGCCCAGCCATGGCGAGGCGAGCCTCGCCAGATCTGGCGACGGCGGCCTCGCCGGCCACTAGCGAGGCCGTAACCAGATCTGGCGAGGCTCGCCTCGCCATGGCTGGGCGAGGCCGAGCCTCGCCTTGGCTGGGCGACGGCGGCCGCCGCCGTCGCTGGGCGAGGCTCGCCTTCGCCAGTGGCCGGCGGGGGCGAGCCTCGCCGGCCCTCACCTCTGGCCGGCGCCGGCCGGCCAGAGGAAGAAGAAGAAGGTAAGAATAAAAAAAAAAAATTTAAAAAAATCAAAAAATTAAAAAAATCGAATTTTTTTTAAATTATTAAAAAATTATTCGCCGGCCAGCTGTCTCCGGCCGGTGTCCACGTCAGCTCCGGCCGGCCAATTTTGGCCGGAAGGACTGAATTGGCATTTATAAAAGGTTTAGGACTAAATTACCAAAAAAAAAGCTTTATGTTTTTTTTTTTATGAGAAACTTTATGTCAAAGGAGATGGTTTTATCCGAACTTTATTTTCAAGAAAAGTGAATGATTTTTCCTTACTTAGATATGAGCATGAAAATGAGAGGAATTGCAGAGGGGGAGAGAGAGTTGCTTACTATTGTTGCACTGACGGCACCACATTGGCATATGGGGAAAAAATAGTTCCTCTTTCATGAGAGGGGGGCGTTTGTTTGGAGTGAAATTATTAATTAGGAAAATGTTTTCATATTTTTTGGCCTCCCCACCCCCCCCCCCCCCCCCCAAAAAAAAACTTATTTAAGAATAATCTTAATGTCATTTATTTTAATTAAATCAATAATGGACGATTCTCCTCTGGGTAGAAGGGTGAGATCGGCTTCAAATGTGGGAGAGTAAGGAAACTTTCAAAATTGATTTGCCTATCATCGCTAGAAACATTTACTTCACTCCCTTCTTCTTTTTTTCTTTTTTTCCTTTTACTATTTCTTAATTAAGGGTTATATTTTTCATTTTACAATTAATGTTGGGAGAAGATTGCAAAAATTTCAAAAGATCAAAATGCACATTGCAAAAAAGTTAACATCAAGAGGCAAATGTTACTATAAGGAGGCCAAAAGTAATTTTCCTAAATTTGTTGGATCTATTTGCCCCTCTAAAGGCAGCATCTCCTAGTTACGCGAGAACACGTGATTGATTATTTGATGAGAATTTAGAGAGAATCTACATTAGGGTTACATTGAAATCGATTTCAAAACATTAGGAAGGTTTTTTCCAAAATTGAAATATTGGAAGGCAAATTTCGGCAACCATATAAAACCTGGACTAGTAACGTTTCCAAACTTTGCTTCATCTATCTTGATAAAAGTTCTCTCCATGTAATATACTGATTAAGATTGCACAAAAAACATTAAGCTTTCCCACGTAATAGATGGAAAGAAATTCATGAGTCAATTTTTCTTGCTCTTTAGGTTCTTCTCGAGTGAGACTATGCTCTTTTTGGCTTGAAATATGTATGCATTATTTGGACATCACATTATGTTTATATCTATGGTAAAAAAAAATGTTATTAATTGTTAAAAAGCGCCCTAGCCTTGAGTTTTATTATTAATTATGTCCATTGGGCCTATGTAAGCTAAATGGATCAGTGACAAGATGTTGAGTTATGTTTGCCATTTTGGAACGTCCTGGAGACTTTTCGCGTGGTGGGCTCAGAGATGGGCTAATTAGAAAACGCCTAATTCGGTCTTCCGCTAAACTCTTTTTTTCTAAAGATGCTTAATGTTGATTCGTATCTTTATGACAAGGGCCAGCTATCTTAACAATGATTGATCCACCACCTACTGATTACCGCATGGCAGAATCTCATTTAGCAGCCATTCTATGCATCTCCTTGTGCACGACAAGATCATTCGGGATTTCATCGTTGAAGAACGGCAATAGTGCTCTCTCCAACAGCAAATGTGTCTCTCCTCCTCAAAAAGTTTTAGCTTACCATGTTCTTCTTCAAGTCACCTGGCAATCCAGCCTTCTAGGATGTAAATCCTCTCACGCCCTCTCGTGGGAACCCTAATTCTTCCTCGAAGCAAGAACTCACGTGCGAATTCCCGTTCTATGCCCTCTACAACGTGTATACTACAATCTGGTTTAGCCAACCGATTGTATATACCCAACAAATGGAGGATCTTCATTCTGAATGATATCTACGAACTATAAGGCTTAACCACGTGCGGTCCAGGTGTCGAATTGCTGGATACAAACAGAAAACACCTCCCCCCCCACCCTCTCTCCTTCAATCAAGACAATGAAAAATGGGCAATTTCAATCGAAGGTATCGACCGAGTCATGGAAGAGATAGACAGGATCCAAAAGGGGATCGCTTGAGATTGTTGTTAAGATCCATATCTTCTACTGTTCTTTAATTAATAGTATAATTATCGAGTTGGTTCAATCCAAAATCCATTTGATTATTCATTTGGGTTATTTTTTAGTTCATTCCAAGCTGGATGTTCTGTATATTTGAAGGACATCAAACCAAGCTGTCCTCTTGTCCAAAAAAAAAAACCAAGCTGTCCCTATTGAAAATACACGTGGGGCTTCAAATGTGCAACTGACGTGGCTCAAAATAAATCACAAAGTTTGACTCCCAACTTGCCCATAAAAGATATGAGATGTGATGTAAGAGAAGAGATGAATTTATTTGATAATTATAAAAATATATACACATATATATTTGTATGTACACACACGTTATGAAGTTATTTTTCCTGACAGAAGATAAAATGATAAAGGTGATTTTATCATATAAAGATGGAAGCCATAGTGGAAATAAGTCAGTTAGAAAGGTAAAAAATGAAACCGAATAAGATTAAAAAAATATATATGTTTTAAGTAAGTTGCAAATTAATATGATTTTCCTTTAAAAATATTTTATTGTAAGTTTGAGATAAAAATCAAGCTTTTTGGTAATATTGAAGTAACATGAATTAATTATTCCGTCTTATTCCCTCACAATTAAAATATAATTTAATAAATTGAGTTATAATTTAGGTATAGTTTTATTATAATTTATTCAGTTTTCAAATTAAGTGATTGAAGATGCTTACTTTAAATTTTAATGCACTAAACCAAATTACTTTTTTTGTCAGAAAAAAAATTACTTTAATAAAAATCAGTTATGTTTTAATTAGCAATAATATATATCACTAATATGTACTTTTAAAGTAGAACTTATTCAGTTTAAGTTATAAATTGATCCTTTTATATGTTGATAATTATGTATTTTAACTTTGTCCATTACTAATCTGATTCAAATATTAAAATTAAGTGATATCTCATCATCTAATAAAATAATATATACTAAAATTATGTACTTAAAGTAAATTGATTTCATTAAATTCAAAATATATGTTTTCAAAATAAAATATATCATTTAAAAATTCTATTAAAGATACTTTCTCTGTATTTACTTTTCAAGTTTAAACTCAAATATTTGAATTGCTGAGGAAAAAAAAGACAAAAGTTGTATTAAAAAAATTAAAACTCATGAACTTTCCCCTTATCCATATTTTTAACATATTTTTCTTCATCACTATAATATTCTTTGATGTACTGAAACTGATCACTGGCATAAAAAACTCATAATTAAAATGAATAATATTATATTTATTAATAACATATCCCCTTAGTTTGTTCTAGTTTTGTTTGGATTTTTTTCAAAGGATTTCTTTATTTTAACTACTATAATTTGTCCAAAAGCGAATCTCATCATTTACGAATAGATTCAAAGATGTCCTCTCGTTATCTAAATATTTGTTCTATTTAAAATCAAATATTTAACTTGAAGATAAAAAAAAATGGTACTACAAAAATCTTTTTGATTGATTGTTGCTTACCAACTTTGTACTTATCCATGATTTTATTATTTTATTATTTTTAATTTTAAACTCGATAATAGATATAGATCCAAAAAAAAAAAAAAACTCAATAAGATATAGAAATCAGTGGATGACAAAATATTTTAAGCTGAAAACTTATTGGTCGAATATGGCACTTGAGAAAACGATGTCATATTTCATGCCATGTGGCAATCACAGAGGCAAATTGAAGTTCCACGAGACTTATAGAATAGAAAATATTCTCCTTAGCTCCCACTTTAATTATATATATATAAATAAATGGGGGCGTGGAATAATCTCGTTGTTTTTGTCCTAATCCAATATCAAATGTAATTGCTGGCTCTTAGATAATTATATTTGATCCAACATTTTGCATATCCATCTGGAATTAACCGTATGCATTCAGGAAGAAAAAACTTCTCCCTTTTGTTAGAGTGTACGCGATTTATGGCAATTTAATTATATTGGTTATATAGTAAACTTGTTGGGATTCAACGTGATTATTGTTATAATACATTTAAAGATGTAAAATTTTTTGAATAGATGAGCAACGCAAACAACTTGTTTAGTCCAATGATCTTATTAAAGTTACTATTTCCATGAATCTTCCAAATACATAAGGGCAATGAGAACAGAAGAAGAAGAAATCGCATGGAAACATCTTTTTTACATCATGCATGGGTTCACTCAACAAACAATGTTGAACCACGCAAGAGTAAACAAAGGCAAAAAATAAAATAAAAAATCTACCCAAAATCACAATCTTCACGGACTAAAACTTTGGCAAATTGGGTTTTTACAGAGGACGAAGCAACGTTAATCAACAATGAACTTCAACATCTTCATCTGAACCAGAACTTCAATAGGAAGATCGCAGAATTTTTCACTATCTCCTTGACCGTCAAGTTAAATCCATCATCCATCTGGCAAAAAAATAGATAAACAAAAAGTTAATAAAAAGCTAGATAGTAAAAAGTTCAAAATAAATAGAGAATAATTGTTTTGTCAGATCATTAATAGGTCAGGAGAGGATCAAGCTGCATTTGGATTTCATAATCTTTTTTTCAGCTTTTCTTTTTTTATAGTGAATTTCTTTTATTTATTTATTTTTCATGAATCCTCACTTTTCTTATACTAATTTTTCTGAAATGCACTACCTTTCTGAAGTTTTATCAATCGCCAAGCCTTTCAATGTTTCCGCACCCTTTTTGCTCGAGTCACGATTGAAAATCGAAATAGGATTAAAAAAATCATACCCTTTTCCCTAAACGCGATCTTCCTTGTATTTGAAATCGAGACCAAAGATTCGCAACTTTTAAGACAAAAGAGCCCAAATTTGCATTCAAAGATTGTACTTTCACAAAGATATAAAACTGGCAAAGATCTTCAAACACAACAATTTACGTTCATTTCAAGTGGAGTAATTTTTAATCAACTTAGAAGAAGATGCTCAGATTTATATTTACCTGAGCAACAATGGTGATGTCAAGAGTGGAGCTGCCAAATCTCACCACGTTGCTTTGAACAATGGAAAGGTTAAGCTTTTCAACCTCCCCAAAAATTCTTGCTGCAATAGCCTTTTGATTCTCGCAGTGAATGCGGATAAGCACGTCCTTGTCCGCAACCCGAGCTTCAATCTCCGGTAATGCTTGGTCCGCAGAATAACCGTCCGAGGACTCATCGCAAGACGAGCCATCATCATCATTGCTAAGCTGATATTTCTTTACGAAGACCGCCGATTCCATGGTTTTCTTCTTCGATTGCTCCTCGAGCGACTTCACACGTTCTTGAAGCTGTTTCAAGTACTTGATGGCATCTCCAAGAACAGAGGCCTTGTCCATCTGCACAGAAAAGAGATCAGTTAGGATATTCGATTTCAAATTCGATCAATTAATCGACCATGATTACCCTTTTGCTTACCACATGTTTCCAATTTGTGGCATATAATGGAATCTGATTAATTTAACTAATAAAAATATCAATTAGTACCTTTTTTAGGCCTGGAACAATGGCAGATAGAGCAATAAACCTCTGGCTAAGCTTCTCTCTCCTCTTTCTTTCAGCTAAAATATGGTCTTGAGCACTCGATGGAGTCCTTGAAACAGGATAAGCTCTCTTAATCCCCAGATCGGCTTTGGGGCTGGAGTTTTGGTTATTGGGATGAACACCACCCGAGCTCAAAGATCCGAAGGTCATATTGTACTCTTGAGAAACTGCCTCTTTCTTTGGAGTTGCGGAAGGGTTTTGCAAATTCCCATAAACTTGCTGTTGCAGGTTCGAGGCCATTGAAGCCGATGTACTGAACGAAAAGAGGTGTGAGGAGGAGGAAGAACCGCAGGTACTGGCCTTCAAGAGCTTGGCGGGCCTCTCATGGCCAGTCCAAGATCTCTCGCTGGACGAGTCACTGCACGTGGTGGTGGTGGTGGTGGAGGTAATGGAGTTCTGGGAAGTGAAAGGAGGATACGAAGGATGGAGGCTTGGATACAAACAGTTCTGCAAATTACTGTTTTTGTTATTAGTCGCTCCCAGGGCAGTTGCAATTTCTTCAGTCATGAGTCCTCCATTATCAGGAGAGTTGGTGTTGTATTGGTGGATGAAGTTGTTGAAGTCATCCATTCTCTGTAACATTTATGATACCACATGGCAGAAACAAAAAAGTCCATTATGACACTACTGAAACAGATCTTTAATAAGTCACTGCATACATAGTTTTAATGGCTCAAAGTTAGAAATGTTTTGTGTTACCGTTTCGGTTATCCATTTTGCAGAGAGTACTTCCATTTATGAAAATAAAAACGATGCGGATGATTTCCTTCTGAGTTCTGCATTAGATCTTGCAGGAGTTAGACAAAATTCTAGTCCAGATAATAAATAGACGATGTATGATGCAAATGCGATTGAGGAGAAAAAGCAGCAGTAGAGACTGTGCGGATGCTCGGAGGAACACTGTTGTCGTTCACAAATCAGGACGCGAGAGATGAGATCTATGGGACATGTACTTATGATCTTGTAACACAAGGAGCTAAGACAGATTCAAGTGAAGAAACTAACCTTCTTGGCTTTTTCTGAAAAATGCTCTACCTGTTCCGTTCCTTGTAGGCCACAAGACAACCACAAGGTACTGCTTTTGAGCCTCCGTTTATATACTTGCTCTAACTTGCTATTGATCCTTCGTTTTCATTCAGTCCCACGTGTGAATTGTTAAAAAATTCTCTCTCTAGCTGTTGAGTGTTGAGGTGGAGTTGCTTAGAGAATAGACCAGACAGATTCTTAAAAAAATGCGTGCTGAGAAGATACGGAGACGAATGAAAAGATTTTTCAAGTTTTTATATTGTAGAGTGCCAATCAGAAGCCTGTCTGTGCCCAATTATGGGATTAGTTCCTAATTTAGTCTCTTTTTCTTTTGAGATGGATGGAGTAGTTTAGTTGTTAACATCGTATTTTATACGGGTGGGCCATTTTTTTAGGGATATGCAGGCCTTCCGTAATAAAGTATCATCACCAAATTATACGAAAATAAATAAAATAAAAACACCAAAACAGAGGACAAAGCTCCTGGCTAGGAGACCATAGAGTGGATCTAAGGAGCCTTTCTTCTATGGGTGATTTCAGGCGTTTACTTTGAAAGGTTCTAGTGAGCGAAAAAATAAAGAAAAATAAAAGGTATCTAATCAAGTGAATTATTGACCTTATTTGGTCGGTACAGTCAAGTCTTTCCATTATTTACCGTCCAATTTGATGAAGGTACTGTAGGGGTGGTGGCGGTAATTGGCCTCCAACACATGCGAGCGTAGAACTCCGATGAGGGTCAACCTTCACTAGACGGGGTCCACTAGGGTGCTTCCCAATAATGAGGCCCTGCAACTCTCAAATAACCTCTGACGGGGCCACTAGGCTTCATTGGCCCCTCCATTTTAGAAGTAAAAGATGATATGCAAATGAGGAAGATCCACCATCTAAGTGCTTATATTATCTTTCTCATAAAAACAAAAGCACAAATATTTGAACCCAACAGAGAGAGATAATCACATCCTCCATCTCCCATGCCTTTCTCATTCTCTCTTGGAAAGCTAGGACATTAATGTTAGGGTTTGTCCGCAGCTTCGTAAAAAGCGTCAAGTTGACAAATTGACATTCTTTCAACTTCACTCTTCATACACAACTCCATCCATAGCTACGTTTTTTACCTTCTGACTATTACTTTCCCAATTTTCTGCAGAGATGGGTCGCTCGAGCATCGTGATGACCCCTATCATCCATTTTAGCCCAATTTAGAGAAAGCAGCACCACTCACAAAGGTGCAGAGGTTAAAAAACGAAAAGAAGAGGACGAAGGAAAAGATCACCTGCTAGGGTTTAAGGGGGTTTTCTAGGGTCTGGTGCCCTTAAAGGAGCTACCACAGACATGGGTAGAGACGACTCTTCCTAAGAGAGAAAAAAAGGAAGGAAGGCTATGCCGGGATCTTTCCTCCTTTATCTAATTCATCTTCTAGGGCACATTTAAAGTCAATTTGACTATCACGTTCTTGTATACCCAGTGATATCTTGGACACAATCAAATATGGGAGTATTGCTAGCCTAACAGTATCGTTAGCTAACGGTGCAATTCAAAGCACATGCTAAGAGAGTACTAGTTTTTTTTAAAGAAACAAATCTACTCATATCATCCAAGCTGGATATCTAAAGATAGAGAGATCTAAAGGTAGAGAAGCCATCATTCTTTGTCGAAAATTTACGGTACCGTCACATCATCATTTCCCCAAATATGGATCATAAACAGTGCTCCATTATGTTCCATTCCCTTTTCTTTCCATCCCCATTTCCATTTCTTCTTATATATTTTTTCCACCTCATTCTATTTCTACGTGGCACACATACATCGTAATCGATCACCAAAAGCTGAAACCAGTTAGACATTGGTTTGCTTATGTATGGAGAAACGGGCTATTCGTTACTAAATAAAATTGTCCTTACATTCCGAAGGAAAAAATTTTGTGAGGTGCAGCCATTCGCATGACGTGAGACATTGAAACCAGAGTTCTGTTTCATTACATATATTCAAATCACATCAAATGTGGCTTAATTACGGTGTTTAGGGCACGTAATAAAGTCTCATTTTGGTATATTATTATAAAATGACAAAAGCACAATTCGATCAGGTGCGCGTTGAGGCCATAAACAAGAGTCGCCAAGGATTTATATTAGTTATTTTGTTGATAGAGAATCATTTACATAATATCATGGGTTTACCATATCTTTTTACATATAGTGAGATAAGTGGTGCTGGGAGGATAAATAGTTCTTTAGTGGAACAAATCCAAATTTCGAGAGATTCAGAGGACCATTTTGTTGTCCATTTTCATTAATTTTGAATCACCAAAGTGTTATCAACTTCCTCTTTTCCTCTTGAAAGTATATTTTGATAACAACTTATTCTACCTGACAAGTTGAGTTGAAAGGGCTGGTCCTTATTGAGTATTTTTATTGCGCGACTTCTTATGAACATCATATCTTTAGAATACCTATAACTTTAATAACATGAAAAAGGACCAGTAGTTTGGTTTTAGTGGTTTTCAACTGAGATGTCACTTGTTGTGAAATCGACTGGACTAAGGTCTGATTCTTGGTTGATATCCGTCAAATTAGCTGGTCCAAATTTAGTACATAAAAGCTCTAGACATATCGTAAGATTATAATAATGATTATTCTTTATTTTTACAAGAAATGAAATGATAAGAATTGGACGAAAAGCTGATGGAATTTAGTAAACTTTTTCTGGGAAGCATATTTTACAAAGACTTGTCACATGTACTCATGCTTCTTGCATGTTTTATAAAACCTAGGGTACTACCTGCACGAAAATGCTCTTTCGTCTCGATCTTGAGAACATAGTTTAGTATTTTATGGTCAGAATGATGTCGTTTATTTAAACAACGTGGCCTACTTAGTTTGACAGAAGCGGATTTCAAGGCTCTCCTCAGGGGTTGTGCCCTAAAGTCGAATTCACCAACAATTTATACCGTCTTCCTGTATTAGCTGGAGCCTGGTCATTATAGCTTATAGATTATCAATATTATAGACCAATGACGAAAGACATTGTTAATGCGTCTATATGAAGCCTAACTGTCACTGGAAAATATTTCAGTAGCCATATGTTCATAGGTGGAGAATTGTTAAAAAAAAAAAACAGAGAGAGAACATATTCTTTAACAGCTTAATCGATACTTGCTAGGTCGGTCTTGAATTCGATTACCCATGTGTAAGAGTCTTCAACCCCTCCTTTAAAAAGACGGTTATAATCTATTGAAAAATGACATGGATCTACAGTTAATGGCCAAATCGATACACATAGAAATCAGTCATATGCCAATACAATTTTCGAAATGTTTGATTTTTAAAAAAGTTGACGAGTCTCTCGAGGTTAATCATTAAACGAGCAATTAAAAAAATTATAGTTCTCAACACACTAATTTCAAAAAACAAAATGGGTTCTCTAGTTGAGAAGCCACATAAAGTAAGGTTGCAATTTCTCATTCACTATTTTCTCATATTAAGTATGCGTAACAAGTACTCACAAAACACTCATTAACAAGATTAAAAGTTTCTCAACTTACAAGGAAGAAGAAATCTTTATAGATAATTGGCTAGTATTCACACAAAATCTTTTCATCCGGGAGCCTAATAAGAATCTTTATGCTAAAGAGAATGGGGCTTTGGCTCAACATGTTCCTTAACTTCGTTTTCTACAGATTCGAATCTTTGAGCGGCTCTAAAGAAGGCTTCCAGATAAATGGGAGATGAGGATGGTCTTTTCTTGAACCACAACTTTAAACTTGATCTGTACTTTATTTGCAACTGATATTCTTCCTTCCCCATCCCACGTGGTTCCTTCTGTCATTTGGTCAACAAATCTCCGTACCCATAGAGCACTCGATCTTGTTTGTCGCAACTTTAAGCCTTAAGTGAGACAAAAGAACATGGTGCTCTGAAAAAATATTCAAAAACCTTTCTTCTCATTTCACGAAAATGATCCAATTAGTCATAAGTCTATTGTACAAATATTAATTTGATTACATTTTTTTTTTCCATTTTATCAATTTAGTCATGACATTTTTCACAATATTCCAATATAATTCTTTCAGTCAATTTAGCCGATCCGTTAACAAGATGGTATGCCGCGTAAAATGACAAGCAATAACTAGATTATCACATCAATAATTTTCCGTGAAAACTTACTAAAAGATATATATTAGAAATTTTTATATAAGTTTATGACTAAATTGTCAAAACTAAAAAGTTTATGACAAAATTGATATCTATATAATAGGTAGGACTGATTGGGCCACAAAAAAAGAACAAAGAAAATTTACGGATAAATAATATTTTTGGCCACAATACTCGATCTTGAATTTAAATTAATTCAAGTATTAGTTTGAGGATGGTTCAAAAGCAATATCGTATATACTACGTAAATATAAATAAAATAAGACGAGTATTTGTTTGGGGGAAATTATCCGAAATCATTGAGAATTGTCTTCGCCGCATCACCCAATTACCATTGACACTATATATATATATATATATGACGAACTTGGAATTGCTTGTTTAGGTCTAGAATGTAGATCTAAAGTTGTCGATCTATGAGCCTTGCGTTTAGACAAAGAGAGATACTGAATAGTGAATACACATACTTCAACATTCTAGATGAGCTGTGGTGTCAACCTGGCAGGATGAACCACTTCATCATGAGATAAGACACATTCATTGTGGCAACAAATACACTATAAACACGAGAGTGCCAAATCATGATATTGGAAGAAAGGTCAATATCATTAGAAATTTCAAATCAATACCTTAATGATATATTTATCAAAAATTAATTTTCATTTCACCAATGGTATCTCATGACATATTTACTACATTACTAATTTTCGTCTCATAAAAAAAATTCAAATTGGTACTCTTCTCCGAATCTCCCATTATCACGCACACATTATAAGACGAATCTGACATAGAGAATGACAAATCCAACATGGAAAATCCACACGTATGCATTATGACGACAGGTTTACTTGGTTCAAGGGTAATGTGTCGCAAAACTATCAAATTGAGATTTTTTACGAGACGAAAAATCAATTTATGATAAATATATAATTGTGATACCAATTTCGATATTTTTAATGGTATTGACCGTTTAAGATAAAGAAAGACTTTGTACATCTTGGTCCTTCTAAATTGATAAATCCCGTGTAAAATCCTGTGCGGGCCATGTGTTCGAATGGGGAAAAAATAAACAAAAGAGATATTCTCAAGAAGTTCCATCTGACCAAGTTATGGGAATGATAAACGGGATACGAAAAGCAGATCACATTGAAAGATTGTCGTTGAGATTCGTATCTTCTGTTTAATATAAGATAGTGGTGTTAATAATCTTCCACGAATGTAGCACTAATGATAGTTCATTCGTCACGCCAAAACCCCTTTCAACATTTTTTGTTTCCTCTTTCTTTATTGAAGAAATGAAAATTGGGCCAACCTGGCGATATCATTATAATTTGGGAGGACATCGAAGCAAGTACTCCTTTGTCCCGTATCAGCTAACTCGAGATTCTGTCATATTCAGAGCGAGAAAAGAAAGGATTTTGTCATATGGGCTGTCTTGATTCTACAGACAAGTTTGAACTTGTCTGTGGTGCGAGGGTCTGCAGGTGAAGTCATTGTACCCCTCAAGATCCTGAAGGGGACGTTCTTTTATGACTAGTTTTGGCGCCCTCAGAAAGCCAAGTTTGATGTCAAAGAGTACAATTTCTTTACATGTTTTTTCTTGCATATTTGCCCTTTTACGTGTTTTTTCTTGCATATTTGCCCTTCTTCTTGTAATTCGAGGTTTGGTGTTAGACGACCAACTGTGGTCCTACTCTGTAATGAGCACATGAACCGAGTTCTTGCTCCTTTCTAGGTTCGAATTGTCTGTCAATCAAATATGGCTGCAATGTGACGTCGGAGATCATGAATCAGCTTCGTTTAATCAGCACTATTCAATTGACAATCGTTGTTGATGATTTTTGAGCGAATAACTAGCAACACAAGATACAAGAAATGATAATTGCTAGGTTTCCCAGGCTTCTCTATAGGATCAATCTAATATGGGATATGGCAATAATTTGGAAATTCATATTGATGGGAGAACAATGGCAACCCGAATAATATTAGATTAACGTAACGGGAATAAAATAATTTTCCCTCTTGTGTAAATCTAATAGGAAATGATATAGTAAAGCAAAATAAATATCAAGCACGTAAATATAAGGCGATTTTTTTTTTTTTTTTTACATGGAAAACATCCTTGGTATGAGGAAATAAAAAATCACGGGACCGAAGTGCTCCCAAAAACTTTACTATCAACAAAATCAAGTGAACAAAGTTCTTCTCTAGTAAATACTAGAAGTATATAGCGGCAAAGATCTTAATAACATCATTCTTGGCAATACACATGAAATTCACAAGAAATCAAGGATAAATCTGATCAAAAATGCAAGTTTTAATCAATCCATGAAAAACTTAGCGTATAGAGTTTCAAACGAAAATTAAACTATCCAAATTCGAGAAAATTGCGCCACGAACGTATTGACAGAATTTCAGCTCAATCGAACCATGAATCGACCTCCGATGCCAGTTTCACGTAAATCAAACTAATCCGCAAACCCCAAATTTTCTGTTTTTTTTTTTTTTTCTCATTACTATATATCTCTACTGATTTATTTGCCCTTACCACTTACAAGATAGTGAGAAACCATATATCTACATATAACTTATCACATGAGCTTAAGCCATTTTAGGCTTATTATTTATTGGGCTTCCTCCACATGGGAGTAAACCCCGCTAACACATATAAGTTGATCATAGCCACCACTATAATAAAAAATCTATCGTAGACAAATTTTACGGACCAAACTTCTGATGTATTCTCAATATAGTTTCTACGAAGCAATGGGTTACCCTTCACCCTTTTTTCCCTCAAAAGATAGGTCTAATTCCCTAAAAGAAACCCCTACTTTAGATCCAATCTCAATTATACCTTAAACTTTTTTGTTATCCCATAAAAATCGCCAATTTAAATTCTAATCCCAATTCTATCCTAAAAACCCACTAACTTTTGTTTGAGTCCCATATCTGCCCCGTCAACCCCCCATCCAAAATTTATCTTGATAAACAAGATATGAAAAACTCTTGAGCTCGAACTATTTAAGCATCATGAGTTGAGTTTCTTGAGCATGAGCTCTCTAACAACGAGAGATGGAAGACTCTCGAGCACAAGAAATTGAAGACTGAGCACAAAATCAAAGATCCCTGAGCAAGATGGAAGGAATATTCTCCTAAGAGTAATAGCAATTGAAGAAATTCAACTCTCTAATTTTTACCCAAATTTCAAATCCAATATGACGTTGTTTGGGGTGACATGAAAAATCATCTCCAAAAGATATCTTCTTAAATATGAAATTTGGGAATAAAAAACCATAGCAATGACATGGAAATACCATAGCACTAAGGGCAATTTTGGATGGAAGGTTAATGAAAGCAAATGTAAAGCTCAAGTAATAGTTGGTGATTTTTATGAAACAAAAAAAAAAGTTTAAGGAAGAATTGAGATTGGATCTAAAGTTTATGATTTTTTATGAGATGAAAACAATTTAGGATAGGATTGGGAGTAAAGCTAAAGTGTGGATTTTTTTTTTTTTTTGGGTATTAGGACAAAATTTATATTCATGATGTCTATAAATAGTATAGAATGAGGGTCCAAAAGGCCCAATGGATCGGGTGAAAGGCCCAACGAAGAACTCGTCTACTGACAAAAGGTTAAAGAAACCCATCGATTGATTCATACCTTTTGCTTATGAAATTAGCAAGCATAGAAAGATGCGTTTCAAGGGTATAAGTGCTCCTTAGTCCATTGCGTTCTATGCTATTTTAGAGTAGTACCCTTGAAATTTTAGTTCAGGAAGTTCGAGGAATAACACCAAGTCCATAAAGTTCAAAAAATATCGTACTTTCATTTTAGAATTCAACTACAAACAAATAAACAAAATTTTCTCTAGTTTTTTGTGCCCATGTATCATTATTCTTGCATCATGAAGCACTCTGCAAACCTATAAATCAGTTAAATTTAAGTCTTAGTTTTTGCAGGTGACTTCGAGACATGTGACCTCTAGTTCCCAAGTCACAAATTTCTTGGTGCTCCAAGAAACCCCGCCAACCCTTGGTTAAAGAAAGAAGGGTAAAACAAAACTTCTCCTTATTTACTACTAAGTCAAAAATTTTCTATGATGATATAAATTTGAGATGTTAACGCTGACACCAAAAACAGATCCAAGACTTAGCGGAAATTGTCGAGATTGAGTTATCAATGGATAAGGTCAACTAGATTGATTGCAAATTGACGAATGCTTGATTGACGTAACGAGACTATGGTACTATCAATGAAAAGAGACCAAAGAAGCTATCAACATAAACAATGGCAATCAAACTCACCCAAAGAAATTCTAATTGGAAGAAACCTTAAAGATTATAATTGGCTACAGATAAGAATATGTAGTTAAAGATCATGAAGTACAGAACCAAGAATTTCGAAGGTAGCTAAAGTTCATGATTTAGAAGATAACCACACATTGACAATTATACTTTGTATAAGGCTATATGAAGCCCAGTAGAATCAATTGTAAAGGATCCGCAATCAACGACTCTAAAAAAAAATTCTACAGTTCAATTTATCGATTATCATTCTTATTTGCAATTCTTTATTCTTTAAGTCCTATTAGTTTCATTAGCATTAGTGATTCATTCCCTACACATTGCTTCCTATCCAAGTTGCTTTAAAACTCAATTCACTTAAAAAACCAAAGATCCATCCCTTGGTGAAAGATATTTTGTTAACGAATATTTTTCGCAAAACAGTTAAGAAGAAAGAAAAGTATATGAAAAAGGAAAAAAAAAAAGTGCATTTTAGTTTGGTGTTCGAAATCTAAGGCTCGGATTTGTGTCCTAGAACCCGAGTCTGAGGTCCTCGTGACCAAACTATGTTGGGAGCTAGTGTCCATGTTGTCAGGGGTCTACTCCAAGATCGAGGGACTAAGGTTGGATTGATAGAGTTAAAAATTGAGTGCTCGGTTTTGCAACCAAAGCAATTGTCTATGTACTTTGCATGTCGGAGATGAAATTCTCAAATACTATTCCCAAAGGGGTAGTACTATTAGTTTACCTCTATCCATGATTGGTTTGAAGAACTTTGAGATTCGGGCAATTATAGATGATATAACTATTTACTCCAATAATGAATTAATGGTTTAAGTTTAATTAAGAAACTAATTGAGATAGACAAACTTTTATCGATCGATTGATCATCTCAATTGGATAATCATCATGGAGGGAAGTTTTGATATAGCAATAGAGATTAGGAAAAACACTAACTTTGAAAGCACCTTGTTTGGAGAATGTATGAATTGTTTGGTTGGTACAAGTGATCAAGAAGTAGTAACCAATATCATGGGAGGAAATTTTGCACAAAATTCCCTCACTTCCAACATTGCGTCCTAGATCATCAGAGGGGATCCAAAGATGAAAGGAGAGACAATAAAATATTGTTGTAGTTTAAATACAGATTTTGAAAAGTAAGCATTGCACAATCTTCAAAATCTCTCTCTCTAGATCATCAGAAAGGATCCAAAGATGAGAGGATAGACAATAAAATATCATTGTAGTTTAAATACAGATTTTGAAAAGTTAAGCATTGCACAATCTTCAAAATCTCTCTCTCTCTCTCTCTCTCTCTCTCTCATGATAATTGCTATTTTTACTACGCTACTTTATAGAATCATTCTTTTAGGCTGCATTTGGTCATTCGGATTTTTGATCAGGATGTGACTAGATAAGATAGAATATAAAATCCCGAGATTTTGCTATATTTATCTATTGTTTGGTGATTGCAATAATAAAGTCAGATATATGCATATCATATCATGTATATTGTTTGATATAAATGATATATTAATATAACTGAATAATTTTTTTTTACAAATAGAGATGATAAGAGATGATAAAAATCTCTCGCAACACTTTTGCCTACTTTATTTTATTTGCGTATTTGATTTTATTTCCTTTCTTTTTAAATTTCTTTCTTCCCCTTCCATTATTCTCTAATAAAATGTTATTAAATAGTAAACTATACTAATATACTTAAGTTACTAAAATACTTAAAATATGTAATAAATGTAAATATATATTTATATTTATATATTGAATATATATTATAATATAGAATTAAAATTTAATATATAAATAAAAATAAGATTAATTAAAATAATTAAATTGTTATTTTTTGTTATTTTGATATCTTATATTAGAATTCAAATATTATTTATATTGAAATATAATTTTAATTTGTTAATTTAATAAGATTGTCATTCAAGGAAAATAATTTTCCTATTATAAATGTTAAAATCCTATCATCTTTTATCTTGCCTCCCTAATAAGATAATTTTATATTGTTCATATCTCCTCTTATATCCAACTTTATCCTGTCTTAGACAAACACCAAACGCAAGATATGATAAATTTTATCATATCCTCAATTTGAGCCCAACTGTCAAACATAACCTTAATAAATATAACAATAAATGAGAATTCATATAAGTCAATTATATTGATCAATACTATCACATTAGAGACTAATTATACAAGCCAACCTTCCGATATATTCTCGATATAGTCCTACGAAGTAATGGGTTACCCTGGACCCCCTTTTCCTCGAAAGATAAGCCTATTTCCCTAATAAAACTCAACTTTAGATTTAGACCTCATTCTATCTTAAACTTTTTTTTGTCCCATAAAAAACCCTCAACTCTAGGTCTAGTCCCAATTCCACTCTAAAAAATCAATAACTTTTACTTGAGTCTCAGATCTACCCCGTTAACCATCTATTCAAAATTTCTCTTGACAATCAAGAGATGGAAAACTCTTAAGCACAAGTTGTTTAAGCATCCCGAATTGAGTTTTTCAAGGAGCTCTTCAACAGCAAGAAACTAAAGACTGAGCACAAAGTCGAAGGCCCACTAATGAGGTGGAAGGAATACTCTCTTAAGAGTAACAACAATTGAAGAAATCCAACTCTAATTGCTCTACTCTTTACTCAAATTTTCAAAAGGTATATTCTTGGATATGAAATGTGGGGAAAAAAGGTAGAGCGATGACACAGAAATGCCACATCATGAAGGGTGATTTGGACAAAGAGTCAACAAAGGCAAATATGGGACTCCAATAAAAGTTAGTGACATTTTACGAGACAAAAAAAAAAATAAAAATCAAGGTAGAAGTGGGACTGGACATTAATTTGTGGTTTTTTTATGAGACGAAAAGAGTTTAGGATACCACCGCCCGTAGCGGCAGCGCTGACTTCGTGCTCTCATGAGGGGGGGAGTTTGAATCCCATCGATGTCGTTAGGGATTCTTAAGTGTGGCACTCTGGTGGTGGGCCTTAGGCTAGTGCCACCCCTGATTTATCTCGTCGGCTGCCGGCTGTATGAGGGTTCTAGGGTCATAAAAAAAAAAGGTTTAGGATAGAATTGGGACTAAAGCTAAAATAAGGGTTTTGTTTAGGGTAGTAGGATAAAACATATATTCATTATGTCCATAAATAGTATAGAATCACGGTCCAGAAGGCCCAATGGATCGGGTGAAAGGCCCAACGAAGACCTCAACAAAAGAGTAAAGAAACCCATCGATTGATTTAAACCATTTGCTTATAAAATTAACAAGCATAGAAAGAAATGTTTTAGGGGTAAATATGCTCTTTCGTCTATTGCGTTTTATGCTAGTTTTTAAGTTGTCCCTAGAAATTTTAATTGAATGAATTTAGGACTCAAATTTGCAATAGAATTTTATGGTGTCCTTCGGGAAGTTCCAGGAATAACACAAAGTCCATAGAGTTTTAAAAATTGTACTTTCATTTTAGAATTCTTTCTGCTTTTGGTCATAGTACTTTCATTTTAGAATTCAAATACAAATAAATAAACAAATCTCTCTCTTTTTTTCACCCCGCGTATCATTATTCTTGCACAACGAAGCACTCCGCAAGCTCAATGAACCTGTTAAATTAAATTGTTTGGTTTACGTCAGTGCCTTGGAACCAAGTGATCTTTAGTTCCCAAGTTGCAAATTTCTTGGCGGCCCAACCAAATGCGCCAACCCTTGGTGGTTAAGCAAAGAAGGCTAAAACAAAGCTTTTCCTTATTTTGTTTTACTACTAAATCAAAAATTTTCTAAGTTGCTATAAATTTAAGATGTTAATGTTGACACCCAAAATAATTTAAGACTTAGTGAAAGGTGTTGAGATTGAGTTACCGACGAAAAAGGTCAAGTAACTTGATTGCAAATTGATGTAACAAGATTATGTTACTATCAATGAAAAGAGACTCAAAAAGTTGTCGACATAAAACAACAGCGGTCAAACACATTTAAAGAATGTCTAAACGGAAGAAAATCTGAAGACTATAACTACTTATAGATAAGAGTCGAGAATTTCAGAGGTAGTTGAAATTCATGATTTAGAAGATAACACCACATTGACAATTACACTGTGTACAAGGCTGTATAAGTCCAAGTAGAATCAATTGTTTCTATAGTTCAATTTATCGATTTATCATTCTTATTTGCAATTCTTTATTCTTTAAGTTCAATTAGTTCCATTAGTTTCATTAGCATTAGTGATTCATTCCATGCACATTGCTTCCTATTTAAGTCGCCACAAAACCCAATCTACTTAAAAAATCAAAGACTCAACCTTTGATGAAAGATATTTTGCAAATGAATATTTTCAGCGGCACAATTAAATGGGAAGAAAAGTGAATGAAAAAAGAAAATAGTGCATTTTAGTTAGGTGTTCGGAATTTGAGGCTCAGACTTTGGTCCTAGAACCCGAGTCCGAGGCCCTCCTGACCAAACTATGTTGGGGACACTACAGGATCGAGGGACTGAGGTTGGATTAATAGAGAGTTAAAAATTGAGTGCTTGGTTTTGCAACCAAAGCAATTGTCTGTATACTTCGTGTGTAGGAGATGAAATTCTAGAATACTATACCCAGGGAGGCAGTGCTGTTAGTTTACCTCTCTCCATGATTGCTTCGAAGAACTTTTTTGAGATTCAGGCTATTGTTGTTTATAAAACTATTTACTCCAATTATGAATTAGTGGTTTAAGTTTAATTAAGAAACTAATTGAGATAGAAAAAATTTTCTATACCTCTCGTAACGATTGATTGATTATCTCAATTGGATAATCATCATGGAGAAAAGTTTTGACATAACACTAGTGATTGGGAAAAACACTAACTGTGAAAGCACCTTGTTAGAGAATGTAGCAAATTGTTTGGTTGGTACAAGTGATCAAGAAGTAGTAACCAATATCATGAGAGGAAATTTTGCACAAAATTCCTTCCAACATTGCGTCCCATATCATTAGAGGGGATCCAAAGATGAAAGGAGAGACAATAAAACATAGCCATGGTTTAAATACAGATTTTGAAAAGTAAGCATTACACAATCTTCAAGATCTCTCTCTTGTTTCTCTTTTATGTTCTTTTTTTTTTTCTTTTTCTTTTTGTAAAGAGAGATGATCCTCCATTTTTATTCCCGTATGTCATATTTTGACACCAATAAAAAATCTCGAGATTAGCTACTATAGACCCTAGGTTGTGTGCTAGATCTCAAGTTTGGGAGTTGTGGACCCGTACCTAAGCCCCTAGATCTCAAGTCCCCTTATCAAGATCACAAGTTGTGAATTGGCAACCAAGTTAGTAAGGGATCAAGATGGGATTGTGAATTGCAAGTTCGTATTATATTATCTCCTACTTAGAGTAACCTTGGAATCATCTAAAGGAGATTCAATTCACCCAACATTGTTCTTAAAGGGAGATCTCATGTACCGAATATCATTCAAATTTATGGAGCTACTGTCATTATCTATCTCTTAGAGTTGAATCCAATTACAACATCACAAGACCTAGAAACCATCTATAGGTTTGAAGGGTGATCAATTCTCAATCCAATCCAATGGAATCAATTTCTACTTCTTTTTATGTTTCCGTCGGGGATAAGAACGCTTCAAGTGTCAAAAATTGGCACAGATGGACATTTAAGTGCCAAAAGTTACGAAAGTGACACTTAAGTGCCGCTTTGTAAGAAAAGTGGGACACTTGAGTGCTACCTCCAACAAAGGCAGCCGAAAATCATACGTAGCAATTAAATATGATTATTTCTTGTCAAGGTGGCTCGCCGGAGAGTTGAGTCAGCTCTAATTCACCCAAAATGATGTCATCTCCTCATGTTGGCCAAAATAGAGCCCTTAAATTAGCCAAAACGACATCGTCTCCCCTATCGCCCCAAATCTAAAACCCTAAATCAGGCAAATTGCCATTAAAGCGTTGGAGCCCTAATTCTAAACCCTAACTCGATTTGCCTCAAATTCTACGGTCGGATATTAGGAATGGAGAGCAGGACTTTTGGTAGCGGCTCAAATTTCTCTCGCCGAAGCGAAGGAGAAGGCGAGCGTTTCTGTTTTTGTGGGTTACCAAGTCCAAGAAGAACATCGTGGACTTGAAGGAATCTTGAGAGAAGATTCTATGGATGTGCCTGATACAGAGAAGGGTCGAAGTGCAAATATTTCGAATAGGTTGATGCGAAATTCTCTCACCGAGCTACATAGGTGATATTGGACCTATTTGATGGATGTCATCAACCTTCATCTACACATGTGGACGACTTGGACGAGGTTGACTCAATGCAAGCTCAAGCATCTTTTGCTAACCATATGAAGAATGAAGTTTCAAAGATGAATATTGAACGGAAGTGTTACTGAACGTTTATTGTATTACTGTTTTTTTGTCTATCCTACTTTATGATGAAATGTAAAGTATTGGAAGATGAGAAGAAATTTCTCCGACTGCCATAGTTGTAAATGAGGTCAAGGAAAAGGGAATGAATGAATGAATGAATGAGATGATGTTTGAATGAATGAGATGCTATTTGTACTATATTTTTTCTTATTCTTGAATATAAATCGGTGATGATGGAATGTATATTGGGTGGATGTGTTGTGGTGACTTCTTTCCTTCAATTGAATGTAAACCAGTAGCAATGAATCGAATGGAGTTGGCATAAGTTGAACATTCGTATATATAAACCAGCAGCTTCTCTAGTTTGCTGCAAATCACCATTTACATAGGACAGACATGAATAATTACTCGAGTGCTATAAGTTATATATAGTGATCACTTAAGTGCCAGTCGTGATTAAAAAAAAGTCATTTAAATGTCAAGTTAGTATCAAAAGTGATTACTTAAGTGCCATTTGTGATTAAAAGTGAACACTTAAGTGCCGAGTTTTTTAGAATGTGATCAGTTAAATGTCAATTTTGTTTGTACGTTTCATCTATAAACTGCACCAGCCATTAGTTGCTATTAGCCACCACGACCGCCCACCACTGGCCACTATCGGCCTCCAGCCATTACCACCAGCCACATCAAGCATCCTAGGCATCCACTTGAGCCACTAATATGCTGTTGGTATTCTGCAGTGCAGAAATTCCTAGTGCCTTACACCAGCTTGCACCAATACTACCCGGTGCAAGATGTGCATATTGCACACTTACATCTTGCACCAAGTGCAGCACAAACCCCTAACCCCCAACCCCCAACCCCTATAATAGACCCACCAGCTTATCAGTAGGCATCAGCACCAACATCTCAGCTACCATACTGGCACGTAGCCACCACCATAGACCCACCATTAGTAGCCACTGTTGGTGGTGGGTCGTGGGTTTGTTGCAAAAGGGGTTCATACAAACTATACTAGCTGCAGCAAAATGCCCCAACCCAATCCACATAGTGGACCCACCACCATCAGGCTTCACCAACCGCCACCACCAGCCATACAAGCACCCCAGTCACCACCACAGATCCATCACCAGAAGCAGAAAGTAGTAAGTAAAAGTAAAAAAAAAATACAAAAAATGAAAAAGGCACCAAAGATGACAAGCAACAAGATTGTTTCATTGATATTGAAATGAAATCTCATAAAGTCAATGACAAACTATTTAAAAGAAAACATCCACATAAAACAATTGACGCCTCAACCCCACAAATCATATCCCATCCCATTTCATTAATCAATATGCATAATGCCTCCTGATCATGCTCCTTTCACTTAATTCATAATCCTTATGCTTTTTCTAACTGGACGTGAGGTTTCTTCTTCAACTGTCTCGGGATGTGTTGATTTTGATGGAGGTGCAATTGTCCTAGGCTGAACTGATTAAGAAGAAGCTAGAGCTGTAACTGTCGTAGGCCGAACTGATTTAAATAGATCTATAACTGGGTTCTTCTTACTCTTCTTTCTTGTTGGCGCAGCCAATGTCTTCTTCTTCTTTGTTGGCACAACCATTGATTCTTGAGTTGCGCCTTGAGAGATAAGAACCTCTAAACTTCTCCTAGGCTTCAAAAAGAAAACTCAATTATTAACAAAAGTTTGCACCATAAATTAAATTAAATATAGCGTAGTAAGCTTATAAAACTTACATTAAGAATAATTGTTCTAGAACGCTCATTTGTATAAAGCCAATAATCATACTGTTTTAGCCTCTTTCCAAGAGCTCCTCTTGTTCGAAGGGGAACATCAGTTTCAGGTACTTGTGATTGGTTAGCCATTCTTCTCGCATGTGATTTCTTGGGCTCTTGTTGTGGTTGTTCAACTACAGCAGGGGCTTCTTCTGGGCATTCGAATGCTAGACGTCTTGTAGATGGCCTTCTTGTATGTGGTTCATGATTTGGCTTTCTTTTGGTTGTTTTTCTATTTAGCCCTTCAGCTTCAATGACACCTTCTGTTGCTTTTGTGGTGGCCCTTGTGATGACCCTTCTAGTAGCCGTTGTGGTGACCTTGGTTATGGATCTTGTGGTGACCCTTCAGTTGGGCACTTTGTTAACAACTGAGCTCTAGCTTGCCTCTTCAAACTTGAGAAAAAGACAAAGGACATCATAAATATAACATCAGGCCATTGTAAAGGAAAACTAAACACAAGTTATTTAAGTTACCGGGTATTTTTTTCTTTACTTCTGTTGAAGAACGGTCGACTTAACTGGCCCTCCAGTTGCTTCGGCCAATCATTGAGCTGGCTGTCTACCTGGCCTTGTTTGAATAGACCCTTCAGTTTCAGGTATAGCAGGGACTTCGACCAATTCTTCATGTGTCATTCTCCTGACTTGACAAAGACAAAAACATTATGTCAATTAGCTGTACATATATGTTTATACAAACCATAAAACAACATAAACACAATTGTCATGACTTACTGGGTTTATTGTTGTCGACTAAAGAACAGATGACTCACTTCGCATTTCTGTTTGTCCTTCTCCAATTGCCCTTCGACTGGCCTTAACTGTTCATGCTGCTTCTTTAATTGACAGCCTTTAGTATTGTGCCCTGCTATGTGGCAAAAAGAGCACTTCATCTTTACACCTGTCCTACACATCCTACGCTGACTTGAGACCTCTCCTTCCATCATTCTTTGTTTTCGCTTTAGTCTTCCCATTCTCTTCTTTAGTGGCAAAGGTTGAGGTGCTTCGTGATCTGTTAGCTTCCAGAACTTGGTACCTCTGATTGGCTGCAACATGCATTGGTACGAAGCAAAATATCTCGGTTTCTTGTACCAATCATCAAGGTAGTCTTTTGTGTTGTGGCCCTTCAATTGAATGGCACATATGACATGTACACAAGGAATTCCACTTACTTGCTATGCTCTATATGAACACTTCCTCGTACATAAATGGACAACATACTTATTAGAGTCATTCATTATCTCATATCCTTCATCCCCATTCCAAATGGGATGACAATACCTACTCACAGCCAAGTTCTCATCCAATTTTTTAGCAATCCTAGGACCACATTGTCTAGTCCAGTTTGCAGCCTCATCCATTTGTTTGTGCAGCCGAGTCATAACCATAACCCTTATGTTCTCAAGCATCGAGATAATTGGTTTGCATCTGGCATCTATTATCCTCCCATTGAATGCTTCATAGATGTTGTTATTTATGTTATCGCACTTGAATTCCTCGCTGAAGAATGCCCTACACCAATACTTCGGTTCTGTTTAGAATAGTGCATCATAACCTTCCCTTGTCAATTGAAGCAATTCTTCTTTGGCCATTCTAAAGTCAGCCATTTCGTGCTCTTTGCTAGCTGCCAAAATTTGAACTGTAACTTCTCCCCTTTATAGTTCTTTGCCCAATTTGCGTATATGTGCCGCGCACACATTCGATGCTCGACATAAGGCAACAACTCAGCTATTGCTAGAACCAGTCCCTATTCAAAAAAAAAAAGAAAAGAAATGTAAGCAAATGACATGTTGATATCAACAAGCAAACAATTGACCAAATCTTTCAAAGAGTACATTCTGTTGGTCACTCATGAACACCCACCCTGCACCATTTGTTATCTCCAAATCAACCATCAAATTTTTTAGGAACCGGGACCAATTGTCCTTGTTCTCTACCTTCACAACAGCCCAAGCCAGTGGAAACATTTGGTTGTTTGCATCTCTTCCAATTGTAGCTAGCAATTCTCCCTTGCACAAGCCCTTCAAAAAACACCCGTTCAATCCTATAATCTGTCTACAACCAGATAAAAATCCTCGTTTGCATGCATCGAAGCAAACATAGAATTTATCAAACTTGGTCCTAATATTAGGAAGTTGTCTCTCCACAATCTCTACATACACTATACTTTAAGGATTTTGCAGTCTACACTCCCACGCATAATCCCACACATGTCCATATTCGCTACCGTATTGATCAATGAGTATCTTCATCACCTTTTGCTTTGTTCTTTTACATTGATTCCTACTTATATTGATGCCAACCTACTCCTTCACCAGCAACCTAAACCGAGTACTATTCATCTGAGGCGTCATCTTAATCAAATCAAAGAAGTGCTTGGGCAATCATGCACTTGTTACCATTTTATTTTCAAAATTAATGGAACAAGTATGTTCCTTTTCGAACGCTCTAATCTGGAAAGATCCACTTTTCCTAACAAATGCGCCATAGATCCTCCATGGACAATTTTGCTGTGAATACTTAGCTCTTACAAAAGCCTTAGTGTTTCTAATGAAGTCAATGTTCCTCTGTGCAGCAATAGAGTTCTTCAATATAGCTTTCCTAAATTGTTTCACATCTTGAAATTTCATACCTACCGACAAAGTAGGAGAGGCAACGAATGTATCATAAGAAGGATACTTACTTTTCCTTCTCCTTGTATGCACATCTCCTTCATCTTCTTCAAGCTCATCTTGGGAAATAACTTTCTCGAGGCTTTCTTCATAATCAGTCTCCTCACCAGCGGCAACAGCATCTACAGGGCCTTTGGCCCTATTTGGAACTTCATCAACTATCTGCAAAGCTGCAAATTTATCTGTCAAAAAATCCCTTTGCCTTTTTCTTAATTGTACAAGCTCCTCGTCATCGTTATCACTTGTGAAATTTGCAGTAGGCAACCCTTCATCATCATCATCACTTGATTAAGCTACTTTCCAATCTAATCCAGTGATTGTGACATCACCTATGTCATCATCACTATGGTGAACTGCATCTGCGCTCCTCTCCTCTCCATCATGTCTATCCTGCTTTTCTTCGACCCTAACCTCAGTACTACCTTGAATACCATTTTCTTCTTGTTCTATTTGGGCGCTTTCTTCATCATCATCTTCATCCTCACTTTCATTATACTCAACATATATTTTTACCTCTTCATCATGAAGATAATGGTATAGAATATCCCTAAAACCGTTATCGTTTTCTAAGGTTTGCAAACCATCTCTTAAGCCTTTTCCAGGAATACAATACAATAACTTTTGAACTTTACAAGGCAAATAAGTTAGTATATCCCTAACAAATCCTATATAAGATGCCTTCTTAATGTCGACAAAAATGGTGCCCTAATTTCCACCCTCATACTCCCACTCATCCTCCCCAATTACAAATTCCCCATCGTAGCAAACTATGACATCACATAATCCTTGTCATGAGCTATTTCTGCACCAACAACAAGACAAAGAATAATTAGTTTTTTGGACCACATCTACAAAGAACAATAGACAATCACACAAGGGAGTCCCCCCACTCTCATGGACTTTATTAAACAGGTTCTCACATTGACAATATGCCCCTATATGACAGCCAAAAAAGAGGTCGCCACTTTAATAATTTACCTTCCCTTCCCTTACAATATTAATAAATAAATAAAAAAACAAAGGCCCCCACACTGAGAATATGCCCCTACATGACAGCCAAGAGGTTGCCACTTCAATTATTTGCCTTGTCTTGCCTTGCCTTCCATTAAAATATAAAACAAAAACAGAGGTCCCCACAACAAGCACAGCCCAAGCAATTTTGTCTACTATCTTTTGCTGAACTAAACCTGCAATGTGAGAATGTACATCCACTTAATCAAATCTATTTTTCCTGTGAAAACACATATAGAATTTCATTAAGGCAAGCTTGATGTAAAATTATAGGGTGAAAGTTCTGTTTCTCATCCAGCCAAGAGGAGAAATCATACCCTAATCTATAATGTTTGGTCATTAATATATTGTGTCAAGAGGTCATTACACAATCCAAGCCCTAAATTTATCCATTGCATAGTAGACTAATACTACATGTCAAAAGAACTAATAGTTTATAAACTTTAAAAGGAGGTACTTACATGTGATTTCAAATTTGTCCCTTGCAAGTAAATGAACTTATATAAAGTATCAAAACAAATTTTGCATTCCTTAATGTTCCCTGCACATATGTCGACTATTTGATTAGAAACAACAATCGGGAAAGAAGACTAAAAGAACGAAAAGATCATAATCAAAGGAACAAAAGCAGATTGATAGCAAAGTTGCGTGCTCTTTGCAGATCACTTAAGGGCCATTATTCCAACCACCTGATTCAATAACTTTTCACTCAAACACACTAGTTCCTAGTTCCACATTAGTCAATATTTTGTCTCACTTGAGCCTCAACTGTAGAAATCATTGACCGAGGCGAGCATCTCCACACAAGGGAGTAGCCAAACAGAGTGCGCGCATTTCAACAGCATTTCCATCGGAGCCTTAATAAAATAATCGAGCCCTAATTTCATCACAAGGGAGGGAGAGAAGGAGCCCAACCTAGAGGAGTGACGATGGTGAGCGGGGATGACGACCAACGATGCTGAGTGGCGACAACAACCAACAACGGCGACCGATGACCACCTATGGGTGTGAATGGCGACGGAGAGAAGGGCGGCAATGACTGAGATCTAATGTGAACGCATATGGGAAGGAACGGCGACGGCCAGGTGTGCTTAAGCCAAAATGACCTAAACGACGTCGTTTAACACCAATGAAAAACGACGTCGTTTAGGTCAGCTCACTCGGTGGGATGGACGATGTCGTTTTGTCGTCCACGGGGTTTTTTTTCTTTAAATGTTTGCCACCTCAATAAAAGGAGTCGCCGGAAAATACCACGTATGCAATTTGGCCGGATTTTGGCCGGATTGGCACTCAAGTGATTCATTTTGCTCTGATTTTGGCACTTAAGTGTACCTTTCGTAATTTTTGGCACTTAAGTGTCCCTTTGTGCCAACTTTTGGCACTCCAGGGGACCACGGTCCGTTTCCGTCGAGATATCTTATTTCGAAAGCATATTCAAAAACAAATTTAGAACTCTTGAGACAAATTTTATACTTCCATCTAAATATCTTATTATCCAATTACACTCCAATTTCTTCAAGAACAATAAACTAATCCACTAATTTTTTTAAAGAAATAAAATAATAATAAATATATGTAACTAGTCCGGTCTGGTCCAATTTTCCTTTAGAATCATGAACAAGACATCCCGGACACAGGTTCCATTTTTAGGAACTGAGAATTGAACTAACACTTCCAGGATCGAATTGGCCGGTTCGGTTCGGTCCAAGTGATGTTTGATTAGGGCAGTCCATTTTGCACAACCACTCATCAAAATAAATCCAGTTCACAAACACTGCGCAGTTTTAGACACAAAGCATTTTTTATGTGTAGGATGAGACTCGTAAATGTACATATGGGTGGTTTATATGCTTCATCGCATAAGAAACAGATTAGATTTCCAGATAGGACTACAATGCATGGCCCAAACGAATTTCAAAGAATTTTACAAGCTGAAGTAATTATTCACAAAATCCCTGGGAAAGGAAAGCTAAATGTCAGATAAAATGAACCCATAAAAAGCTTGAGATTTCTTCGACGTTTTATTAATCAACAAAACCTGTCCAAAAACTTACAAAACAAATCAAAAGGCTCAAATCCATAAATTTAGACTTTAGCATGGCTTCACCATTGCAGACAAATCTTTTATCTACATCATCTTCGACGTTGACGACTGTGTGTCATGCATCAAGCTCTGCATGAATCGCCCCAAAGCCCTTATATGTACAATTTAATCACAGAGTCCCCCGATGAATACATGATCCTAGCATGCCTTGTTGCACATAGGTCACGCTGTTCCATAAAGAAATGGAATTTAGCAGGCAGCAAAAAGCAATGGGAATCTCCAGCAAAGTAACAATCGGGAGATAATTCTGCGCTAAGGAGTATTATATAATAAGTTTTCACATGCAAAGGAAGAGTATGAAGTCTTACAAGGGAAAAGACACGAGCACGTGCCATAGTGCTTTGGTTGATGCGTCATACTTCATTTACGCTCTCTAGACTGTTCCCGTCAAGCAATGGTTCAAGTTTGCTTTCTCAGTTGTGGGTGCTTGAGTTACACTATCCTCGTCAAACCGATCCTCACATTTAAGAAAGATTCCTGACAAGAAGCATGGAATGACTTATGTCAATAACACCAATCCACCTCAAAACAAACATCCGTGAGCAAAAGAAACTAACGAATTCATGTTTGCATCACAACAGGATCTGTCTCCTTTTGGCATTATTTACCCAGGTTTACTGAAACAAGGATCCAAATTACCCACCTATAAACCAAATTCCAGCAGCAGGAAACAAAATCGATGTCAGAACTAGTGCTGCCTCCCTCCAATTATTAACACGATCCTGTGAATCATGAGGATGAACACAATACCATCAGAAAGTGGATGTATGACAAGGATCAAATAATTGCATAAGGACTGCTATTTTCCACTTAAGTTCTTTTGGACACAAGCAATTGAAATTTGAATAATCCAATGACATGAATATAATTATAGTCCAGGAAAAATAACTAAAAATGGCAAAATAGTCAGAAAAGAAAGCAATAAAATCAGGATTATTTGTAAATGCCAGCACTTGAACAAATGTGAGCACCCAGCAGGCCTTTCTTGCAGGTCAAACAGTTTGTTTCTTTGAAGAATAACACAAGAGCAGTAACAAAAGAAAATAAAGACCAGGGTATGATAATTCGAGCATCATGCTCAGCAGGCCATTCTCACTCTCAAATCAAGTTTGGGAAAACCACTTTCTGGTTGGTATACTAGCTTGATGAATAATCATAGAAGTTAGATATTACCCAAAAAAAAGTTGTTTGAAGCACACCTGGAAAAACCCAACAAGTGGTGACGATGGCACATCACCAAAGATGTGAATAGCAACAGTTGAAATAGCCATTGATAGTGGTCTTAGACTGGGCGTAACACAATGGAGACAGACATAATTAACTGGAGCCTGCCAAGGAATAATAGTGGAAGACTATTATAATAAGTCAAGATATACAAGAAAAATGCCGGCCCATTTTAAGAAAAATAATTTGAATGCTGAAATGCAAGGAATGCAAGGGATTGAATATAGAATAATAGGTCCTCAAGCTATCAACAAAAGTCACAAAAGGATAACCACTGATATGTCATTTGCACGTGCAAGACATGTCCTCTTGAAAGAAAAGGCAAGATACAATATCTACGCAGTTGATAGCATCTACAAGACAAAAGGAGTACTGGTATAAACATGATAGATATGCCCGGCAAAGCTTGCAATAGGATGAAATATTATATGACAATATTATCAATCAAAGAAAATATAAACTGGAGAGTCCTTTGTAACCACTACTCCTCCCATATTCACATTCCAAGTCATTAAACATGTGGTGAGGTGGGGCCTGGAGCCTGTGCCCTATTATTGATGAGTGTCCAGCTCTTATCCAGCTAGGCAGGCAACTTATTTGTCAGCATTGTGCCAAATAATTTATTCAAAAAAGATCTTAAGTTCTTCAGGAAAGAAGTATTCGTCTGAGTGACACAGTCTAGAATCCATGAACTTTATGAACTAAAAGCAGGCAGACACAATCTAACCAAAACATGTGTCAAAGGCTCCGTCATTAATGAAACTAAACCCAACAGTTTGGATCGTTTGACCATGGAACTGGTTGAATAGCAAACAGCCAGCTTCTGGTTTCTAAACAGTACAATTTTCAAAATATTGGCAAAAATCACATGAATAGTAGGAAATGCAACTCACATACATTTTCAAATACCATCAAAGCTGCATAGACAGAGCATAATAAGAAATCGAACAGTTTAATAGTAGTCAGAAGACTAAAATTAATGGTAATTGGTACTCATTGCAAACTGCTTTAATTGGTGCACATGATTCTCTACGTTCAATTCACACGCGATAGAATCTTCACAATCTAGATAATCATCAGCAGAGGTAACTTAATAAAAAATTTCTGCTTCTGGTAACTTAATTGATTAACTTAGTGTGACATTCCCAACTAGAAGTGAAAATATGAGGCAAAAATTGCCACTGCTAGTACATGGCATAATCTACATCAAAGTGTCAGAATACCCAACTATGTGAAGATGGGGTCTGTCTTTGGAGAACCAGATTTGGAAAAATTCACTTGAATGATTACCTGTGTAGCGAATACAAGTAGCTCTCCCAGTGCAAAAAGAGCTATGAAACCATACAAGCTCCTCATACAGAAGGCGGTGAAGCAGAAAACAGCACCTAGAAAGGTTGTTCCACCAAGAAGCTGCATCAGAATAACAGAGAAATTACCAGTGTCAGAAGGAAAAAGAGAACAGTCGATGCAAAAGGGGTCATAACAATCCCTACAAGAGAAACAAAACATTTGCTCTAGATTCACTGACATGATAGAAGACTTCTCCAAATGTATGACATAATTAGTACTTAAAGAGGTAGATGGGTTGCCACTGGGTGAAGATAGAAAGATATGGACCAGTGACCAAAAAAAATGGGTCCAATAGAAAAGAAATTTTTATTTCCCGGAAGATGAGACAGTGTGAGAGAGTTTTGAAACCTTATCTTAAAGAACATTACTATGTATCACATGTTACAGTTTTCAAACATCCATTTATCTTTGTTCAAGTATAAACAGGCTCAGGGACCTAAATATAGTAAACCTAAAACATAAATGGATTACTAATGGGATCATAAATAATGCCAGAACTTACCTTAAAAGCATTAGAGATGGTAGCATTCATGCGATCAAGAACAAATCCACCAGCTAATGTTCCAAAAATCCCACAGATGATGGTAATTCCACCAAACATCATATCTGCACTACTCTGTTCACCATAAATATGTACTTACTAGATGGCCCAAAAACTGCTCATACTTTTTTAAGAGAACTTGCAATACATTAAAGAAAACACTACAAAGACACTAAAGGGAAGCAGCTGTGATAAGCTAAATTCTGCAAACACTGATACCATATGATAGATGTTATAACCAGCCTTTGGCCCCCAATATGAGTATGCTCCAATGACAAAGTTGTAGGCAATATAACCTGTCATTTAACAAGTTATACATGTTCAAAGATTTGCTGTGTCAAAACAATAGCAAATAGTAAAAACATAATTAGCACAGTAATATCTTATTCTACCAATGTCATTAATGAATAAATCAATAAAATGATGGTAAAGTCTGTGATAGACTAGTGGCCTACAAGTGAAGAAAACTAGAAAAATTGAATTACCCAAAACATTCACAACAAAAACTTGATCAACCAGAAGTGCTTTCATATCTTTTGAAAATCTTGCTACTTCATTCCAGATTGTGGACAAACAGCCTGATCTCCTGCAAAGAAATAAATAAGCTCATAAAAAGAAGGCACTGAGATACAAATATAATTTCTTCCCCTCCTCCACCCTCTTCCCTCCATTCTCTTTCTATCTGTCTCTATACATTCATGCTCATATGCATCAATCTTCTGCCAGCGAATAGAACATATGAGGCTCTAGTTGCAAAAACTTGAATAAATTATTCAAGTAAGTCACAGGCCCTTGAATCAGCAAAAACTTTTGCTGTTTCAACCTTAGTTGCCATTTGAAAAATGTTTCAGGAACTATTTTCTCATGGGCCCTTGTCATTTCAATGCTTCAACTAATGGCATTGCCAATTATACTCCATTTGGAATCAGTTTTTGCGTGTCTTGGAAGGCAAAGCTTCTACCCAAAACAGTAAGTGGAGAATGCATTAGGTGCAAATCAAAGATTCCATCCCAAAAAACTTCCGTCCTTCTGGAAGAACAAATTATCAAAGTCCATTTTGGACCATGGATAGCTTTTTCTGCCAGGCATTGTTTTGTGTAAATAATTATTGCAAGCCTCAAAGAAAACGGAACATCATTACAGCCAGCTTTTTTACTAATTAATAATTGCAAAGATGCTTTACAAGGCTGGCTCTTTCAGGCAATAACTCTAGACTCCAGCACTTTTCTACCAACGGTACAATCAAGTCTATTATCACATAGAATAGAGGCTTTCTATCCATCTACTTGATCAAGTTACTGTAGAAGCAGAACATTGTTAAAACGATATAGAATAGAGGCTTTCTATCCATCTACTTGATCAAGTTACCGTAGAAGCAGGACGTTGTTAAAACAATATAGAATAGAGGCTTTCTATCCATCTACTCGATCAAGTTACTGTAGAAGCAGAACGTTATTAAAACAATCAATGATCCTAGCTCAAGAGTCCCAACTTATTGTACATCTACTTATGAACAATTTCCATCTATGATTATCGAGAAGCCTGAATTGCTATAATTCTATAATCAAAGCTCAATTAAATTTCTCCTAGTTCCTTTCTCAATTGACAACTTTTCCACTTCATGAAGCAAACACCAATTCATAATGAGTGTGCCCTACCCACTGCGAACTCTTTTTCCTGAGAATATTATATGCCCAACTGATCAGCAATTATGAAACACTTTCAGTTTTCCAGCCTTGTTGCTTCAAAATATTGGTTTCTGGAGATGCCATTTCATTGATGATTAACATATTTAATAGACATACATGCACAAATAGTAGATAAGTTAATACACCTATATATCTACATTTATCTCTCCATCAGAGAACCACTTACTTGGATGGCTCATGATAAGCTTCACTGCCAGTACCTTCATTTCCAACCAGTTTAGAGGGATTAATACTCGATGCATCTGCTCAAGAAAAAAGGAAGCATTTAAAAACTAGAAGAAAGTAGATATTATACAATGCCAGGGAAGTGGTTGCCTACATTAGAAGTAGGAACATTAATTCCTTTTTTTCAGCAGATTCCAACAAATCATGCTGCAGACTCGGATGAGATAAGAGGTTATAACACCCTTAAATTTATTAACTGAACCAAAGAATTTTTTCCAATTATAGCAATCCAAAAAAAGGAGAAAAATCAAAGATTATCCAGTCGTCAATTGCAGATTTTAAAATATCAATCATGCAAATATTAATGATGGGACAGGTCATGTAAACTCTGGGAACAATACTTACATAATGAAATGGAGCAAGGTGACCACAATAAGACATCAATCCCCAGAATAATGAATTTATCCTTTGTTTGCATATTGTACCAGAAAAGCTACGAGACTATTCAAGTATTGTTGACCGATCATGAAGATTCAATACATGGTCTCACTGAGTTGGCATACTTCCTTTTTTGTGCTGTATTACATCCACTTGCCAAAAGAAATCTTAAACCAAGCAAAAGCCAAAAGAAAAATGTGCAATATTTTGGTGGTCCTAACAAAATGCAAATTGAACTCTACCATTCTTGAAGCTTGTGAGCAAGTATTGTATTGTTGCATCAATGGCTTTGGTTGCTTCTTATGGACTATAATAAGAAAAAGGCCTTACTGAAAGTTTTTGCCAAAGTACATGAAATAACAAATCAAAAATTTTAAGATAAGACAAAAGAAAGTGGAATTCTATCTGGAAATTCTAGCACACAATATTAGAAGAATAATTACCTTCAGTCACAATAGTAGCTGTTTCAATGGATGCCACTGACTTTTTTGAATCAACAGGAGCAAAACCTGCGGTGATACGCTAATTTGTGGGTCTAAAAAACAGATATCTTCTTCTTTATAGGCAAAGACCAGATATAATCTTGCCGCACTCTAGATGGAAATGCACCTTTTAGCTGCAGAGGCTTCATTACAAATCCCAAAACAGCAAATGGAAACATCAACACAGCCTCACCCCAAAATGCATACCGCCAATTGAAATGATCTCCAACCTAAAACAAAAGGGAAGAAGAGGTCAATTTATCAAAACTTCAGCAAATGGCAAATAATCATAGCTGGCAAATGCCACCAGGCAGTGACCCAAAGAACAAATTTTCCACCAGGCAGTTGACAAGTGATACTACTGCCTTTATATTGATCTACTTAGACTTGGCATGTTCAAAGGATGCAGATTGAAAGCCTGTCATACTCCTAGCCCAGACATAATCAGCAAAATCAAAGAGCGAATGTGAGGGAATAAACAACTTACTAATCCTCCACACACATAGCCCAAAGCTACTCCAGTTGGTATACACATGTAAAACATCGCAAGCCATGCTGTTTTCTGCCAGAAATAATAAAATCTTAGCTAATATTGTTCCCAGGAATAAGAATAAAATTTACAGCAAACTTAACAATTACTTATCCACAAGAAGTGTGCTTATTCTAACAGCAATAGGTGTGGCACACCTGAGCAACAGGTGCATTGTCATCTATAAAAGGTGCTGCTAGAATTACGAAAGAAGCCTCCCCAACTCCAACCAGCCTTTAAGAAGTAAACCCGAAACTGTAAGCCCTTAGCACAATTTTAAAGTTAAGGTACCAAAAATTACAATTTAGAATGTAATAGCCACAAAAGCTTCCATACTCACATCCGGCATATCACGATAAACCAGAAGCTAAATGAACTACCACACCCAGCTGCAGCCAGTGTCCAAATAGATAGTCCAACTCCGATGAGCCTAAATGGATTAATACTGGAAAGCGAAAAAATTATGTAAGAATTTTTATAACAAAATGAAGAGAAAGATAAACTGTGCATACTTAAAACCTGTAACCTGCAGCAATCAGTAAAGATGCAGCCAATTTTTTTATTATAAATGGAGAATGTTTAACACTGAAACAATTAACAACAGGAATATACAGACAACAGATAACTTCTAATGATGATAAACATATATTTTCCATCAATAAGAGAGAAAGAGCGGGAGTTCTAAGAAATATTATTTAACAACTATCAACTTTCTGAAGAGAAAAACTTCCCTTCCCACCATGGACAAATTCAAGAAGGGAAGAGAGAAAAGGGAAGGGGAGGGGGGGGTGCTGAAATATTTTAGAGAAGAAGTTATTAATAAGTCAATATTATAATTGATTCCTACAAGAGCGAACACTGAAGGTTGCAAAAACTGATTGAAGATTGTGAGAACTGAAAGACAACAATAGTGCACTCAGTATTAGAGGTGCATAGGAACACACAGTCATGGGATCCTTACACTAGAACCAATCTTCTGGACACAAAATTCCAAATTTCAACCAATTGATTCTCATATCTACTGTTCTTTTTAACATTTTTTTTACAAGAAAAACTTTCATATCAACATAATTAACATTTAAAACCAAATGGCACATTAGCTAAAATTACAAAAAATAAACACATCAATAATAGAAACAAGGAGGACAAATAGCAAAATTGGAGGTAAGCCACTCTTGTTGAAGTCAAGGATTGGAAGATTCATAAAGGTTAAAGATGAGCCACTAAATGTGAGCGAGTAAGCTCAGTGAATGACGACTACAGCATTTTTACAAATCAAATTGGATTCTCAACTTTCAAATGCTATTTTAGTTTTTTATTTGTGGTCGTATCTTGCCAAAACTAATGAAATAATGGATTAGTAACCTTATTGTTCTGGGCTTTCTTTCAGCTCATAAGAAAGCATCAGACTAATTATCCTTTAATATATGTTGGTAATAAATGACACAAGTGAGTACATTGAGCATGTAAACCATGTACCCCTTTACGTCTAACATATCTTATGTTACAGGTTCCTAATATTTGGACAAATTTGATAAATGTAAATGTATGATAGAGTTGACCATCTTAACCTTGGCCCCTCCAAACTGTTCATTGTATACCTGCTGTCTAAGTATGTGGCACTGAAATTATGAGCAAATTTTTAAAGTAATGTACATCAGCACCTACTTTAAACTAGAAAAAAGAAGGCAGAACAGATATTAGTATAGAGTAGAAGAAATTCACCAACCATATGATAAAATTGCTTCAGCACAGGAAGATATAGCTAAAATACTAAATAATTAACACCAACTAAGGTTTTCAAATTTATCATGCAGAGGAGAAGCAGATACAATTCACTCAGAATAAAAGCAACTGTAATCTATCATATTTTCAAAATGGTTATGTCAATATTATATTCAAAGCAGCTACCTTGATTTGAAATATCTTCAGGATATTATGAAAATATAAGCCAAGCCACCTTAAGTACTTAATGTGGAAAAATATTCAAGATTATCTTGTAGCGGCATGAGATCCATGACTAAGGACATTTTCCAAGCCCACACAACCAAAGAATGACACCGATCAAAAGACCAAGGTTTCCATCATGACCTGTGCTGAACATGTTCAGGATTAATAGCCTTGCTCCGTTAAAACTAGAAGTGATTTAGTCACTCTGAAAATCCCACAATCATTCTCCCCATTCCGTGAATGACAAGTTCTTCATATAGAATTAGTAACATTGGGCAAAGCACATAGGGTATCCAAACTGTACTGGAATTGGGCATTACCTCTTTGCTAGTGAAGCAAATATAGGGGATGCAACAACAAGTCCAACCACAAATGCAGATGACAAGCCACCATCCTGAACATAATTCAAGTTAAAGTCCCCCCTGCAACCAAAGTGCTATGATAAGGTTATAAGACATTAACACTATACTATAAATTCCTAAATGCTCAAAAAAATAGCTATGATTACAATAATGACGGCAAGAGAAAAATTGCCCAGAAAATTTTAAAGGAGAATAGGATGGAATTTCGACTTCGACTTAGGAAGATGATAAAAACGGAGACCGGTGCAATGCAATGGAGATAATCAGCTTACATTTTTTAACTATTCAACAAACTTTTATTAATAGGATTATGTTGGACCTTCAGAAGTTTTTTTTACATTAAACAAAAACTGTATAGTCTGAAAACATAAAAAGGAACCCCAATAAGAAGAAAATCATAAGCCTCCAATAGAATACTAGATATGTCAATCATTGTGATATTTTCAGCAAAATGGGAAAAAGATGAGAATGGCAGTACAGGAATACAAATTCTGGCTCTTGTTCAGAAAAAAAGATTAACCTCAATTTCACATTCAATCTGCTTTAGATCGGCAACAACAACCATGGGTCTCAAAATGTCCAATATAAAGGTCCCATGATACTGAAACAATAGACTTGTCTGCATAATCAGACAAAACAAAATTCTTTACTTACTGGATTCCTCTACCTGAAGTGCATTTTCCATCCTTTGTGCAAATACTCTGACTACCATTTACACCATTACTGGCTATCACTCCTCGATCCACGTAATTTAACATGTTAATCACACAAAAGATGACAAGTAACCTGCATACAGAAAAGTAAACTTCCTGGTTATTGCCCTAAACAACTCCAATATTTTAGTTACCCATTTCTTCGAGTATATTCTCTTAAAATCCTATACAATCCAGTAACTTCTGGTATGTATATAAACATTGTGTGATCGTAACTACAATTACACAACCAAATAGAACAAGTCATCTCTGCTTAAGATTAGACAACACATTCAGGATATTTTACGCTTGAAGGTCATGGCCAGCCTCATTCACACTTGTGAGGAAACAATTATGACCTCACTGACTTCTCAGAAAAGTTGAACCAACAGTTAGCCAACCCACATTCTACTTTGGAAGCAATCTCCTTCATACACTACACGGTACAACAGGGCACTGTCAGCCGCAGGTGCATGCAACAAGATCACTCTCCAATCAGATGACAAAAGAATACATGACAAGTCATTGGCCTGCCATATTCAAAGTGAGTCCATTCTAAGTTGCACTTGACGCTAAGGCCAGAGAAGAACATCAGCAGCTGAAACAATAACTAACAAAGCTAATCCCAATCAATGGGTAATTTTCTGTTTTCAGAAATCTCACACTAACTCTTTCCTCATAGAAACAAACGGATATCTCATACATGAGTAATCACTAGTCAATTGACCCAAACCCCAGCATGCTATAATTCCCAATCGTCAAATTATCACTCAAAAACCAACTGAACTCCGCAGTCCACAGTGTGCTGCAATTGCCCAGCAACTATCAGCCCGCACCCACCATTCCTCGTCACTTCATCGCACACCGCGCCGCATCACAATTAACGAAAAACAGCTAGAGAAAACGATACAAACGGAACTTCAATGTCCCGAGAGGCGAAACAAGAGCAACAAACTCTACTCCCCATTCACCAATTCCTCACCGCGAAGAAACCCACGGCCCACAATCCGACCACGAGTCCGAAAAAGGCACGGAGAGAAAGAAAAGCCGATCGAGTACCGTTTCGGAGTGAACCAAGAAGGAGCGGGGGGCGAATCTTTGAGGGGCCGCCTCCCTATCTCCTCGGCGTCAGCGGGCTTCCGCGGCTGCCCGGCGGCGGCGGGGGGCTGCTCCGGCGACTGCAACCGTTGGGATCGCGGCGGTGGTGGCCCAGGGGATTCGGCCATAAGGCCGAAAGTTGGCGCGAATTTATATCTTTCTTGATCGGCGTACGGAAACCAGGTACGGAAGTTAATATAAAGGGACACAGGTTATGAGAGAAAGTGGAGTCGATAAAAGAAACTCTACGAAAAAGGGACTTGGTTATGAAACACGCCGAGTTTATGAAAAGAACTTTAGATATGAAAGGGTTAATATAAATGACACTGCACTATGAAAGCAAGCCGGCTTAATATAAAAAGACACCGGCCTATGGAAGCATCCGAATTGATTAGACTACGAAAGCACATCAAGTCAATATAAAATGACACTAAACTATGAAAGCATGCTGAGTCAATGAGAGTGACTCTGGCCTACAAAAGCAAACTAGCTCAATATAAAGGAACACCGGCTATGGAAGCACACCGAGGTCGAGTCGATGAAAGAGACTCTGAGTTATGAAAGCACATTAGTTCAATATAAAAGGACATCGAGTTATGGAAGCATACCAAGTCGATAAAAGGGAATCTGAGTTACGAAAACACGCCGGGTCAATATAAAGGAATACTGAATTATGGAAGGACACTGAGTCGATAAAAGAGACTAGGTTACGAAAGCATGTCAAGTAAATATAAAGGGATACCGGGCTATATAAAGGGATACCAAGCTATGAAAGCACGCTGAGTCGATGAAAGGGACTCTGGTTACGAAATCATGCCATGTCAATATAAAGAGACACCGGGCTGTGGAAGCACGCCGAGTTAATGAAAGGGACTCTAGGCTACGAAAACATGGCACGCTAAGTCGATGAAATGGACTATGAGTTACGAAAACACGCTAAGTCAATATAAATGGACATCGGACTATAGAAGCACGCCGATCAATATAAATGGACATCGAACTATAGAAGCACGCCGAGTCAATATAAATGGACACTGGGTTATGGAAGCACGCTGAATTGATGAAAGAACTCCGGCCTACAAAAGCATAGTCAATATAAAAGAACACTGGATTATGAAAGCATGCTAAGTCTATGAAAGCGACTTTGGGTTACGAAAGCACACTAGATTAATATAAAGGAATATCAGGCTATGGAAACATGCCAAATCAATGAAAGGGACTCTAAGCTACGAAAGCACGCCGAGTCAATATAAATGAACACTATGCTATAGAAGCACACTGGATTGATAAAGAGGGATTGGGCTATAAAAACATGCCGAGTCGATGAAAAAGGAAAAGATGAAAATAAAGAAAGGATTTTTTTTTTTGGGAAAAAAGGGGTTTATATTTCCTTTTCAAGGAATAGGTATTTACCCTTTTTAAAACTAAATCAGAAAATAGTTTTTAGATGATTAAGAAAATTTAGAAGGTGAGGTTTGCTACAATAGTTCTGAATTTTCTTTTGTCTAAGTATCATGTTCGAATGTCGATAATCATCATTGAGAATCTTAAAAGATTATTTTCGTCCGTTTCCTTCTCTTTCTCTTTTTTTTTATGGGTATCTTAGAGAAAAAAATACATTCGAAAAATGTTGCCAAAAAAAAAATGCATTACAACACGTTTCTAATGTGTAAGGTTTTAAATTTAGGTACCTCTTTGAATTCACAACAGACACTTGGTGCCAAGCCAATTTAATATAAGTTCTCAACCAATTGCTAAAGTCAATTCAATGTCAATATGAAGTCAATGCAATTATTTGGCATCCTTGTTGATCTTTTCAGCTAACTTTAATCAACCAGTGAGGTGTTGACACTTGAAAGAAAGTGGGGCCCATTATATATCTTCTTGTATGATGTGCTTTAAAAGCATAACTTAGCATAATTTCGTCAATATAATGTGAATGGTGTTCTTTCTATCGTAGTGAAGGGCTAAATAAATAAATAAAAATGTGAGGATAAATCTATAATATAAATTATATCATTGCTTTTAAATACTTGGTAAAGTTTCCTTGGCGTCCGTGATACATCAACCTGAAAATCATCTCACGAATTGATATTATTCAAATGAATATATATACTATAAATCCTAAAACTTATAACGAAAATACAATTGAGTCTTAAAATTTTCAAAATATATAATTAATTATTAAAATTTGTCAAATTGATTCAATTGAGTCATTCTATTGACACCACCAATTTGTTTAACAAAAAATATTGATTAAATAATAGTAAAAAAAAAAGCTAAAATAATTTTAAAAATGAAACTAGGAAAAAAAGGATAGGGGGATTGTGGTTGGGTGCTGCCACCACTACCATTGTTAGAAGGGCCAGCTGGGGAGGGGGAGCAGCCCTCCTTGGTTGGGCTAGCTGAGGCATCACCCAAATCTAATCGAGCCTCGCCTGAGCCTTGCTTGGGCCAGCATGGCCTCACTTGGGCTGGCGAGGATTAGCCCCGTCCATCGCCTAGGGCTGACAACCTTCATTGGCCACTACAACAATGGGCGACGATGACTTGCCCAATCATGATGCCTACCTCTTTTTTTTTTTTTTTTTTTTTTTTCAAATTTTGGTTTTAAAATTATTTTGGCTTTTTTTTCAAGTTTTTACTATTATTTAAATAATATTTAAAGAAAAAAAGTAATAAATAATGTCAATGATAAATTAATTAATTTAAAAATGTTACACCTCAGCCTTTTCCGTTAGACAAATTAATAGTGTTAAAGAATGACTTGATTGCACTAATTCGACAAGTTTTAGGATTTAATTGTATTTTTGAAAATTTTATAATTTAATTGTACTTTCGCAATAAGCTTTAGAACTTGTAGTATATATCCCTTATTCAAAAGAAAAGTTTGAATATTTTATGCGATTTCATTTGTGTCCGAAAATAAATCAGCCCCAAAGCCAATTTGGGTTCACATACTAAAGTGTTAAATTAATATAGCTCAGTCCTTTTTTTAGTGTCTAAAGTTGTAATTGTGATAATCTTCAAAGCAATTGACTCATATAAAAGCCGACCATGCGAAGTATAGGCAAGAGCACTTTCTTTGAAAAAAAAAAAAAATGAGCTTTATAGGCAAGAGCACAAGTACCGTCCTTCTTCTGCTCACCATAGTTGATAAATGTTCTACCAACAAATTACACGTATATCAAGGACATTGGTGTAAATGAGCACAAACAGGAAGTAAAAATAATTTAAAGAGAAAAGGCTACCAAAAATTATAAACTCTGTCCACCGTGCCATATTTATTCTAAATTATTTTTGTGACACAAAAAATCTCAAACTTATGTCTGTATAACATATTTATTTCAAATTATTTTTTATGAAACCAAAAATCTTAAATTTGTGCTCATGCAACATATTAATCAATTTTTGAGATGAAGTATATAATGAGGTAAGTGTGTTATATGAGTACAAGCTTGGGGGTTCTACAGTTTTGAGGGTGCTCTTTAACTATCTCGTGTTCTTTTCCGTAATTTTTTAGCAAAGAAACAATAACAACATTCCATTTACTAACACATCCAACATTAAACATAGAATCGCAAATGCATTCATAGTGAAGTGTGTGCCCCCACAAAAATTATATAGGGAGTCCTTTAATGAAAGAGAAAATTATAAATAGTTTTATACATATGTATTTGATGAAATACTACAGAGGGTGTCTTGTCTCTTCCTATATGCACCCTGCACAGGATACATGGTACAAGCCTACAAGGAATAGGGTGGATATGCCTCAAACGTTGGAACCTACTTTGCACTCACTGTTTCGATATTTTGGAATTTGAACGTACCTTGCGATCTCTGATATTTACCCTAGAATTTATCCGATCATGCTGATTGTTGTAAGTTCAACAAGTTCTCTTACACGCCCATAATTGTTATATAAAACAAAGAAGAACCTATACTATTACATCCCACAAGTATCGTATCCGTGGACATATCCGTATATTAATTATTATCACCCATCTCTCACATGCTTCAATATTGAAGTTTAATCCTCTCTCTTTCAACCTTTGCAAAAGAATTTGATTCTTGAAATATGCTTCTCTTTTCACAAATATATATAAGATTCTTTTTTTTTTTTTGTATTTTTACTAAACATCCACGTCATTATTTAATAATTGAAATACATCATAATAAAATTATTTGCTTCATCTTCCAAAGTGATCTATGGGCAAGAGGTCACTATCCTTTACAATTTTATAAGCACAAAAATCGATACACTTAATAGAGAGACAACAGATAGACAAATTACTGAAATGGCAAGAGATTGATAGGACACAAGAATGAGCTCTAGATATATGATATTGATTTGGAGGGGAGAATGATACTAGAAGTGCCAAAAATTATATGTTGTGCTCACTTTAATTTTAAAATTTTTTGTTGACTCACTTAAGTGCTAAATCGAAAAAAGAATGATCCCTTAAGTGCCTTCGGCAAGAAATTTCGACCAGAGAAATTATGTGCCTTTTATAATTTAAAATTTTATCTCACGCAGCTTTTCTTGACACTAAAGTGATCACTTTTATTTTTATTTTTATTATGATTGGAACTGAAGTGGTCATTTTTTTTTTTAATAATAACTAGAACTAAAGTAATCACTTTTTAAGCTACTATATGACGTCATTTAGCAGTTATATGTTGACTAAGCAGGCTAGCGAGCCATGTAGGATTGAGAGATTAATGAAATATGGCCAAGCTGGATTTCCATTGATTCAGATCGAAGTTGGCACTTAAATGATTTTTTTTTCAAAAGTGGCATTTAGGTGATTTGGAAAAAAAAAATTCGGCACTAAAGTGAGCGCCATACACAATTTTTGTCACTTTTAGTATCATTATCCCATTATTGGAGAGTTGGCAAAAAAAAAAAGCAAATAATTTAGACTCGTTTTTGTTTTACGGAAAATGAATGTTTTTAAAATTATTCTTATAAGATTATTTATTTGTATTATTTGAAATAATTAGTCAATAAAAATTGTTTTATTATTGACGACATTTATGTGTAAATATTTTCGTGAACGATGAAAATATTTTCCGTTTGTTCATTTTGGTAAGAAATACAATCCATCATTTTTTGGAGTCTCCACGGGGTCCGGCTGGGGTTTGCAATGGAGACGTTGATATGATGGAATGTGTTCGGTGTGTGATCGCTGCTATGTGGCAAGTATATCAAAGCTGTCCCCTTGAGAGTTGTAGGCCAAGTCCAACTTCAAGATTGTAGGGTTAGGTACGAGCAATATCAATTTATAATGGATCGGATCCGCCAGGTTAGTTCCGTAGAAAAATCACAAGTTGAATTAGAGGTATAGCAAACCCATTATTCCCTATATCACTGTGCAAGAATCCTTCTGCATATCCTCCTACAAATTCAGCCGCAATCTTGTGATTATTTAGCCATTTTGTGGGAACAACCTGAATGTGGATGAAGCTTGTTCCCTATTTACGTGAGCTTGAGAATGAGGAAAAAGTGGAGTGAGCCTGAGATCACCATTGTCCACAGGACTCTTTATACTGCATCTTCAACACTCATTCGATCTATCGTACGAGTCATGACACAATGATGCGATGATCAGTGGCAAAGGATCAATGTCTGTTGCCTGAGTACAGTTCGATTTGTATAGTGCTCTCAAACTTCTTGATTGCATCTTTTACACTCTCATTGCCTATTTCTCGATAATATAGGTGTCGCGACCTCTTTTTTTGGCGCTTGATTAGGCATGAGCACCTACAGAGGCTAATGGTTTGGGTAAGTCTATTAAACTTAGCTCGGACTCTCCCAAACCCACCAATTCATGACTTAATGGTTTGATATTTTAACATATAAGTTAAAGTTTAAAATGGAGTCACCACTAATTGATTTGAGGTGGGTCAATTAGAAACTCAAGCAAAATATTGGGAAAAATATTCGTTCATGCGCAACTAGAGAAATTAGGTTTAGGGACTTGATTACATTAGTTAATCACTAATACCCTTCCGATACTTAATCTTATTTAAATCTTAAAGCTTTTTGGATTTTTGAAAGTTTTCCATGCATTTTGCAGAGGAAAAACATTTTTTGGGTCTTTTTTCTCATTTTTTTGGACAATTAAAAAGTAATTTTGGATTTTTTATTTTCTGAAAAATAAATTATTTTTTTGTTTTTTTACTTTTTATTAAAATATTATTTTTATTATTAATATATTATAATATATTAAAAGGCGACCCAGGTCGGACCCCTGGGTTGGGTCTGACCCAGTTCATTAAAATGATCCAGCCCGAGTCTGGACCGGATTAAGTCGGGCGATTCGGTTCGGTGGAACCCTAGCCGGGCTGGGCCTGGTGTGCAAGCCCAATTCGATCTCTTTTTATTCCTTGGAGCCCATTAGCCCATCGCTTGAAATTGACTCGGCCCGACCCGATGACTTGGTCCTGGCCAAACCCTACCCGATTAGAGGGTTTCTTCAATCCAGCTTGCATCACGACCCAACTTACAGTCTATGCTTCCCCCCCTGTGACGTCCGACAGGGATAGCGGTGGCAGTTGGCCCGAGACTTGGCTGCAGCGGCCTTCCAAGCGGCATGTCAGCAACACTTAGCCATGACGATCGATCCGACGCTAGCGACGCTAAAGAAATCAGAGGCTGCGGTGGTGAGGTATTTAGTGGCGAACTCAACTCGGCGGGAGATCGCGGTGGGTCATTAGGGATGGCGTTAGGGACATTGCTGAAGTTGATGTCATTAGGTGGTGATGCAAGCAACGCCGAAGCCGATAGTGCCAGAGAGCACGCGAAGCGGATGACCATGAGTTTCAGCATTGTTTGTGCGCGATGGAAAGAAAACCGAGCCCTGCTTACTAGATCAGTTGGAGTTGTCGGTGGCAAAGCAACAAAGCAGCGGTCATGATCACTGGATGGCGACGGTAGGCCTTCAGCTTTGCAAATCTAGCCCTATGCCCTCCAACTCCGACCCTCTCCTCGTTGATTTCTCTCTCGCTTAGCCCCTCTTCGCGGATATGGAACCCCTTTAGATCAGGACCCCTCCCTCTAACTAGATCTGGATCTTCGAGTTGGCCAACTCTCGGACCTCCTCCAATGTCTCTTAGGGGAAGTGATCGGAGTTGGCTACCTTGGATCCTTTCTTGGCCGTGCTCCTTGGCCATCGTTGGGAGGAGGGAGGAGGGGGCCTATTTATAGGCGAGAGGGTGGCCGGACCGGCGCCACCTTATCTGCCCACTTGCTTGCTTTGAAGGCGCGTCCCATCCGTCGCCAGCTACGCTACACGTGTCACCATCCACCTGTCTATCCAGCCATCGTGCGCGTTTGGAGCTCCTGCGTATGCAACATATCTGTTGGGGAAGAAAACACGCAAGAGGGGGCTAGGCTTTAGGAAAAAGAGGATGGGCCCTGGGGCCCGCGTGTAGGGGGAGGAAGAGGGGGCTGGGCACAAAGGCCTAGCCCTATGTGGCTGCCACTTCACTTTTGTTCCCTTTTATTTTTTTATTTATTGTTGTTTTATTAATATTATTTATTATCTGAAAAAAAAAGGAAAAATAAAAGAAATTAAGGCCTAATTAAAAATCTAATCAAAATTTAGGTGTCAACAGCTGCCCTTCTTTGAAGATTAACTTGCAGAAATTGCATTTAAAGACAAACTAATATCTAAATTTTGTCTAAATATATGCAATAGATTATATTTTATTCAAGACCTATTGTCTTATGTAGGAAAAGAGTAATATAACATTATACATACTAAGACAGATAAGAAGGTACACGTAGTTACTTACCAGGAATGAGTGAGATAGGGTGCGAACCTCGAGTCTGGCAAGTATCAAGGCATCATCTTACCTGGTGCCATGAGGAGGCTACTTTTCCAACTCCCAAACCTTCCTTTGGTTGGCTTGATGGGAAATTGCTTTTTCAGGACCTGAAGCTCTCTTCGGTTGCTTGTTGGAGTAATGAGTTGTTCACTCGATCTTTCTCGGGGGATGCACCGACCTTTGTCAAGGCATTTGTTTAGTGGGCATCTGATCTTCATCAAGGACACCGATTGCTTACATGACTTTTCTTGGGGGATGCACCGACCTTTCTCAAGGCGTTTGTTTGTGGAGTGCCTGATCCTCTATCAAGGACACTAGATAATACTCGACCTTTCTTGGGGGATGTGCCGACTTTTCTTAAGGCATTTGTTTGTTGGTGCCTGATCTTTATCAAGGACACTGGATGGTACCTGACCTTTCTCGAGAGATGTGCTGACCTTTCTTAGGGCATCTGTTTGTTGGTGCTTGATTTTCTTCAAGAATACCAGTTGGTTACCCAACTTTTCTCAGGGGATTCGCCGATCTTTCTCAGGGCATCTATTTGTTGGGTACTCGATCTCTATCAAAGACATCGGATGGTTGCTCGACCTTTCTTGAGGGATGCGCCGACCTTTCTCAAGGCATATTTTTGTTGGGTGCTCGATCTCTGTCAAAGGCACTAGATAGTTGCCCGACCTTTCTCGGGGGATGTGCTGACCTTTCTCGGGGCATCTATTTGTGGGGTGATACTTGGACATTCACAAGCATTGAAAGAGTACCTAGATTTCTACAACTACGAATCTTGGAAGATAACTAGTCGTTTGCAGGTACGAAATGGGTACTTGGATGATCACAAATACGAACTCGGAGGGCACCTAGACGTTTGCAGGTATTGAAGGGGTATTTGGATGGTCACAAGTACAAACTCTTGGAGAATACCTAGATATTCATAGGTATCGATGAGGTACTTGGATGATCATAAGTACAAACTCTTGGAGGATACCTAGACGTTCGCAAGTATCGAAGGAGTACTTGGATGATCACAAGTACGAACTCGAGAAGGCTTCTCACCTTTTGGTAGTTGGAATATCGAGGATGCGCTCGCATATGAAAGTCTCCCACCTCCTAGCAGTTGGAATATTAAGGACGTGCCTCACATATTCATGAAGGTCTCTCACCTCCTAGCAATTGGAAATATCAAGGACGTACTTAGGATTCACGAAGGTCTCTCACATCCTGATAATTGGGAATGGAATATCGAGGATGCACCTCGCATATTCATGAAGGTCTCCTACCTCTTGGCAATTAGGAATATCGAGGACACGCTTTGCATATTCATAAAGGTCTCCCACCTCGTAGCAATTGGGAATATTGAGGACGTGTCTCGCATATTCGTGAAGGTCTCCCACCTCCTAGCAATTGGGAATATTAAGGACGCACCTCGCATATTCGTGAAGGTTTCTCACCTCCGGGTAAATGGAATATCGAAGACGCACCTTGGATATTCATGAAGATTTCTCACCTCTTGATAATGGGAATATAGAGGACACGCCTCACCTATTTGTGAAGGTCTCCCACCTCCTGGCAATTGGGAATATTGAGGACACGCCTCACATATCCGTGAAAGTCTCCCACCTCTTGGCAATTGAGAATATCGAGGACATACCTAGGATATTCATGAAGGTCTTCCACCTCCTTGTAGTTGGAATATCGAGGACGTGCCTCGAATAGTCGTGAAGGTCTCCCACCTCCTGGCAATTAGAACATTGAGGACGCATCGCATATTCGTGAAGGTCTCTCACCTTCTGGTAAATGGAATATCGAAGACGTACCTTTGATATTCGTGAAGATTTCTCACCTCCTAATAATGAGAATATCGAGGACACGCCCCGCCTATTCGTGAAAGTCTCCCACCTCCTGACAGTTGGGAATATCGAGGACTTACCTAGGATATTCGCAAAGGTCTTCCACCTCCTGGTAGTTGGAATATTGAGGGCGCGCCTCGCATATTCGTGAAGGTCTCCCACTTCCTAGCAATTGGAATATCGAGGACGCGCATCACATATTCGTGAAGGTCTCTCACCTCCTGGTAAATGGAATATCGAGGATATATCTTGGATATTCATAAAGGTTTCTCACCTCCTAGTAATGGAAATATCAATGACGTACCTAGGATATTCGCGAAGGTTTCCCACCTCCTGGTAGTTGGAATATCAAGGACATGTCTCGCATATTCGTAAAGGTCTCCTACATTCTAGTAACATAAATTTAAATTAATCACGAGGCTTACCTGGATGGCCGCATGTACTCAGAGGGGCTGGAACACCTGGGTAGCCGTAGGTATACAAAGCAATGAAATGCTTGGATAGACACAAATATTTAATCTGGGACCACTCAAGCAAGTCCAAGTGTTATGATAATAAGAGAGCATACTTGGGTAATTGCAGGCACACAAAGCAGTGGAATACTTGAACGGCTAATAGCATTCGTGATATAATTTTAAGGATAACTCGAGCAAGTCGAGCGTCATGGAAGGGAGTACCTGGACTACATCGAGTACTTGAGGACATTGAGATGCTTGATCAGTCACCAGTATCCATACTATGGGGATAACTCAAATAGGTCGAGTGTCTGTGAAAGGGAGTACTCGGATGATGGCAGGTACTCAAAGACAAAGGGATACTTGCAAGTATCAATACTCTGGGGACAACTTGAACATGTCGAGTGTCGATGTTAGGGAGTACCTGAATAATGGTAGGCACTTGAAGACGAGGGGATACCTGGATAGTCGCAAGCACCCAAACTCAGAAGTCAGCTCGAATAGGTCGAGTGTCGAATAGGGAGTACCTAAATAGTGGTAGGTACCTAAAGAAAGGGGATACCTGGACAGTCACAAGCATTCAAACCTTGGAGACAGCTCGAACGAGTCGAGTGTCAAGGAGATAGAGTATTTGAGCGATGGCCGATACTCAAAGACAAAGGAGATACTTGGATAGTACAAATATAAAAACTCCAGAGACAACTCGAATAGGTCGAGTGTCAATAAGGGAGAGTACCCAGACGGTGGTAGGTACTCGAATACAAAGGGATACCTGGACAATCACAAGCATTCAAACTTTTGAGACAGCTCGAACGAGTCAAGTGTCAAGGAGACAGGGTATTCGAGTGATGGCCCATACTCAAAGACAAAATTTTGGAAATAAGAGTAGGACATGCTTACCTGATGATATCTCTGGTCTCTAAAAGTATGCCTATTATTTGTACAATATGCACCTATAATTGTATATGCTGTAAATTCATGAATTTAAATGTGATTCATGCATGATAATTTTGTCAATTTTGCAACATCTAAGTTCCACTGGGGAAGATTTTGAAAGACAATATTCATTTAGAATGTAGAAATCTTGAACATGCCAGATGAGGGACTTTCAGTTTGAAAGGATTTTCCGCTTACTCTCATGGAAAATGTTGTTTTATCCTGACCATTAATGCAGGATTTATAAGGACCACACTATTTCGCTATCATCATGTCAGCAGGGGTCTAAGTATTCTCGCATGCAATATGACTTTACCAATACAAGAGGTCTTTATTAAGACCGTAATGTAGGCTTGGTCAACGACTTATGAAAGAGCTACCGCACAATCATCTCTGGGTTTACCAGTCAAGAATCCTGCGAAAATAGATAGAATGATCTTGCTTGTACTTCTCCGAGCGATGCTTATAAACATATGAAATCCTAAATTAATTGAAGTGTCTTAGTCTAAAGAGACTTTTACAATGGGACGTAATGTAGGCTTGACTCATGTGTAAAAGGGTAAGAGTTGGCGATTGCCTTGGCATTGTCACAAGTCTTTCTTCTCAGTTAGATGAAGGCTCTATTAATTGAACCACAACAACAACTTTTCTTAGGAATACAAATAGTTGCATTTTTTCTGGGGGGCATTGGCCTTGCTTTTACCAGGCACACTATATTTTCATGCCCCTAGTTTTTATTCCAACTTTTCTCATCTATGGACATTGACATTGCTTTTACCAGGTACACTGCTTTTTCATGCCTCTACTTTTTTGTTCTTGTTGTTTGAGGAGCTGGCCTAGGTGAGTTCAAACAAAACACTACTGTTAGACTCTTGAGTTTTCATCTTCAGTTAGCGTTCCGAATTATGCTGCTTGAATGGCAATAATTCTTGCTTTGTCTCAATGTAAGGGTAAAATTACAGACTCAATTAGGTTGTACAATGAATACAAGTACATAGAGAAGGAATTGCTATTCGTCATTCTAGGGCACTTAAATTATCGCGAGTGTTCATATGCAATAAAGACACCTAAAGATTGATGCAATTATAAGCAAGAAAATTTTTATCTCCCTTCTCACCTTGTGATGCCGCCTCACCTCCGATTTGCCCCAGTGTGGGGTGGTTCTTGACAGGGGTATGAGAGAAGCTTCACCAGTGTATTGGGCTCAAAGATAAGCGATGAAATGCCCCTCATTGTTTTGGTTATCGTCACGAGAGAACTCTTTACCCTGTAGACATGGAATTTTTTGCGCTCATCTTATAAGTGTGTAAATATGGGAATGTGTGTAAGATATGGCTTGCCTTTCATCATCCTGATTACCTCATACAACATGTTCGATTAATCTTATGTTCTTCATTCAGCTGTCTATTCTGATAGTCTCCAACGGAATCAGTGATTTAGACAAATAAAAACGTCATGCAAAATCCATTTATAAAATACATGCATTATTTTAAATATGATGGATATCATATTCTCAAAACAAATGAATGGTTTTTACTCGAAAAACCTTATTAACAGCTTTAGGGGTGTTAATTTAACATAATTGTATTTACAAATATGTTAAATTTTAAACATCAACAGAGTTATTCACAAATGGGTGTCGATGAACTGTCCTTATTCAATAGGAAGATCACACAAGAATGATCAGCTGGGATTGGGAATATGATCATTGATTTGACGGGCACTTCTACTTTTGCCCCTACAGGAGAAAAGATGAAAATAGATCAATCAACAAGGCCAATATTAAAGGTGATTGAGGTCTAAAGGATCTTTGTCATTTGCTTTGGTGATACTTGAGACTCCATTTTGCTTGGGAGAGCTCATCAGAATCCAACATGCCTCTCATTGATTTGTTTTCCGCGTCTTTGATGGTCAGGTGATCCTGCAACAGATAAGAGGGAACGTGTTAGTCACAAACTCTTTCAGGAGTCAAACAATTGGAAGCGATACAACTTTACCCTTCACTAGTTTGCAAATGATTTGATGGACCTGAAGTGAGAAAGGGACACGAAGTCCTACATTTCTTGCTTCGTTAAGTCAATTATTCTCCCATTTTTGTAGTTGCAAGAGAAGCAAAAAAAAAAAAAAATTCATTAGTGTTTACAAGTGGCAACTAGTTGCCATTTCCGAGGATTGAACTTTGGTCACGTCTCGACCACTTCATTCCTTAATCCACCAGGCCACAGTATTGGTAGTGTTTTTGGATCTTTGAACTGGCTCTTGAATGACACGTCCTTTTACGCTAGGTTAAGTGAATTCGATACAGGTCATTTCCATGTACTAGCTCGGCCAAGATTGGTTTGCCCAAATCAACTATTGAGTTTGGCTCTTGAATCTCGATACTTTCTATCAATAGAAGAAAATATATCAAAAGTGAGTTTAGAGAAAGAGTATTGGAAATGATACTGAATTACTCTTCCTTTGAGTTTGTATTTGCTAACTCCTAGGGATCTTTGAATGTTGATGACAGCCTCTTCGTCTTGACACAATTTGATATCTCTTTTGATTGGCCTTTCTCATTCGTGACCACGTATGTGTGATTGATGGTCATTGGTTTATCTTCAACGCCTTCCTTTTGTGAAATTTTTCTTCTATCTTTGACCATTTGACCATTAGCAGCATTGGACAAAGTCATATACCTCGAGCTTCCATAGAATCTGAGATGAATAATTAAAACCTCCAGTTCTCTTATGACAATCACTTCTTGGGAGAGCATGCGTTTGGAATAAGAAGTGAGATTTTCAGGTCCTAATGTCATCATCTGGAATATGGGGTTAGAGATCGCCTCAATTGTCTAGATTTTCTCATTGTTGACAATAGCTAATTTAAAGGAAGAGAAGAAATCCCTCCCCTGTGCTTCTTGGCATGTCGACGCTGGAAATCCCATTAATGAAACCGCAACATTTAGTTGCTTGGGCATGTCGTGCAACGAAGACATTGCTCAGACTTGAGACAAAGTTGTGCATGAATGAGGTGGAGTGCATAGAGCTCCAGGGACAGCTCGCAAAATGAGGAGGCTGAGAGTAGTATGGAGGAGATTACTCTGCCCCAAGCTACCATGTTATGTATGCTTTGATTTCAACCATATGCCTATGCCTTTTACGTCCTCTCTTTCGTCCCCCATAAAATAGAAGAGAGAAGACATTTTTTCCAAAATTACATTAAGGGAATAAGACTTACCCTTTTCTGAGACAGTGATATTTTCTGTTTGCCCCTACTTTCTTGAAAGAGTGTCTTTGAATTTAGCGAGTTCACATGATGTGCCAGCTTCAAATGCCCCATTTTCACAATAAGTCAAAGGGGGTGGGGATGATATTCTGATACACAAAGTGAATAAGTCATAAAAATAAACAGGGTTAAATTTAACATCTTGTTTTGATAAAAGCTTTTGGTAATGAAATATTTTTTGTTTTCAAAAGTGTATATCTTTTGGGGGGGAGGAAGCATGAGGAAGCTTAGCTATTAGTGTTCTCCTTGGATAATATTTTATTTTCATGGTTGGATAACATCACCGGGCTAGTTTGGAATACTACCTCATGCTCTCGAAATAAAATATTAGAACTGAACATTAGATTACTGGAATGGAAAATACAACAGTAACACACTAGACAGAATAAAAACATGAAATTATGAAAACAACCAAAACCCATGAAAGCTCCTATGAAAAGGAGCACTTCACAGTGTTGGTTTTGAAATCAAGGGCCTTTAAGTTCCTCACCTCAAGTAGATTCGAAGTATTCACATGAGAGGACCACTTTATTGAAGTTACGGAAGTGTAGTCTAGGCAACCAACAGTGATGCTTGCGGGATAAAGCTCCTATGAACAGCTTCATCATTTTTTCTTTAGCTAGTTAAGGATAGGTTTGTATCATAAAAACCTTCCACTTTTCTACATATGCTCGGAAATCTTCAATTGGTCTTCTTTTGAAGCTCACCAAGTTCTCACAAGGCAATTCGGTTCCAACCTGGCTTTGGTACTAATGTAGAAATGCAAAGGACAACTCATTACAATCTCTCATGAGGTAGATATTTGCTGTGACGAACCATTGCAATGCAAGCCCTATAAAACTTTCTTGGAAGGCCTAAGTTGTAAATGATGTCGGGTTGTAGTGCCAACTCATTCCAACGTGGAAACATTGGAAGTGGGCCATGGGGTAAGTCGTGCCGCTATACTTGTGGAGATTAAGTACCCACATTTCTCTGAGGGTTGTAATCCTATGAAGGCAAGATGGGTCTGCTGTGTCCTAGCTAGGCAACTGGTTTTCCCATTGCATATATATCGCGGTTGTGAATTCGACTGCTTCAAGCTAGCTGGATTCTACTGAAATCATTTCATTGCTTTCTTTTGGGTCGAAATTACCAAACGAGGATGAGGTGTTTACGTCATCCTCATGGTCAGGTGACAAACTTAGCAGTTTATTAGGAGACAAGTCACGACAGACGAAAGCTCCCTCTCCTATCAAGCCTTGGATCTTGTGTGTAGGTGGGAGACAGTCATACAATGAATGGTTGATTTCATTTGTATAATACCGATAGCCCTCGAGATTGTACCCTAGGGATTGGTAGCCTTTAGGGTTGTACCCTAAAGGATGCTAGAAGTCTTGGTGTGGCGACTCATTGGTTGTCAAGTTTTACCAATATTCAACGGCAGGTGTCACGTCCCAATCCTTCGGGCACGTGCCCATCCCTTCATGGTCGATTAAATAGCGACGTCCCATGACGCATCGCCAACCCACTCATTTTAATATGCGCATGCAGAAGCAAATAAATAATTTCCCCAGACAACAACAAGATGAGATGGGAAAGTAGAGCCTTAAATTTTGGAAACCAACAACACACCTATATATACATATCATATTAAGTCATACACAAACCAAGCTGATATATATACATACATGCTAGGTCTATAAAACAGAGGGGTTTGCAAACAACTACTAATCCTCTTCCTACTCCACATCCTCACTAACATTGGAGCCTTCCTTTGAGAACACTAGAGTTCCTAGGTCTTCAAGATCCGAGTCCACCGGGTCTACCATTGAACCTTCAGGGGGATCTGCCGTGCCTTTCCCAAAAGCAACCTCCAACACATACACAAGTACCTCAGATTCTGGTATAGGACCCTCTCTCTATCCATGCCACTCACGACGATACCATAATCTGTATTAATGAGGTACCTTATAGGGTAGAGCCTCATCAACCCAAACCATAGACTTCACGAGCTCATAGACCAAACCCCTAGGGTGCCCATGAATCGAACATAGAGTACCCATTTTATGATCTTCTTCGATTGACCAAAACGCTCAAGAGGAGCGACTATCTAGGGACTTGAAATTGTTATACCACTACGGGGTAAGACGGCGTCTCAGCAAGTTCAACCCCCTAAGACTCGACTAGGAAGAAAGTTACGCCCCAAGGGCTACCTAAACACAATCACAAATCAGAGGACTTATCTTTGCTTCAATTCCTTCATGCAAGTCGGTACAATTCATCGAATCACATTAACAAATAAAATCATCACGCCAGATCGACTCATCGATCAATCGACGTCGTTGATTTCATGTCATCAAGCTCATCACACGGTCACTTCAATTACTCACTCCAATTATTAATTTGGCCCAATGGGCACAGCTTACTAAAAGTTCGGCGGTAGAGCACAGCCCAATGGGCACAGCCTGCTTCGGCGATTTATCATGGCCTTATAGGCACAGCCTACTTCGGCATAGGGGTGAGCATGGTCCGGGTTGGGCCAATCCGCCCCCTAACCCTAGGACCAACCCACACAGTGCTGGTCCTCAAATTTTGGGATCGAGGACCGACTCTATTGAGCTTGGGACAAAGAACTGGACCAATCCAATGGGTTTGGTTCGGTTTAAAGGTCAACCCGAGACCAATCGATAATTATTTCTTTTTTTGTTCTCTTTAAAAAAAAGACTAGGACCAAACTAACTCAATAGGGTCCGATTTCAAGGTCAACCCAGGACTAACCAACAATTTTTTATTTCATTTTTTGTACTCCTTAAAAAAAAGATTGATAACCGAACTGACCCAATGGATTCGGTCTGGTTTCAAGGTCAACCCAAGACCAACAAATAATTTTTTGTTTCATTTTTTATACTCCTTAAAAGGGCAACCGAGGACCATATCAACCCAATGGGTTTGATGATGAGTGAGGTCAGGTGAAGGTCAAGTGGGGTGAGCATCGAATGTCGAGTAGGAAGCAATAAGCCAAGCGAGCATCGAGCAGCAAGCGGCACGAATGACCCAAAGCGAGCGAGGCGAGTATCAAGTGGTGAGCGGAGAAGTTGTTTCTTTCAATTTTGGCAAATTGAAGACTAAGAAGACAAATAAATTAGAAGAGAACGAATACTAGAGGATGATGTCATGAGGAGTTGTTTATGCCTTTTTGGCTGCTATGAGAATTCTTTACAAAAACATTTTATTCCTTCGTGAATTATGATTATTAATGCCATAAAAGACATTAAAAATATAAATTATTAAATAACAATGTAAAATTACTTGAACTCCTTACTAAAGAATTGTTTAATATTATTGACATCGTTTATTTTAAGGTTTTTTCTATACAAAAAAATTATAAGTAATATATATATAGTCAGGGTTGGTTCGGGTTAGACCAACCTGGGACTGAGAACCAACCTACACAATGTTGGTTCAGGAATTCTATGACCAATGACGGACCCAATCTCCTTAGGAACTGAATCAGGACCGACAGGGTTGGGCCGGTCCAAGGTAAATCTAGGGTCAACCCTAGACCAGTGCTCACCCCTACATTGGCGGTTTATCACGACCCTATAGGCACTGCCTACTTTGACGGTTTATCACAGTCCTATAGGCACAGTCATACTTTGGCAGTTTTCTTAATCTAACTCATATCATCACACACAACATACATCACTTTAGCATTCAATAGTCATCTTATTACCATTATAAACCATCACACCATTATTCACCCACAGCTAATGACATTGTACTTTCCAATTGAATTCCTCAATTAACATAATACATTGCCTATTTTCCTCGTGTTAAAAATATTCGATAAAATAATCGTGTGTGGGTACACAGTTAGCCTTAACCAAAAATATAATATTTTTACTTTCAAAACTCCACTATTTATATAGTCGATGAAAACATTTTTGGCGCTGTAAATCAATACTCAGTTATTTTCTAATTAAATACTGAAATTAATAAATTTTGGGATAAGTACCCAAAAATTACAAACCACACTCAATCAAACCAAATTAGCAGTCAAATAAATAATTCAATCATACAATTGCAATCAACATAAAATTCCGGTCACCGGCTCTTCCGGTCTAATTTTCCGGAAAATAAATAAATAATTAAATATTTATGGAAATTAATTAATAAATGCCGAAAGTGCACACTTAGGCCCAAAAAGCCTAATTAAAAGTTGAGATGGGCCTAGAAAATTTCTAAACCACTCTAGATAAATACTAGAACATGTCTAGGCTCTAATTACACTACTCTAACCACCTAACATGTAATAATAATTAATTAAATTACTAATTTATTCTAACTATCCACCTAATCCATACTTACTCTAAACTAATCAACTCTTAAGTGTCATTAACTTACTAAGCAATGATTAGTGAGTTAAACTCACATGATTAAAGAATGACAAGGACAAGGAGGAGGTCCACAAATCCCAAAGCGGCACCACCAAGCGGGGTTGGGAAAGCCACAAAAACAGGCCAAATAATGGCTCGGAGACCCACACGGTTCGATTCTGCACGATGGTTGAAGAAGATGCTCCAGTGGTCGATTGAGGCTGAAACGGTTAGGCGAAAGCTACAACTGTCCTGGCGGGGCTTCATGCCAGCAGGCAGGCGACTAGGCGGCTCTAGTGACGGTGAGGTGAGCTCGAACGGTCCTGGGGATGCTGGGGGTCACAATGGAGGCGGAACGACGGTGACGCACAATGAGTAGACGAGCATGTGAGGGCGCGATGGGCAACACGACGACTTGCGCTAGTTGTCCGGCGGGCTACTGGCTTGCTGGAGTTTCGAATAGCATGGAGAAAGAGGGGATCGACGGGCTAGGGGAGAAGAAAGAGGGAAGAGATCGGTTTGGCTAAGGAGGGGGCTTACCTTGGTCTTCTCTCACCCCTTTGTCTTATTTGACTTGGCCCCACCACACTTGCTGTCTTCCAAAGCCAATTTCCAACAGCCAACTCCCTTTTAGAAGCCTTGAAGTGGTCCAAATGTTGTGGGCAAGGGGGACATACGAATTTGCACAACATTTGGCTCAAATTGGATTCAATTCCTTCTTGAATTAAATCAATTTGGCCCTAAAAAAATTCAACCATCATACCCTCGATCAGAATGGCATTTTTCCTCACCAATAGATCCTACTTGCATCCCAATTTCGTGATAAAAAACGATCCTCTACATTTTCTAGTCGAAAACAGCCCTATCTCGACTTTTTTTGCCAAAACCTCGGCTTGCAAAAAAATCTTCGGAAACTGAGTCAACGTTACTAAAATGACTCATGACATGACAAAACATTCAATTTCTAAAATCGGATTCAAATTCGCAGTTAGTTTCAATCTGATGCGATTTTAGCGTGACCTAGACTACTATATAGTTTTCAAAAAAAAAATTTAGTGCAAATGACTCGTGGTCAATTTCTTCGAGCCACAATGAACCTCTTCAACACATTGGCAACTCTTGGTTGTCGTAAAAATCTCAATGATTCAATTATGGATGTAGGGTACCAAAATGACATAATAATCAAACTAGTACTGATCAACAAGAATTTTTCAATATTTTGTGGAATCACACACGTTTAACCACATATCTTAGTCAAACCAACCATTCTTTGATTTCTAATTGATCTTTACTATGCCATAATGACCTCTGTAGATGAGCACAGTCGAGTAATCAATTCATGGTCGAATTCCTAGGTCTAATGCATTAAAATTTCTTAATAACTTCCCCCGATAGTTTAATTATCTCAAAAGTGATCAGCTCTGAGAGCAGCACTATAAGTGCGTCGATGAAAGGCCCAATTTATTAAATTGAAAGCAGAAGTAAAAAATCCAGGATGTCACAGCAGGTATTGGCTTGAATTGCTTAGACTTTCTTTTGCTGATTCTTGGTCTTAACTTTTTAAGTAAAGCTCTTCGATTCGCCAATTGGACCTTATCAATGGGACTAGCAAATGGTGAAGCCTCGCTCCCTAGGTTGATAGGGGTCGACATTCTCTGGACCTAAGCTCTTGTTGTAAACCATTATAATATTTTAAGCAAAAAGGTGGAGGTACAATTATCCCATCAACTCTTCACTCTCTCAGGTTCATGTAGTGCCGTGGTGTTGCCAAACCACTTTGACCAACGGGATGATCTTTGTACGCAAAACTTACTCTTTTCAATCCACAATTTGAACCGGGCTTTCAACGTATGACACTCTATCATCCACATCCAATTCTTCAAAATTAAGCACGTCGGTCGGGTCAGGCTCATACTTCCTCAACATCGCATGTGAAAGACGTCGTGCACTTGCGCCATCTCAGCGGCAATGCAAGACAATACGCTAAGATCTCAATTCTCTCTAAAATCTCAAACGGACCTATGTACCTCGGACTCAGCTTCCCTTTTTTACCAAAGCACGAACTTGGAACTCCAATGGTCTTTGGCGCTCATTTGCGTAATCATTGGTAACACATTCAAAAAACGTGATCACTAACTTGGAACTCCAATTATCTCTGGTGCTTATATGCGTAACTCGTCTAGTAGCTTTGAGCGATCTTAAGTCTACCTCTGATAACTACAACCACATCCACTGACTGCTGAACCAACTCTGGGCCTATGATCTTTTTTTCCCCGACTTCATCCCAACACACTGGCGTTCTATACGCTCTGCCATACAACGTTTCAAAAGGAGCCATCTTAATGCTCTGCTATAACTATTATTGTAGGCAAACTCAACGAGATGACGTTGTTCTTCCCAACTTCCCTTAAAATCCAATATGCAAGCTCGTAGCATGTCTTCGAGGGTCTAGATTGTCCTCTCAAACTGGCCATCCGTTTGAGGATGATATGCCGTACTATACTGTAGCTTCGTCCCTAAAGCACTCTATAACTTTTTCCAAAATGCAACTGTGAATCTCGGGTCTCGATCTGAGGTAATTGTAACCGGCACTCCATGCAGTCGAACTATTTGGTGCACGTACAAATCTGCGTGCCTATCCAAACTAATGTCCTTTCGTACCGCAATAAAGTGAACCGACTTTGTCAATCTGTCGACCACTACCCAAATAGAATCGTTACCTCTCTGACTCTTCGGTAATCTGACAATGAAATCCATCGTGATGTGCTCCCACTTCCACTCTGGGATCTCAAGAGGTTGCAAAAGTCATCTCGGCTTACAATGCTGTGCTTTGACCTGCTGACACGTTAGACACTTGGCAACATGCTTGGTGATGTCAGCCTTCATACCAGACCACCAATAGTGTTGACGCAAATCCGGATACATCTTCACACTACCAGGATGAATGTTGTAACTGCTATGATGAGTTTCTAATAAAATATCATCTCTAAGCTTTGCATCGTCAAGTACAACCAAACGTGCTCGGAACCTCAGTGTGCCATCTTCAGAAATCTTAAAGTCAAACTTTCTCTTATCAGTATCTTCTTGTAGAAATTTCTAAACATCTGGATCTGTCGGCTGAAGTAATTTGATCTTGCTCTGCTCATCTGGTTCAATTATGAGGGTGGCCATTAAATTCGAAATGTGGCCTACCTTAAACTTGAACACTGAATCTCGAGCTCTCCTGATTAGATTCCACTCTTTAATCAACATATGTGCAACTGAAGACTTTTGACTCAAAGCGTCGGCGACCTTATTCGCCTTTTTCCAGGGTGATATAGGATATCACAATCGTAGTCCTTCAGAAGTTCCATCCATCGATGATGTCTCATATTCAACTCCTTTTGAGAGAATAAATACTTGAGACTTTGATGGTCAGTGAAGATCTGGAATCTTTCTTTGCACAAAAAATGTCTCCAAATTTTCAGAGCAAAAATGATCGTGGCGAGTTCTAAGTCATGCATTGGGTAATTCTGCTCATAAGGTCTCAACTGGTAGGAGGCGTATGCAATGACCCTACCATGTTGCATCAATACACAACCCAATTCTCTAAATGACGCATCACTATAGATCCCGTATCCTCCAGGACCAAATTGAATGGTCAACACATGTGTGGTAATCATCTTTTGTTTAAGCTCTTGGAAACTACACTCGCACTTGTCTGTCCACACAAACTTTTCTTCTTTCTTCAAGAGTCGAGTCAACGGCGATGCTAATGCTGAAAATCCTTCCACGAATCGTCTGTAGTAACCTGTTAAACCCAAAAAACTTATGATCTCTTCTACAGTAGTCGGTCTTGGCCAGTTGACTGCTTCTATCTTGGACGGGTCCATAGAGATTCCTTCACCTGAAATCACGTGACCTAGGAAAGCAACTCGAGTTAACCAAACTCGCATTTGCTAAACTTAGCATATAATTTATGAACCCTCAAAGTTTATAGTACTACTCTTAGATGATTTTCATGCTCTTCATCACTCCTCAAATATACTAGAATATCATCGATGAACACAATCACAAACTGATCCAGATATTCCTTAAACACTCGGTTCATCAAATCCATAAATGCAGCTGGAGCATTTGTCAACCCGAACAGCATTACAGTGAATTCATAATGACCATATCGAGTACAAAATGCTAACTTCGGAATGTCCTCCTTTATGATCCTTAACTAATGATATCACATTCTGAAGTCGATCTTCGAAAATATCAACGCTCCTTGCAACTGATCGAACAAATCATCAATCCTTGGGAGTTTATACTTGTTCTTGATCGTCACCCGATTGAGTTGACGATAATCGATGCACAAATGCAACAAACCATCTTTTTCTTTACAAATAGAACTAGTGCTTCCCAAGGTGATGCACTGAGATGTATAAATCCCTTATCTAACAACTCCTGCATCTGCACCTTCAGTTTTTTCAACTCAAACAACGCTATCCGGTAAGGAGCCTTAGAGATTGGCTCTATCCTGAGTGCTAATTCAATCACAAACTCGATTTCTCTCTCTAGCGGTAAGTCTGGCAATTCCTTCGGGAATACATTTGGAAATTCTTGCACCATTGAGATATCTTTGATCTTCAGCTCCTCAACTGTCATATCCACGACAGTTACTGGGTAACTCTTACAACCCTCGTCTAACAAACGGGTTTCTTCAAGCGACGAGATCAATGTAATCGAGAGTCTTCCTCGACTTCCAACAAACTCGAAACTCTCACCCACTAACAGGTTAAACATAATCGTTTTACGATAACAATCCATCTTAGCTCGTTATTTGATGAGCCAGTCCATGCCAATTATCAAGTCAAAGTCATATATGGCTAGGACTAACAAGTCTATTTTCCCATCTCGCTTACCAATCGCTAACTTGCAACCAGAACAACCCAATATAGACAACACATTATCCTTTAATGGTGTAGATATGCTGACCACTGACTCCAGCAACTCACAACTTAATCCTATCAACTTAACATATTGCTCGGCAATAAAAGAAAAAGTTGCACTAGGGTCGAATAAAGCATAAGCGGCATGGTTGTTCAACGAAACCATACCTGTGATCACATCAGGCGCATCCTCAGCCTGACCTCTAGTGATGCCATACACTGTTCCTTGAGCCGAGGGTCCGATCTATCCACCATGTGGTGCATTTAGCGGCGCGTAACCTTTGATCTGAACCATTGGTGGCAGCGGCGGCAACTATTGTAGTCTCCCTTGTCTTCTGGGACAGTTCCTTGCTATGTAACCTAGTTGGCCACATGCAAAACAAACACCCGGCCTAGATTGGCATAGGGCTAACCCATGTCGCCTTCCACACAAGCGACACACGCCACTTTGGTTCGACGCTAGCTTTCCAATTCCACCCTTCCTATTAGGTGGAACTTGAAATCTTCCTTTGATCATGGGCCTCTTCCCATGTCAAACCCCTTCTCTCTGCGAGTTAAACCTCGATCTAGACAAGGTGACTTGATCGTTCAGACTTCTCTCTAGTAGCTGAGCTCGATTGTAGACTTCACGATAGTCCTTCAAGTCAAACGACACCAGCGGTTGTTTCAACTCAAGTTGAAGGCCATTCCTGAACCTCTGAGCTTTTTATTCCAGATCTTCTATCAATCTTAAAGCATATTGAGAAAGCCTATCAAACTTGACCTCGTACTAGTCAACCGTCACCATTCATTGGCAGAGGCATTGAAACTCCTCCATCTTTTATTCTCGGGCACTACCTGAAAAGTACTTATCATTGAATGCTCTAAGGAAAGCGTCCCACAGCAGGACTACTACTCCCGGGAATACAATATCTTTGGTGGCTCTCCACCAGGTATTGGCATTACCCTGCAGTTGATATACTGCTAGGACAACCTTCTCTACCTCAATGCACATCAACAGTGCAAAAGCCTTCTCTAAATCCCAAAGCGAAGCAATCTCAGGGTCTCCAGTACCAGTGAACCTCGACGGGTTCAACTTCAGGAATTACTCTACCAACTTGTGGATTGGTCTCTCCCTTTCCACAACCAAGTTCTCAACTGGGACTTCAGCAGGTGCGACGATAGGTGCGATAGTGGCTGCAACAACAATAGTGGCATTAGTAGCGGCAATAGCGGCGGCTGCAATGGTGGCGATGAAGGCGGTAACTTGATTTTAGGACTACTGCCCCATCATGTCTCTCATCGCATCCAATGCTTGTGTGATCCCAATAATTCCCGGATCACCAGGGGCTGCTATCCTAGCACCAATAGGAGGTGGTGCTACTCCACTCACACTAGCCTAAGCTCGCGCTTTACCATGGCCTCCTCGGGTACCAACCTTGGTTAGTGTCCAACCCCAAGTCACGGGACCGATGGTCCTTTTCCTAGGAGTCCTCTACTCCTGATCACTTATAATGCAGTATGTCTACAAAACCTATTCTCAATTCCGTACAGAATTAAAAACTGAGTGATCCACACAACAAACAACTTTCTACCAATCAGCTATCACAGACATGCACCAGCATGAAATTAAAAGCCTTTCCTACTAACTATCCCATGAACCATCGCACATTATCACTCTAATCACTAACCATGCTATGATACCACTTAAACGGGGATGTCACACCCTGATCCTTCGGGAATGTGCCCATCCCTTCATGGTCGATTAAATAGCAATGTCCCAGGACGCATCACCGACCCATTCATTTTAATATGCACATGCGGAAGCAAATAAATAATTTCCCCAAACAACAACAAGATGGGATTGGAAAGTAGAGTCTTAAATTTTGGAAACCAATAACACGCCTATATATACATATCATATCAAGTCATACACAAACCAAGCCAATATATATATACACATGCTAGGTCTATAAAACAAATGGGTTTGCAAACAACTACTAATCATCCTCCTACTCCACATCCTCACTAACATTGGAGCCTTCCTTCGAGAACACCCGAGTTCCTGGGTCTTCAAGATTCGGGTTCATCGGGTCTACCATTGAACCTTCAGGGGGATCTGCCATGCCTTTCCCAAAAGCAAACTCCAACACATACACAGGTAGCTCGGATTCCGGTATAGGACCCTCTCTTTGCCCATGCCACTCACGACGATACAATGATTTGTATCGATAAGGTACCTTATGGGGTAGAGCCTCATCAACCTAGATCACAGACTTCACGAGCTCATAGACCTAACCCCTAGGGTGCCCATGAATCAGAACATAGAGTACCCGTTTTGTGATCTTCTTTGGTTGACCAAAAAGCTCAGGAGGAGCGGCCATCTAAGAACCTAAAATTGTTATCTCACAATGGGACGAGACGACGTCTCAGCAAGTTCAACCCCCTAAAACCCGACTAGAAAGAAAATTATGCCCCAAGGGCTGCCTAAGCACAAGCACAAATTAGAGAACTTACCTTTGCCTCGTTTCCTTCCTGCAAGTTAGTACAATTCATTGAATCACATTAACAAATAAAATCATCACATTAGATCGACTCATTGATCAATCGACCTAGTCGATTTCATGTCATCAAGCTCATCACACGATCACTTCAATTACTCACTTCAACTATTAATTTCGGCCCAACAGGTAAGGCCTACTAAAAGTTCAGCGGAAGATCACGACCCAATGGGCACAGCCTATTCCAAGTTAGGTGGTTTATCACGGCCCTATAGGCACAACCTGCTTCGATGGTTTATCACAGCCCTATAGGCATAGCCATACTTTGGAAGTTTTCTTGATCTAACTCATATCATCACATACAACATACGTCACTTTATCATTCAATAGTCATCTCATTACAACTATAAACCATCAAACCATTATTCACCCACGGCCAACGACATTATACTTTCCAATTGAATCCCTCAATTAACATAATACGTTGGCCTATTTTCCTTGTGTTAAAAATACCCAATAAAATATTCGTGTGAGGGTACACGATCGGCCTTAGCCAAAAATATAATATTTTTAATTTCAAAACTCCCACTATTTATACAGTCGATGAAAACATTCTTGGCGTTATAAACCAACACTTGGTTATTTTCTAATTAAATACTGAAATTAATAAATTTTGGGATAAATACCCCAAAATTGTAAATCACACTCAATCAGCACAAATTAGCAGTCAAATAAATAATTCAATCACACCATTGCAATCGGTATAAAATTCCGGTCACCGGCTATTACGGTCTAATTTTCGGAAATTAATTAATTAATTAATTAAAAAACGCTGAAAATGCACACTTAGGCTTGAAAAGCCTAATTAAAAGCTAAGATAGTCCCGGAAAATTTTTGAACCACTCTAGATAAATACTAGAGCTTGTTTAGACTATAATTACACTACTTTAACCACATAACATGCAATAACAATTAATTAAATTACTAATCTATTCTACTTAGTCTAAATTAATCAACCGTTAAGTGTCATTAACTTATTAATTGGGGATTAGTTAGTTAAACTCACTTGATTAAGGATCTTCTCGGATCAAAGCGACACCACCAAGCGGGGTCGGGAAAGCCATAAAAACGGGCTAAACAGCGGCTTAGAGACCCACACGGTTCGGTTTTGCATGGTGGCTGAAAAAGATGCTCCAGTGGTTGGTTGAGGCTGAAACGGTTAGGTGAAAGCTATAGTTGTCCTGGCGGGGCTTCACGTCGGCAAGTAGGCAACCAGGCGGCTCTGGCGACGGTGAGGTGAGCTTGAACAGTCCTGGGGACGCCTTAGGGGTCACGGTGGAGGAGGAACAACGATGATGCACGATGAGTAGGTGAGCACGTGAGGGCACGACAGGCGACACAACGACTTGCGCTAGCTGTCCGGCGGGCTGCTGGCTTGCTGGTTCGGTTTTTCTAGGCTGCTAGAGTTTCAAACAGCATGAAGAAGGAGGGGTTTGACAAGCTAGGGGAGAAGAAAGAGGGAGGGGACCGGTTTGGCTAAGGAGGGGGCCTACCTTGGTCTTCTCTCACCCTTTTGTCCCTTGTGACTTGGCCCCACCACACTTGCTGTCTTCCACAACCAATTTCTAGCAACCAACTCCCTTCTAGAAGTCTTGAAGTGGTCCAAATGTTATGGGCAAGGGGGACATACGAATTTGCACAGCATTTGCCTCAAATTAGATTTAATTCCTTCTTGAATTAAAAAAAATTCAACCATCATACCCTCGATCAGAATGACATTTTTCTTCACCAATAGATCCCACTTGCATCCCAATTTCAAGATAAAAAGTGGTTCTTTGCATTTTCCGGTCGAAAACGGCCCTATCTTGACCTTTTCCGCCAAAACCTCGGTTTGCAAAAAAATCTTTGGAGACTGAGTCAATGTTCCTAAAATGACTCGTGACATGACAAAACTTTCAATTTCTGAAATCGGATTCAAATTTGCTGTTAATTTTAATCTGGCGCGATTTTAGTGTAACCTAGACTACTGGTTAGCTTTCAGAAATTTTTTTAGTGCAATTGACCCGTTGTCGATTTTCCTCGAGCTATAATGAACCTCTTCGACACATTGGCGACACTCAATTGTCGTAAAAATCTCAAGAATTCAATTATGGACACAGGGTACCAAAACGACAAAAAAATCAAACTAGTGCCGACGATAATTTTTCAATTTACTGAAATCACCCTCGTTTAACCCCATATCTCAGTCAAACCGATCTATCTTTGATTTCTAATCAATCTTTACTATGCCAGAATTACCTCTGTAGATGAGCACGGTCGAGTAATCGATTCTTGGTCGAATTCTCAAGTTTAATAGGTTAAAATTTTTTAATGATTTCCCCTGATAGTCTAATTATCTCAGGAGAAATTAGCTCTGAGAACAGCACTATAGTTGCGTCGATAAAATGCTCGATTTATTAAATTGAAAACATAAGTGAAAATCCGGGATGTTACAGCAAGCATTGGCTCGAATTTCTTAGACTTTCTTTTGCTAAGTCCTAGTCTAGACTTTTTGAGTAAAGCCCTTTGTTTCGCTAGCTGGACCTTATCAATGGGACTAGCATATGGTGGAGCCTCACTCCCTAGGTTGATAGGGGTCGGCATTCTCTAGACCCAAGCTCTTGTTGTAAGCCTGGGAAGCTGCATTGTCATGTCTCGGTCTTGAATAGACCTTGTGGCATTGGCTACGTGTACAGGCTCCTTGCCTTTCCTAGTAGGAAGCTTTTCAGTAGTAGGATACTGCTCAACCGTCCATCTATCATGCAAGGCTACATTGATGTCTTCTTTTATGGGTTGCAGGTCAAACTAGGTGGTTAGGCTTCTCCCTGACACGGCATGTATTCTTAAAAACATATTACCTCTCGTCTCTACGACCATTGGCTCTTCCTACTTCGCGATTATCGACTCTTCGTAAGGCAGGGCGATGTTGGCGTTGATGTCAACAATATATTCTTGGCGAAAAGCATTAGTTAGTTACCCCAATCTTAAGGAGACTAATCTTCCTAACAATGTACCAATGCAAGGCGGGGCCAGTCAGGTTTGATTGAAATGATTGAACCATCCTTCGAACCAAATAGGCCTACAAGTAGGTCTCTGGGCGAGAGGTATCAACATACCTCACATTCAGGTACTTTGAGCTCTTCAGGGATCTTAATGTCGGCATAATTAGATAAGTCTATGGGATCTTGCCCCTGCAGCTAGCTCAGCTTTTTCATGATCTTTACAAGCTATCTATCTTGTTGGTTATCCTCTAGCAAATTCGCAAGTGTCATGGACGTGTTTAAAACAACTACAGAGTTGGACTTGGCTTGAGTGGACTCCCTTTGCCTCGAGAGTTGTTGAAGGACAATGGACATCTGTCCTACGCCATATTCAATGTTAGTGAGGCGATTTTGTACATCATCCTGATCGAGCTTTATTGCCTGAGGCCATTCACGGGCGATTGGTAATTGGCGATTCATAATTACCTAGTTTGCAAATGAGCATGAAAATAAAGTAAGGATTGACCCATGGCAATGGTCCAATTGTTTTTTATTTATCAAAAGAGGATTTCATAGACAACAGACTTCTGACATTTAAACTTGAAGTTAAAATGATAGAACAAAATACAAAAGTCCCTAAACAATGGGACTAAAATAATATTAACACTAGGGGGCACATGATTGTTATTTTATATGCAACGGGGAGCATTGTTGTTGCAAAGATGTTTGCTTTCTTGGGCTAGCTCTAAGATGTGTACCCAGCTTATTCCCAAGTCCCTTTGCATACACTTTGCTTGCTCATATCGACTGATCTCACTGGTCAAGTGAGGGACCGATGGCCGCAGTCTTATTGGGATACGATGATTGTGGATGTAGGATTCAAAGGCGTGATGGACCTTTTCCTATCCCTCAAGCCTTTTAGGTACCATGATCTTTTTGCGATGGCACTTGCTCCATGTTTCCTCGATAATGGCAATCTCGAATGCATAATCACGGCTTTGATGGGTGAAAATGAATGGAGGGATCTTCCTCTTGAAAAGCAGCAGGATCTCCTAAAGGCCTTCATACTATCGTGCCACCCTATATGGGTAATAGGGAATGGCGCCGGTGAGGCCAAGCAACGGAATTGGATTGCGGTGTTTGTAAGCAAAGCGAACTCTTTTTCCATGGAACCAACTAACACACCACTGGAATGCCTCAGGAGTAGGGTTTCTTAGGAAATTTATCCAACATCATTTGTTAGGAATGTATGGTCCTAGAACCACAAATTTCTGTAATGGATTTTTGAAATCATTTGTTTCAGATGATCGCATGAGGCATCGAAATTCACTTAAATGAGAAAAGAACCAAACCTGCAAAACTTTCGAGGAGGCCACATGATTTTCTCTGTGTTTTCTTTAAAACGATTAAGGGATAAGAATGTTTCAGCTAAAATCATGTTGACATAATTTTGCCCCCTTAAGATCTGATCAACTACCTAGGCCATTAAGGGACTTATGGCATCTTTTTGATAGGGGAAAATAATAAACCCGAAAAAATGTTAGGAGAAAAGTCTCACTTCTTTGGGTCATGTGCTGGTTTTCAAAACAAGCAATCAAAAATGCTAGTAGGCAGGTATTATGGTTGATTTCAAGAATTTACCTCATAACATGGATTTCGGTTCTTAAAAGTCACGCTAACCCATGCAATGGGTCAATACCTATTGGTGGCCTAACAAGATTGTTCTCTAGAGGCATTCCAATGATAATGCTGTATTCTTCTTGAGTTAGGGTTAGCTCAAACCCACCAAACATAAAAGTGGATGTCTTTGAGCACCAGAAATGTGCTATGGCTTGTATGGCTTTGAGATGAACAAGGATTTGGATCAATGATAGAAGATGATCAACTTTTGCTTTTACGCGCTCTTGGGCATATTGGTCCAATTGACCCCACCATCTGAAGAGCTTTGCTTTTGAGGCAGGAATAAACTGGATATCGTCTCCTCCCATCGCATATAAACTGAGACTCAAAAAACCTGTCCTAAATTGCCATGGGCCAACAAAGTAGGACTGAGTAAAAAAGTAAAGAAATTACTTTGCTTTTAAAGAAAATGGCAAGCACAAAGACATACGTATGGTACATGCGGCTTGATGTCTAATTGAGAAGGCTTGTTGAAACTAAAAGGGTGTCTGCCCATTGTAGTCTCGCGTTGGTAGCATACCCTCTTAACCTCGACTCTACTTAAAGAAATTCAGGAAAAATAAAGGCAACCTCTACATCGCAATATCGTGTTCAAGGCTATATCTTTCTTAACACCATCCTAAATATCCTATGGCAGGGCAGGTCCAGTGACCGAGTTATGTGTGCCACATGCAATGCTAAAATAGTAAAGTAGGCATAGTAATTTATGATCACAAAGCATTTTATTTTAACAAAATCAAAATAGACCTTTAAGTTACTGACCTGCATAAAAAGCAAAAACAAAAAAAAAAAAAAAAAAAAAAAAAAAAACAAAGTCAGTAAAGTGCTTAAACAAGATAAAATGGCATAAGTCCTCAAAAATGTTTCCAGTGGAGTCGCTAAGCTATCGCGACCTCTTTTTTCAGCACCCGATTAGGCGCGGCGCCTACAAAGGCTAATGGTTCTATTAGGTCTATTAGGCTTAGCCCGAGCTCTTCTAAGCCCACCAATTCACAACTTAATGGTTTGATAGTTTAACATATAAGTTAAATTTTAAAATAGAGTCGCCACTAATTGATTTGAGATAAGTCTATTAGAAACCCAAGCAAAATATTGGGAGAAATATTTGCTCCTGCACAACCAGAGAAACTAGGTTAGGGGATTTGATTACACTAATCAATCACTAATGCCCTTCTCGTACCCGATCTTGTTTAAACACTAAGGCTTTTTGGAGTTTTAAGAGGTTTTCCATGCATTTTAAGGAGGAAAAACATTTTTTGGTCTTTTTTCTCTTTTTTTTTTGGACAATTAAAAAGTATTTTTGGATTTTTGATTTTCTACAAAATATTTTTTTTGTTTTTTAATTTTTTATTAAAATATTATTTTATTATTAATATATTATAATATATTAAAAGGTGACCCGGGCCAAACCCCTGGGTTGGGTCCGACCCAATTCATTAAAACGATCCAGCCCGAGTTTGGATCGGATTGGGTCAGGCGATTCAGTCTAGTGGAACCCTAGCCGGGCTGGGCTTGGTGTGTAGGCCCAGTCTAGTCTCTTTTTATTCCTTAGAGCCCATCAACCCATCACTTGAAATTGACTCGGCCCAACCTGACGACCCGATCCTAGCCAAACCCTACCCGATTGGAGGGTTTCGCCAACCCGGCTCACAGCGCAACACAGCTTACGGCCTACGGTTCCCCCCCGCGACATTCGACGGGGATAGCAATGACGAGCAATGACGGTTGGCCCGAGACTTGGCTATAGCAGCCTTCCAAGCGGCATGGCAGCGACGCCCAGCCATGACAATCGATCCGACGTAGGCAACGCTGAAGAAATTGGAGGCCGTGGCGATGAGGTATTTAGTGGCAAACTCAACTCGGCGAGAGATCGCAATGGGTCATCGGGGATGGTGTTAGGGACATCGCCGGAGCAGACATCACCAAGCGATGGCACAAGCAACGTTGAAGCCGCCGATGCTAGAGAGCACATGAAGCGGATGGCACGTGATGGAAAGATAACTAAGCCCTGCTTACCAAATCAGCTGGAGTTGCTAGTGGCGAAGCAGCAGAGCAGTGGTCGCCATCACTGGACGGTGACGACGGGCCTTCAGCTTCACAAATTTGGCCCTACGCCCTCCAACTCTGGCCCTCTCCTCGCTGATTTCTCTCTCTCTCTCTCAACCCCTCTTTGCGGATATGGAAACCCCTCAGATCAGGACCCCTCCCTCCAATCAGATCTGGATCAACAGGTTGGCCGGCTCTTGGACCTCCTTCGATGTCTCTCAGGAGAAGTGATTAGAGTTGGCTACCTTAGATCCTCTCTTGGCCGTGCTCCTTGGCCATCGTGGGGGGGGCTATTTATAGGCCCATAGGCAAGGGGGCGGCCAGTCGATAGAGCTTCGGCCATCGATCCTCACACGCCGATCGGCCTTGGGGTGGCCGAACCGACGTCACCTCAACTACCCACCTACTCGCTTTGAAGGCGCATCCCATCCGTCGCCAACTGCTCTACACGTGCTTGGAATTGTCTATTAATCAAATATGATGGCTGTAATGTGACATCGAAGATCATCAATTAGGTTCGTTTAATCGGCACTATTCAATTGACAATTGTTGTTGATGATTTTTGAGTGAATAACTAGCAACACAAGACACAAGAAATGATAATTGCTAGATTTATCAGGCTTCTCTATAGGATTGATCTAATATGAGATATGGCAATAATTTGAAAATTCATATTGATGAGAGAACAATAGCAACCCGAACAATATCGGATTAACGCAACAGAATAGAATAATTTCATCTCTTGTGTAATCCTAATAGGAAACGATATAGTATAGCAAAATAAATATCAAGCACGTAAATACAAAGAGATTTTTTTTACATGAAAAACCTTCTCAGTGTGAGGAGATAAAAAAAAAAAATCACGGGAGCGGAGTCCTCCCAAAAACTTCTCTATCAACAAAATCAAGTGAACTAAGTTCTTCTCTAGTAAACACTAGAAGTACATAGTAACAAAGATCTTAAGAATATCATTCTTGGCAATACATATAAAATTCACAAGAAATCAAGGATAAATATGACAAAAAAATATATTTGATAAATCCACAAAAAACCTAATGTAGGGAGCTTCAAATGAAAATTAAATTGTCCAAATTTGAGAAAAGTGCGCCACAAACATGTTGACAAAATTTTAGCTCAATCGAACCATGAATTGACCTTCAATGCCAGCTTGATGTAAATCAAACTAATCTACAAACCCCAAATTTTCTACCTTTTTTTTTCTCTTGTTACTGCATCTCTACTAATTTATTTGCCCTTACCACTTACAAGATAGTAAGAAATCATATTTCTATATTTAACTTATCATATGGGCTTAAGCCATTTTATGCTTGCTATTCATTAGGTTTCCTCCACATGGGAGTAAACCCCGCTAACACACATAAGTCGATCATAGCCACCACTACAATAAAAAAATCTATCATAGACAAATTTTACAGACCAAACTTCCGATGTATTCTCAATATAGTTTCTACGAAGCAATGGATTACCCTTCACCCCTTTTCTTTCTCGGAATATAGGCCTAATTCCCTTTAAAAAAAACCCCTACTTTAGGTCCAATAATTTTTTTTGTCCCATAAAAACTGCCAATTCAAATTCTAATCCCAATTCTATCCTAAAAAACCACCAACTTTTATTTCAGTCCCATATCTGCCCCCATCAACCCCCTGTCCAAAATTTATCTTGATAATCAAGATACGAAAAACTCTTGAGCGTGAGCTATTTAAGCATCATGAGTTGAGTTTCTCGAGCATGAGCTATCTGACAACGAGAGATGGAAGACTCCCAAGTACAAGAAATTGAAGACTAAGCACAAAATCAAAGATCCCAAAGCGAGATGGAAGGAATATTCTCTTAAGAGTAATAGCAATTGAAGAAATTCAACTCTAATTTTTACCCACATTTCCAATCCAATATGACGTTGTTTGGGTTGACATGAAAATTCATCTCCAAAAGATATCTTCTTAAATATGAAATTTGGGAAAAAAAACTAGAGCAATGACATGGAAATACCATATCACTAAGGGCAATTTTGGATAGAAGGTTAATGGAAGCAAATATAGAGCTCAAGTAATAGTTTGTGATTTTTTATGAAACAGAAAAAAGTTCAAGGAAGAATTGGGATTTGATCTAAAATTTATAATTTTTCATGAGATGAAAAAATTTTAGTATAGGATTGGGATTAAAGCTAAAGTGTGTTGGGGGGGGGTGGGGTGGGGTGGGGCGGGGGGATTACGACAAAGTTTATATTCATGATGTCCATAAATAGTATAGAATCAGGGTCCAAAAAAGCCCAATGGATCGGGTGAAAGGCCCAACGAAGACCCCGTCTACTGACAAAAGGCTAAAGAAACCCATCGATTGATTCATACCTTTTGCTTATAAAATTAGCAAGCATAGAAAGATACGTTTTAAGGGTATAAGTGCTCCTTAGTCCATTGCGTTCTATGCTATTTTACAGTAGTCACTTGAAATTTTAGTTCAGGAAGTTAGAGGAATAACACCAAGTCCATAAAGTTCTAAAATATTGTACTTTCATTTTAGAATTCAACTACAAACAAATAAACACATTTTTCTCTCGTTTTTTGTGCCCATGTATCATTATTCTTGCATCATGAAGCACTCTGCAATCCTATAAATCAGTTAAATTTAAGTCTTAGTTTTTGTAGGTGACTTCGAGACATGTGACCTCTAGTTCCCAAGTTGCAAATTTCTTGGTGCTCCAACCAACCCCGCCAAGTGGTCTTTAGTTCCCAAGTTGCAAATTTCTCGGCGGCCCAACCAACTGCGCCAACCCTCGGTGGTTAAGCAAAGAAGGCTAAAACAAAGCTTTTCCTTATTTTGTTTTACTACTAAATCAAAATTTTTCTAAGTTGCTATAAATTCGAGATGTTAATGTTGACACCCAAAATAATCCAAGACTTAGTGAAAGGTGTTGGGATTGAGTTATCGACAGAAAAGGTCAAGTAACTTGATGCAAATAGATGTAACAAGATTATGTGACTATCAATGAAAAGAGACTGAAAAAATTGTCGACATAAAACAACAGTGGTCAAACACATTTAAAGAATGTCTAAACGGAAGAAACCCTGAAGACTATAACTACGTATAGATAAGAATATGCAGTTCAAGATTGTGAAACGCAGAGTCGAGAATTTCAGAGGTAGTTGAAGTTCATGATTTAGAAGATAACAGCACGTTGACAATTACACTGTGTACAAGGCTATATAAGTCCAAGTAGAATCAATTGTTTCTATAGTTCAATTTATTGATTTATCGTCCTTATTTGCAATTCTTTATTCTTTAAGTTCAATTAGTTCCATTAGTTTCATTAACATTAGTGATTCACTCCATGCACATTGCTTCCTATTTAAGTCGCCACAAAACCCATTTACTTAAAAAAATCAAAGATTCAACCTTTGATGAAAGATATTTTGCGAACGAACATTTTCAATGGCAAAATTAAATGGGAAGAAAAGTGAATGAAAAAAGAAAAGAGTGCATTTTAGTTAGGTGTTTGAAATCTGAGGCTTGGACTTTGGTCCTAGAACCCGAGTCCGAGGTCCTTGTGACCAAACTATGTTGGGGGACACTACGGGATCGAGGGATTGAGGTTGGATTAATAGAGAGTTAAAAATTGAGTGCTCGGGTTTGCAACCAAAGCAATCGTCTGTGTACTCCGTGTGTAGGAGATGAAATTCTTGAATACTATTCCTAGGGAGGCAGTGTTGTTAGTTTACCTCTCTCCATGATTGGTTTGAAGAACTATTTTGAGATTCAGGCAATTGTTGATTATAAAACTATTTACTCCAATTACAAATTAATGGTTTAAGTTTAATTAAAAAAAAACTAATTGAGATAGACAAACTTTTCTATACGTCTCATGATGATGGATTGATTGTCTCAATTGGATAATCATCATGGAGGCAAGTTTTGATATAACACTAGAGATTGAGAAAAACACTAACCGTGAAAGCACCTCGTTGGAGAATGTAGCGAATTGTTTGGTGGGTACAAATGATCAAGAAGTAGTAAGCAATATAGAGGAAATTTTGCACAAAATTCCTTCACTTCCAACATTTCATCCCATTATCATTAGAGGGGATCCAAAGATGAAAGGAGAGACAATAAAACATCACCATGGTTTAAATACAGATTTTGAAAAGTAAGCATTACACAATTTTCAAGATCTCTCTATTTCTCTTCTCTTTTTCTTTTTTTTTTCTTTCTTTTGTAAAGAGAGAGGATCCTCCATTTTTTATTCCTGTATGTCATATTTTGACACCAATAAACAATCTCGAGATTAGCTGCTATAGACCCTAGGTTGTGTGCTAGATGTTGTGGACCCGTACCTAAGCCCCTAGATCTCAAGTGCCCATACCAAGATCACAAGTCGCGAATTGGGCAACCAAGTTAGAAAGGGATCGAGATGGGATTGCGAATTCCAAGTTCGTATTATATTATCTCCTACCAGTAGTAACCTTGTAGGCATCTAAAGGAGATTCAATTCACCCAACATTGTTCTTAAAGTGAGATCTCATGCACCGAATATCATTCAATATATCATTCAAATTTATGGAGCTACCGTCATTATCTATTTCTTAGAGTTGTAGCCAATTACAACATCACAAGACCTGGAAACCATCTATAGGTTGAAGGGTGGTTAATTCTCGATCCAATCCAATGGAATCAATTTCTATTTCTTTTTATGTTTCCGTCAAGATATCTTATTTCAAAAGCATAATCAAAAACAAATTTAGAACTCTTGAGACAAATTTTATACTTCCATCAACTAATTTTTTAAAGAAATAAAAATTATATATATATATGTAACTAGTCCGGTCTAGTCCAATTTTCCTTTGGAATGATGAACACCAGTTCCATTTTTAGGAACTGAGAATTGAACTGACACTTCCGAGATCGAACTAGCCGGTTCAGTTCGGTCCAAGTGATTTTTTATTAAGGCGGTCCATTTTGCACAACCACTCATCAAAATAAATCCAGTTCACAAACACTGCGCAGTTTTAGTCACAAAGCATTTTTTATGTGTAGGATGAGACTCGTAAATGTACATATGGGTGGTTTATATGCTTCATCGCATAAGAAACAGATTAGATTTCCAGATAGGACTACAATGCATGGCCCAAACGAATTTCAAAGAATTTTACAAGCTGAAGTAATTATTCACAAAATCCCTTGGAAAGGAAAGCTAAATGTCAGATAAAATGAACCCATAAAAAGCTTGAGATTTCTTTGCCGTTTTATTTAATCAACAAAACCTGTCCAAAAACTTACAAAACAAATCAAAAGGCTCAAATCCATAAATTTAGACATTAGCATGGCTTCACCATTGCAGACAAATCTTTTATCTACATCATCTTTGACGTTGACGACTGTGTGTCATGCATCAAGCTCTGCATGAATCGCCCCAAAGCCCTTATATGTACAATTTAATCACAGAGTCCCCCGATGAATACAAGATCCTAGCATGCCTTGCTGCACGTAGGTCACGCTGTTCCATAAAGAAATGGAATTTAGCAGGCAGCAAAAAACAATGGGAATCTCCAGTAAAGTAACAATCGGGAGATAATTCTGCGCTAAGGAGTATATATTATAAGTTTTCCCTTGCAAAGGAAGAGTATGAAGTCTTACAAGGGAAGAGACACGAGCACATGCCATAGTGCTTTGGTTGATGCGTCATACTTCATTTACGCTCTCTGGACTGCTCCCGTCAAGCAATGGTTTCAGGTTTGCTTTCTCAGTTGTGGGTGCTTGAGTTACGCTATCCTCGTCAAACCGATCCTCACTTTTAAGAAAGATTCCTGACAAGAAGCATGAAATGACTTATGTCAATAACACCAATCCACCTCAAAACAAACATCCATGAGCAAAAGAAACTAACGAATTCATGTTTGCATCACAACAGGATCTGTCTCCTTTTGGCATTATTTACCCAGGTTTACTGAAACAAGGATCCAAATTACCCACCTATAAACCAAATTCCAGCAGCAAGAAACAAAATCGATGTCAGAACTAGTGCTGTCTCCCTCCAATTATTAACACGATCCTGTGAATCATGAGGATGAACACAACACCATCAGAAAGTGGATGTATGACAAGGATCAAATAATTGCATAAGGACTGCTATTTTCCACTTAAGTTCTTTTGGACACAAGCAATTGAAATTTGAATAATCCAATGACATGAATATAATTATAGTCCAGGAAAAATAACTAAAAATGGCAAAATAGTCAGAAAAGAAAGCAATAAAATCAGGATTATTTGTAAATGCCAGCACTTGAACAAATGTGAGCAACCAACAGGCCTTTCTTGCAGGTCAAACAGTTTGTTTCTTTGGAGAATAACACGAGAAGTAACAAAAGAAAATAAAGACCAGGGTATGATAATTCGAGCATCATGCTCAGCAGGCCATTCTCACTCTCAAATCAAGTTTAGGAAAACCACTTTCTGGTTGGTATACTAGCTTGATTTCATTGAAGTTAGTTATTAGCCAAAAAAAAAAAAAAGTTGTTTGAAGCACACCTGGAAAACCCCAACAAGTGGTGACGATGGCACATCACCAAAGATGTGAATAGCGACAGTTGAAATAGCCATTGATAATGGTCTTAGACTAGGTGTGACACAATGGAGACAGACATAATTAACTGGAGCCTGCGAAGGAAGAATCGTGGAAGAATATTATAATAAGTCAAGATATACAAGAAAAATGCCAGTCCATTTCAAGCAAAAGAATTTGAATGCTGAAATGCAAGGAATGCAAGGGATTGAATATAGAATAATAGGTCCTCAAGCTATCAACAAAAGTCACAAAAGAATAACCACTGATATGTCATTTGCACGTGCAAGACATGTCCTCTTGAAAGAAAAGGCAAGATACAATTTCTACACGGTTGATAGCATCTACAAGACAAAAGGAGTACTGGTATAAACATGATAGATATGCTCAGCAAAGCTTGCAATAGGACGAAATATTATAAGACGATATCATCAATCAAAGAAAATATAAACTGGAGAGTCCTTTGGAAACACTACTCCTCCCATGTTCACATTCCAAGCCATTAAACATGTGGTGAGGTGGGGTCCAGAGCCTGTGCCCTATTATTGATGAGTGTCCAGCTCTTATCCAGCTAGGCAGGCAACTTATTTGTCAGCATTGTGCCAAATAATTTATTCAAAAAAGATCTTAAGCTCTTCAGGAAAGAAGTATTCCTCTGAGTGACAGTCTAGAATCCACAAACTTTATGAACTAAAAGCAGGCAGACACAATCTAACCAAAACATGTGTCAAAGGTTCCGTCATTAATGAAACTAAACCCAACAGTTTGGATTGTTTGACCATGGAACTGGTTGAATAGCAAACAGCCAGCTTCTGGTTTCTAAACAGTATAATTTTCCAAATATTGGCAAAAATCACATGAATAGTAGGAAATGCAACTCGCATACATTTTCAAATACCATCAAAGCTGCATAGACAGAGTATAATAAGAAATTGAATAGTTTAATAGTAGTCAGAAGACTACAATTTATGGTAATTGGTACTCATTGCAAACTACTTTAAATGGTGCACATGATTCTCTACGTTCAATTCACACGCAATAGAATCTTCACAATCTAGATAATCATGAACAGAGGTAACTTAATAAAAAATTTCTGCTTCTGGTAACTTAATTGATTAACTTAGTGTGACATTCCCAACTAGAAGTGAAAATATGAGGCAAAACTTTCCACTGCTAGTACATGGCATAATCTACATCAAAGTGTCAGAATACCCAACTATGTGAAGATGGGGTCTGTCTTCGGAGAACCAGATTTGGAAAAATTCACTTGAATGATTACCTGTGTAGCAAATACAAGTAGCTCTCCCAGTGCAAAAAGAGCTATGAAACCATACAAGCTCCTCATACAGAAGGCGGTGAAGCAGAAAACAGCACCTAGAAAGGTTGTTCCACCAAGAAGCTGCATCAGAATAACAGAGAAATTACCAGTGTCAGAAGGAAAAAGAGAACAGTTGATGCAAAAGGGGTCATAAGAACCCCCACAAGAGAAACAAAACATTTGCTCTAGATTCACTGACATGATAGAAGACTTCTCCAAATGTATGACATAATTAGTACTTAAGGAGGTAGATGGGTTGCCACTGGGTGGAGATAGAAAGATATGGACCAGTGACCAAAAAAACAATGGGTTCAATAGAAAAGAAATTTTTATTTACCGGAAGATGAGACACTGTGAGAGAGTTTTGAAACCTATCTTAAAGAACATTACTACGGATCACATGTTACAGTTTTCAAACATCCATTTATCGTTGTTCAAGTATAAACAGGCTCAGGGACCCAAATATAGTAAACCTAAAACATAAATGGATTACTAATGGGATCATAAATAATGCCAGAACTTACCTTAAAAGCATTAGAGATGGTAGCATTCATGCGATCAAGAACAAATCCACCAGCTAATGTTCCAAAAATCCCACAGATGATGGTAATTCCACCAAACATCATATCTGCACTACTCTGTTAACCAGAAATATATACTTACTAGATGGCCAAAAAACTGCTTATACTTTTTTAAGAGAATTTGCAATACATTAAAGAAAACACTACAATGACGCTAAAGGAAAGCAGCCGTGATAAGCTTAATTCTGCTAACACTGATACCATATGATAGATGTTATAACCAGCCTTTGGCCCCCAATATGAGTATGCTCCAATGACAAAGTTGTAGGCAATATAACCTGTCATTTAACAAGTTATACATGTTAAAAGATTTGCTGTGTCAAAACAATAGCAAATAGTAAACACATAATTAGCACAGTAATATCTTATTTTACCAATGTCATTAATGAATAAATCGATAAAATGTTGGTAAAATCTGTGATAGCCTAGTGGCCTACAAGTGAAGAAAACTAGAAAAACTGAATTACCTAAAACATTCACAACAAAAACTTGATCAACCAGAAGTGCTTTCATATCTTTTGAAAATCTTGCTACTTCATTCCAGATTGTGGACAAACAGCCTGATCTCCTGCAAAGAAATAAATAAGCTCATAAAAAGAAGGCACTGAGATACAAATATAATTCCTTCCCCTCCTCCACCCTCTTCCCTCCATTCTCTTTCTATCCGTCTCTACACATTCATGCTCATATGCATCAATCTTCTGCCAGCAAATAGAAAATATGAGGCTCTAGTTGCAAAAACTTGAATAAATTATTCAAGTCACAGGCCCTTGAATCAGCAAAACCTTTTGCTCTTTCAACCTTAGTCGCCAATTTAAAAATGTTTCAGGAACTATTTTCTCGTGGGCCCTTGTCATTTCAATGCTTCAACTAATGGCATTGCCAATTATACTCCATTTGGAATCAGTTTTTGCATGTCTTAGAATGCAAAGCTTCTACCAAAAACAGTAAGTGGAGAATGCATTAGGTGCAAATCAAAGATTCCATCCCAAAAAACTTTCGTCCTTCTGGAAGAACAAATTATCAAAGTCCATTTTGGACCATGGATTCGCTTTCTCTCCCAGGCATTGTCTTGTGTAAATAATTATTGCAAGCCTCAAAGAAAACGGAACATCATTACAGCCTTCTTTTTTACTAATTAATAATTGCAAAGATGCTTTACAAGGCTGGCTCTTTCAGGCACTAACTCTAGACTCCAGCACTTTTCTACCAACAGTACAATCAAGTCTATTATCACATAGAATAGAGGCTTTCTATCCATCTACTTGATCAAGTTACTGTAGAAGCAGAACGTTGTTAAAATGATCAATGATCCTAGCTCAAGAGTCCCAACTTATTGTACATCTACTTATGAACAATTTCCATCTATGATTACCAAGAACCCTGAATTGCTATAATTCTATAATCAAAGCTCAATTAAATTTCTCCTAGTTCCTTTCTCAATTGACAACTTTTCCACTTCATGAAGCAAACACGAATTCATAATGGGTGTGCCCTACCCACTGCGAACTCTTTTTCCTGAGAATATTATATACCCAACTGATCAGCATTTATGAAACTCTCAGTTTTCCAGCCTTGTTGCTTCAAAATATTCGTTGCTGGAGATGCCATTTCATTGATGATTAACATATTTAATAGACATACATGCACAAATAGTAGATAAGTTATTACACCTATCTATCTACATTTATCTCTCCATCAGAGAACCACTTACTTGGATGGCTCATGATAAGCTTCACTGCCAGTACCTTCATTTCCAACCAGTTTAGAGGGATTAATACTCGATGCATCTGCTCAAGAAAATAGGAAACATTTAAACACTAGAAGAAAGTAGGAACATTTATACAAACTACTGCCAGGGAAGTGGTTGCCTGCATTAGAAGTAGGAACATTAATTCCACTTTTTCAGCAGATTCCAACAAATCATGTTGCAGACTTGGATGAGATAAGAGGTTATAACACCCTTAAATTTATTAACTCAACCAAAGAATTTTTCCTATTATAGCAATCCAAAAAAAGTAGAAAAATCAAAGATTATCCAGTTGTCAATTGCAGATTTAAAAATATCAATCATGCAAATATTAATGATGAGACAGGTCATGTAAACTCTGGGAACAACACTCACATCATGAAATGGAGCAACGTGAGCACAATAAGACATCAATCCACCAGAATAATGAATTTACCCTTTGTTTGCATATCGTACCAGAAAAGCTACAAGACTATTCAAGTATTGTTGACTGATCACGAAGATTCAATACATGGTGTCACTGAGTTGGCGTACTTTCTTTTTTGTGCTGTATTACATCCACTTGCCAAAAGAAATCTTAAACCAAGCAAAAGCCAAAAAAAAAAAATGTGCAATATTTTGGTGGCCCTAACAAAATGCAAATTGAACTCTTCCATTCTTGAAGCTTGTGAACAAGTATTGTACTGTTGCATCAATGGCTTAGGTTGCTTCTTATGGACTATAATAAGAAAAAGGTCTTACTGAAAGTTTTTGCCAAAGTACATGAAATAACAAATTAAAAATTTTAAGATAAGACAAAAGAAAGTGGAATTCTATCTGGAAATTCTAGCACACAATATTAGAAGAATAATTACCTTCAGTCACGATAGCAGCTGTTTCAATGGATGCCACTGACTTTTTTGAATCAACGGGAGCAAAACCTGCGGTGATACGCTAATTTGTGGGTCTAAAAAACAGATATCTTTTTTCTTCTTTATAGGCAAAGACCAGATAGAATCTTGCTGCACTCTAGATGGAAATGCACCTTTTAGCTGCAGAGGTTTCATTACAAATCCCAAAACAGCAAATGGAAACATCAACACAGCCTCACCCCAAAATGCATACCGCCAATTGAAATGATCTCCAACCTAAAACAAAAGGGAAGAAGAGGTCAAATTATCAAAACTTCAGCAAATGGCAAATACTTATAGCTGGCAAATGCCACCAGGCAGCGACCGAAAGAACAAATTTTCCACCAGGCAGTTGACAAGTGATACTACTGCCTCTATATTGATCTACTTAGACTTGGCATGTTCAAAGGATGAAGATTGAAAGCCTGTCATACTCCTAGCCCAGACATAATCAGCAAAATCAAAGAGCGGATGTGAGGGAATAAACAACTTACTAATCCTCCATACACATAGCCCAAAGCTACTCCAGTTGGTATACACATGTAAAACATCGCAAGCCATGCTGTTTTCTGCCACAAATAATAAAATCTTAGCTAATAGTGTTCCCAGGAATAAAAATAAAATTTACAGCAAACTTAACAATTACTTATCCACAAGAAGTGTGCTTATTCTAACAGCAATAGGTGTGGCACACCTGAGCAACAGGCGCATTGTCATCTATAAAAGGCGCTGCTAGACTTATGAAAGAAGCCTCCCCAACTCCAACCAGCCTTTAAGAAGTAAACCCGAAACTGTAAGCCCTTAGCACAATTTTAAAGTTAAGGTACCAAAAATTACAATTTAGAATGTAAAAGCCGCAAAGCTTCCATACTCACATCCGGCATATCACAATAAACCAGAAGCTAAATGAACTACCACACCCAGCTGCAGCCAGTGTCCAAACAGATAGTCCAACTCCGATAAGCCTAAATGGATTGATACTGGAAAGCGAAAAAATTATGTAAGAATTTTTATAACAAAATGAAGAGAAAGATAAACTGTGCATACTTAAAACCTGTAACCTGCAGCAATCAAGAAAGATGCAGCCAATTTTTTTATTGTAAACAGAGAATGTTTAACACTGAAACAATTAAGAACAGGAATATACAGACAACAGATAACTTCTAATGATGATGACCATATATTTTCCATCAATAAGAGAGAAAGAGTGGGAGTTCTAAGAGATATTAGTTAACAACTATCAACTTTCCAAAGAGAAAAACTTCCCTTCCCACCATGGACAAATTCAAGAAGGGAAGAGAGAAAAGGGAAGGGGAGGGGGGGTTGCTGAAATATTTTAGAGAAGAAGTTATTAATAAGTCAATATTATAAACGATTCCTACAAGAGCGAACACTGAAGGTTGCAAAAACTGATTGAAGATTGTGAGAACTGAAAGACAGCAATAATGCACTCAGTTTTAGAGGTGCATAGGAACACAGTCATGGGATCCTTACACTAGAACCAATCTTCTGGACACAAAATTCCAAATTTGAACCAATTTATTCTCACGAATTTTCTATGTTCTTTTTAACATTTTTCTTTTTTACAAGAAAAACTTTCATATCAACATAATTAACATATAAAACCAAATGGAACATCAGCTAAAATTACAAAAGATAAACACATCAATTATAGAAACAAGGAGGGCAATTAGAAAAATTGGAGGTAAGTCACTCTTGTTGAAGTCAAGGATTGGAAGATTCATAAAGGTTAAAGATGAGCCACTAAAGGTGAGCGAGTGAGCTCAGTGAATGACAACTACAGTTTTTTAACAAATCAAATTGGATTCTCAACTTTCAAATGCTATTTTAGTTTTTCATTTGTGGTTGTATCTTGCCAAAACTAATGAAATAATGGACTAGTAACCTTATTGTTCTGGGCTTTCTGTCAGCTCATAAGAAAGCGATCAAACTAATTATCACATAATATATGTTGGTAATAAATGACAAAAGTGAGTACATTGAGCATGTAAACCCCGTACCCATTTACGTTTAACATATCTTATGTTACAGGTTCCTAATATTTGGAAAAATTTGATAAATGTAAATGTATGATAGAGTCCACCATCCTATATTAGCTAAATCTTAACCTTGGCCCCTCCAAACTGTTCATTGTATACCTGCTGTGTAAGTATGTGGCACTGAAGTTATGAGCAAAGTTTTTAAGTAATGTACATCAGTACCTACTTAAAACTAGAAAAAAGAAGGCAGAACAGATATTAGTATAGAGTACAAGAAATTCACCAAACCATATGATAAAATTGCTTCAGCAGATATAGCTAAAATACTAAATAATTAACACCAACTAAGGTTTTCAAATATATCATGCAGAAGAGAAGCAGATACAATTCACTCAGAAAAAAAGCAAGTGTAGTCTATATCATATTTTCAAAATGGTTATGTCAATATTATATTCAAAGCAGCTACATTGATTTGAAAACTCTTCAGGATATTATGACAATATAAGCCAAGCCACCTTATGAGATCCCTGACTAAGGACATCTTCCAAGCCCACACAACCAACGAATGACACCAATCAAAAGACCCAGGTTTCCATCATGACCTGTGCTGAACATGTTCAGGATTAATAGCCTTGCTCTGTTAAAACTAGAAGTGATTTAGTCACTCTGAAAATCCCACAATTGTTCTCTCCCCATTCCGTGAATGACAAGTTCTTCATATAGAATTAGTACCATTGGGCAAAGCACATAGGTATCCAAGCTGTACTGGAATTGGGCATTACCTCTTTGCTAGTGAAGCAAATATAGGGGATGCAACAAGAAGTCCAACCATAAATGCAGATGACAAGACACCATCCTGAAAATTATTCAAGTCAAAGTCCCCCCTGCAACCAAAGTGCTATGATAAGGTTATAAGACATTAACACTATACTATAAATTCCTAAATGCTTGAAAAACTAGCTATGATTACAATAATGATGGTAAGAGAAAAATTGCCCAGAAAATTTTAAAGGAGAATAGGATGGAATTTCGGCTTCAACTTAGGAAGATGATAAAAACAGAGACCGGTGCAATGCAATGGAGATTGTCAGCTTACATTTCTTTACTATTCAACAAACTTTTATTAATAAAATTATGTTGGACCTTCAGAAGTTTTTTTACATTAAACAAAACTGTATAGTCTGAAAACATAAAAAGGAACCCCAATAAGAAGGAAATCAAAAGCCTCCAATAGAATCCTAGATATGTCAATCATTGTGATATTTTCAGCAAAATGGGGAAAAGATGAGAATGTCAGTACAGGAATACAAATTCTGGTTCTTGTTCAGAAAAAAAGATTAACCTCAATTTCACATTCAATCTGCTTTAAATCGGCAACAACAACCAGTACCAGGTCTCAAATATCCAATATAAAGGTCCCATGATACCGAAACAATAGACTTGTCTGCATAATCAGACAAAACAAAAATCTTTACTTACTGGATTCCTCTGCCTGAAGTGCATTTTCCATCCTTTGTGCAAGTACTCCGACTACCATTTACACCATTACTGGCTATCACTCCTCGATCCACGTAATTTAACATGTTAATCACACAAAAGATGACAAGCAACCTGTAAACAGAAAAGTAAACTTCCTGGTTATTGCCCTAAACAACTCCAATATTTCAGTTACCCATTTCTTCGAGTATATTCTCTTAAAATCCTATACAATCCAGTAACTTCTGGTATGTAGATAAACATTGCGTGATAGTAACTACAATTACACAACCAAATAGAACAAGTCATCTCTGCTTAAGATTAGACAACACATTCAGGAAATTTTACGCTTGAAGGTCATGGCCAGCCTCATTCACACTTGTGACTTCTCAGAAAAGTTGAACCAACAGTTACCCAACCCACATTCTACTTCGGAAGCAATCTCCTTCATACAGTACACGATACAACAGGGCACTGTCAGCTGCAGGTGCATGCAACAAGATCACTCTCCAATCAGATGACAAAAGAATACATGACAAGTCATTGACCTGCCATATTCAAAGTGAGTCCAATCTAAGTCGCACTTGATGCTAAGGCCAGAGAAGAACATCAACAGCCGAAACAATAACTAACAAAGCTAATCCCGATCGACATGTAATTTTCTGTTTCCAGAAATCTCACAGAAACTCTTTCCTCATAGAAACAAACGGACATCTCACACATGAGTAATCACTAGTCAATTGACCCAAACCCCAGCATGCTATAATTCCCAATCACCAAATTACCACTCAAAAACCAACTGAACTATCAGCCCGCACCCACCATTCCTCGTCACTTCATCGGGCACCACGCCGCACCACAATTAACATAAAAACAGCTAGAGAAAACGATACGAACGGAGCTTCAATGTCCCGAGAGGCGAAACAAGAGGAAACAAACTCTACTCCCCATTCACCAATTCCCCAGCCGCGAAGCAAACCACGACCCAAAATCCGACCGCGACTCCGAAAAAGGCACGGAGAGAAAGAAAAGCCGGTCGAGTACAGTTTCGGCGTGAACCAAGAAGGAGCCGGGGGCGAATCTTTGAGGCGCCGCCTCGCCATCTCCTCGGCGTTGGCGGGCTTCCGCGGCTGCCCAGCTGCGGCGGCGGGGGGTTGCTCCGGCGACTGCAGCCGTCGGGATCGCGGCGGCGGTGGGCCAGGGGATTCGGCCATGAGGGCCGAAAGTTGGCGTGAATTTATAGATTTCTTGATCGGCGTTCCCATGGTGTCACGCAACGGAAACCAGCTACTCCCCCACGGAAACGTGAACCCGCCGCAGCTCTCCATTTTATATGGGGCCAAAAAGAAAAAGGTGAAAATAAAAAAGGAATTTTTTTATAGGAAAAAAAAGGGTTAATATTTCCTTTTCAAAGGAACAAGAATTTTTACCCTTTTGCAAACTAAACCAGAAAATAGATTTTATCCTGTTAAGAAAAAATTTAGAAGGTGAGGTTCGCTACAATAGTTCTGAATTTTCTTTCGGCTAAGTATCGTGTTCGAATGTCAATAATCATCTCTTGTTGAGAATCATAAAGAATTATTTTCGTTCGTTTCCTTCTTTTTTTCTATGGATGTCTTAGAGAAGGAAAATACATTCGAAAAATGCTGCCCGAAAAAAAAAAAAAAAAAAAAAAAAAAGTGCATGACATCACTTTTCTAACGTGCAAGGTTTTAAATTTAGGTTTCCTCTTTGAATTCACAACAGACACTTGGTGCCAGGCCTATTTAATGTATGTTCTCAATCAATTGCTGAAGTCAACTCAATGACAGTACCAAGTCAATGCAATTATTTGGCATCCTTGTTGATTAAGTATCAACCACCAGTGCGGTGCAGACACTTGAAAGAGAGTGGGGCCCATTATATACCTTTCCGTATGATGTGCTTTAAAAGCATAACCTAGCATAATTTCATCAATATAATGTAAATGATGTTCTTTCTATAGCAGTGAAGGACTAAATAAAATAAAATAAAATAAAACTTGAGGATAAATCTATAATTTATATTATATAAGGGCTTGTAAATACTCGGTAAAATTTCCTTGACGTCCGCGATATATCAACCCGAAAATCATCTCACGAATTCATATTATTCAAATGGATGTGTATACTATAATTAGTACTTAAAGAGGTAGATGGGTTGCCACTGGGTGGAGATAGAAAGATATGGACCAGTGACCAAAAAAAATGGGTCCAATAGAAAATAAATTTTTAATTCACGGAAGATGAGACAATGTGAGAGTTTTGAAACCTTATCTTAAAGAAAATTACTACGCATCACATGTTACAGTTTTCAAACATCCATTTATCTTTGTTCAAGTATAAACAGGCTCAGGGACCCAAATATAGTAAACCTAAAACATAAATGGATTAATAATGGGATCATAAATAATGCCAGAACTTACCTTAAAAGCATTAGAGATGGTAGCATGCATGCGATCAAGAACAAATCCACCAGCTAATGTTCCAAAAATCCCACAGATGATGGTAATTCCACCAAACATCATATCTGCACTACACTGTTAACTAGAAATATGTACTTACTAGATGGCCAAAAAACTGCTTATACTTTTTTAAGAGAACTTGCTATACATTAAAGAAAACACTACAATGACGCTACAGAGGAGGGGCAGCCTCATCGACTCGGGCGAGGCTTGCCCATATCTGGGCAAACCACGCTGGCCCTAGCCAAGGTGTCCCCAAATCTAAGCGAGCCTCGCACTTGAGCCTTGCTAAGGCCAAGATGGCCTTACTCGGGCTGGTGAGGGTCACCTCGCCTTCGCCACCTAGGGCCAATGACCTTTGCCGGCCACTATGACAATGGGCGACGATGACGTGCTCAACCATGATCCCTCCCTTTTTTTATTTTTTATTTTAAATTATTTTGGCTTTTTAAAGTTTTTTACTATTATTTAAACAATATTTAAAGAAAAAGGTAATAAAAAATGCCATGTATGATAAATAATGTTAATGGAAGAACTCGATTTCACCAATTTAACAAATTTTATAACTTAATTGCATTTTTTGAAAATTTTAGGATTCAATTGCATTTTCACAATACTTTACCAAAAAAAAATTCTTTACCAAAAAAATTGCATTTTCACAATAAATTTTAGAATTTGTAGTACATATCCCTTATTCAAAATAAACGTTTGAATATTTTACGCACCATTCATTTGTGTCCGTAAATAAATCAGCCCCAAAGCCAATTTGGGTTCACATTGTAAAGTGTTAAATTAATATAGCTTAATCCTTTATTTAGTTTCTAAACTTGTAATTGTGATAATCTTCAAAGCAATTGACCCATTTAAAAGCCGACCATGCGATGTATAGGCAAGAGCACTTTAAAAAAAAAAATTAATTTTTTTTTCGCTTTATAGGCAAGTGCACAAGTATCCGTCTTTATTCTGCTCTAGTCCACTGTGGATAAATGTTCTACCAACAAACTACACGTATATCAAGGACATAGGGGTAAATGAGCACAAACAGGAAGCAAAAATAATTTAAAGGGAAAAAGTCACTAAAAATTTTAAACTATGTCCACTGTGACATATTTACTCTAAAAAAAATTTTGTAACATAAAAAATCCCAAACTTATACCTGTATAACATATTTATTTCAATTTATTTTTTATGAAATCAAAAATCTCAAATTTGTACTCATGCAACATATTAATCAATTTTTGAGGTGAATATGTTGCACTAATACAAATTTATGATTTTTTATATTACAAAAAAAAAATTGAGGTATTATATCATATAAGTATAAGTTTGAGGGTTCTACAGGTTTGAGGGTGCTCTTTAACTATCCTATATTCTTTTCATTATTTTTTTAGCAAAGAAATAATAACAAGATTCCATTTACTAACGCATCCAACATTAAACATAGAATCGCCTTCATGGTGAGGTATGCCCCCGAAAAGTTATACAGGGAGTCCTTTCATGAAAGAGAAAATTATAAATAGTTTTATACACATGTATTTAATGAAATATTATGAGGGTGTCATGTCTCTTCCTATATGCACCCTGCACAGAATACATGGGACAAGCCTGCAAGGTATGGGGTGGACATGCCTCAAACGTTGGAACCTACTTTGCACTTCCTGTTTCAATATTTTGGAATTTGAACCTCCCTTGGGATCTCTGATATTTACCCAGAATTTATCCGATCATGCTGGTTGTTGTAAGTTCCACAAGTTCTCTCACACACCCATAATTGTTATATAGAACAGTGAAGAACCTATACTATTACATCCCACAAGTATCGTATCCGTGGACATATCCGTATATTAGTGATTATCATCCATCTCTCAAATGCTTCAATATTGAAGTATAATCCTCTCTCTCTCTCTCTCTCAACCTTTGTAAAAAAATTTCAATTCTTGAATTATGCTTCTCTTATCACAAATATATATAGAAGATTCTTTTTTTAGTGTGTATTTTTACTAATACATTCACATCATTATTTAATAATTGAAATACATCATAATAAAATTATTTGCTTAATCTTCCAAAGTGATCTATGAGCAAGAGGACACTATCCTTTACAATTTTATAAGCACAAAGATTGATACACTTATAGAGAGACAATAGATAGACAAATTACTGAAATGGCAAGAGATTGATAGGACACAAGAATGAGCTCAAGATATTATTGGAGGGGAGAAAAACACTAAAAGTGTCAAAAGTTGTGTACCGTGCTCATTTTAGGATCAATTTTTTGTTAATTATGCTAAATGGAAGAAAAACGATCACTTAAATACCCTCAACAAAAAATTCTTATCAAAGAAATTATGTGACTTTTATAATTAAAATTTTTATTTTTATTTTTATTTTTTTTTTTGTCGGTCTCTCTATTCCTATTCTACACTCACTCGTGGGCACAACCTCTTGCAGGGCGTGGGAGTCGCAACCCACTCTCGAAACTTACGCGTCCCTACCCCCATCCCTCCCTGAGAATGTGGGGATTTAAACCCCTCACCTCCCCATTCCATATTGGAATTGTGACCACTGCGGCGAACCCCCAGTGGTTATTAAAATTTTTATTTGAGGTGGCTTTTTTCGCACTAAAGTGATCACATTTTTGTAATGATCGCACTGAAGTTATCATATTTTAACAACAACTAATATTGAAATGATCACTTTTTAAGCTATTATATAACGTCGTCTGGTGATTATATGATAAGTGGGCATGCCGGCAAGCCATGTAGGATTGAGAGATTAATAAAATATGGCAAAGTTAGATTTCCAATTATTCAAATCGGAGTTGACACTTAAGTGATTTTTTTTTTAAAGGTGGCATTTAGGTGATTTGGAAAAAAAAAAAATTCAGCAATAAAATGAGTGCCATACACAACTTTTGAAATTTCCAGTATCCTTCTCCTATTATTGGAGAGTTGAAAAAAAAAAAGCAAATAGTTTAGACTCTTTTTTGTTTAATGGAAAATGAATGTTTTGAAAAATATTTTTATAAAATTAATTATTTGTATTATTTGAAATAATTAATCAATAAAAAAATATTTTTATTATCGACGGCATTTTATGTCTAAATATTTTCGTGAATAAAGAAAATATTTTTCGTTCATTCATTTTCATAAAAAATACAATCCATCATTTTTTGGAGAAAATTTTTTACATCATTTTTCGGAGTCTCCAAGGGGCAGACAAGAATCCAGCTGGGGTTTGCAATGGAGACATCGATACGATGGAATGCGCTCGGTGTGTGATCGCTGCTATGTGGCAAGTATATTAAAGCTGTCCCCTTGAGAGTTGGAGGCCACGTCCAACTTCAAGATTGCAGGGTTAGTCACGAGCAATATCAAATTTATAATGGATCGGATCCCCCAGATTAGTTCCGTTGAAAAATCACGAGTTGAAATACAGGTATAGCAAACCCATTAGTCCCTATATCACTGTGCAACAATCCTTCTGCATATCCTTCTACAAATTCAGCCGCAAGCTTGTGATTATTTAGCCATTTTGTGGGAACAACCTGAATGTGGAGTGAGCCCGAGATCACCATTGCCGACAGGACTCTTTATACTGCATCTTCAACACTCATTCTATTTATCGTACGAGTCATGACACAATGATGCGGTGATCAGTGGCAAAGGATCAGCGTCTGTTGCCTGAGTACAGTTCGATCTGTACAGTGCTCTCAGACTTCTTGATTGCATCTTCTACACTCTCGTTGCCTATCTCTCGATAATATATGGTTATGCACACAGACGGTGATGCAAAAGCTTAGCCTAATCTGTTTCGATTGTGGCCACACTTAATAACAGTTAAAGTTCCTATCGACCCAATCAAGCCTGCAGCATGATTAGATGCTGCTGAAAGAACTTGCATCAACTTAGAACTACTTGACATTGAGACTTGACAACTTGTTCTCTGCTTGAATATGAAATATATTTTGTTATCTCTTCTTTGTGATATAGACTTGGAGGAACATGGACACTTGACATGCACCTCTGTTCCAACCAAGAGACACTGAGAAAATAAATTGCAGGAGAGCATCGTGTGATCCTACCAAAGTGTCCAACCAACTCAATCCCCTTAAAGTCTCCGAAAAGAAAGAAGGAAAAAAGGAATATATAAACTAAAAAATCTTATTTACATCCATACCATATAAAATTGATGGCGCCATTTGCGGCGCAGAAGATGTAAGAGACCCCTCTGCTACGATATGGACAAGTTTGCGGGAAGCATCCATTTTCTTTTTCTCCTTTTGTCTTCTATATCCAACAACTTTGTCCTTAATTGCATGTCGTCGCTCATTTTTCAGACTTGTAGTTTGCTTCTTCTGTTCTATCTGTAGATCATCAGGCAGATGTATTTAACTTCACAGTCTGTTACCTTCAAGTTGAAAAATCTAACCTTGAGGAAATTACACTTCCTAGATGACTACTTATGCGAAAGTTCCTTGCATAACTTCTGTGAACTTGTACTTTGTTGAGAAGATTCCTCGCCGCCCGAACGTCATTTATGGCACGGGTTTGTGTTTGTACATACATATACTCATACTACTAGTATAAGCTGAATAGAACTTGCCCCAAAAGTTTTTTTTTTTGGTAAAGAACTTGCCCCAAAAGTTTAGATCGCTCTAATAGAGAATTTACTGATATAGGTAATTACTGCAAAGTTTCTCGAACCTTTGCAACTAGTCTGTTCTTTATGGAGGCTTGTCTACTCTCTGGATTGTCAACGCATTACTTTGGGTCCTTCATCATTCCATTCTTCAGCTCTTTTCTCTAATATGCCTGCCGTTAAACTTCCAGATGTGAACGTTGCTCCAATGGGTTTTGATCTATTTAATCCAGATCTGTTACTTCCACAGGCATCATGATCAGCTCCTGTCATTAAGTTATAATATGCTGTCAATAAGCAAATGAACACACATGGCAGTGTTCTCGGCAGCCCAAGAACTTACCAACATTACCATCGTCCGGTAGATTGACTCATCAATCTCACTATTTCTGGACCAATATTGTACATGGCGCTCATACTTCCACGAGCTAGAAACCGCATTACAAGTAACTCTTCATCTGGTTAGGGTAAACTGCATATTTCTTAGGTCACTCGCCTGTTTCTGAGTAGTGATGAAATAAACAACTATTTCCCGCTCTTAGTTGAAAGGCTAATATTGCAAAGTGGCATCTTCTAGTCGTGGAAAACCACTTGGCTCATTTCTATTCAACAACCTTGGTGGATCTCGTCGTTAAGATTTTGTGGGACCATCATCAATTATTATAAAAGTTTAAGCTATCAAATGAAGTATTCTCTATAAACCGGAATTCAAGTTTCACGCATCATGCAGTTGTACCCTAGTTTTTGTTGCGTGAACAAAGCATATGTAGATTGACTGTTATTTCATCAATGAAAGAAACTGTCCCTGTCGCAAGGAATCATACGGACTTCTTATGCACCCTCAAACCATCGAGGACATATTCACCAAGGGACCGCCGTGCTCGATTTTCCTCGTCTCTTCAGAAAGTAGGGTGTCTCGTCCTAGATATCCACACTCCAACTTGAGCGTCAAACCATCGAGGACATATTCACCAAGGGACCGCCGTGCTTGATTTTCCTCGTCTCTTCAGCAAGTAGGGTGTCTCGTCCTAGATATCCACACTCCAACTTGAGCAGGACTGTTCACAAGCTAATTCCGCCATATCATGCGATCATCCTTGAATTTATCGTGTACCATGTTTGTAGTGAAATGCAGGAAAAAATCTCAATTATCCCAACTTTACAGCTGTTCATGCTGGGTTTATCTGTGAGTAAACATCTGCGCATATGCGATGGAAGAAAAAAAAGCAAAAACCATAGCTCAGTCCTTGATGCTCTCCAACTTTTCATCTTCAATTACTTTTTAAACGGCATATAAGAAAACGAAAGTCCCTCAACCATGCCCCTGCATGTCATGCGGCCCTTGCATGTCATGCTGGTTGAGACAGATCCATCCCATGTAGCTCTGGTAACTCAAAAGTCACACAGAATAAACTTGTGTGAAGTCCAGTCACATGAAAGTGTTACGGCGAAACGAGCTGATCTAAGAAGATCCTATGGGCCAGTCGTGACACATCTATGGATCAAGCGACCCTCGGTTTGTATCCCTGATTACTAGGGTTTTCTCGAGTATTCTAGAATACTCCGGGGACGGGCGATATTGTAAATGTATTCATATGTAATAAATGCGGTTAGTTGGTAGTTGGAGAGATGTAATCTCCACCGTTAGATCAAGGAGAGATCTACGTATATAGTTTACCTTGTCTTTCTATAAATAGGGGTCTCTTCCTCTTCATTGTATCATCTCATTCACAAGTAAAATACAATCCAAAGTTTCTCTCTCTAGAGTTTTCTCTTTCTAAGATCTTTGTGAGTAGAGTGTGAGAAATGGTAAAATCCAAGTGAGAAAATGGTAAAATCCAAGTGATCAAGAGTGATTGATCAACACGTATTGTCTGCGATTTTTATTTTTATTTTTATTTTTTTACGGCTTAACGTGGTTGGTTGTATTCTTTTACTATAACTTATGCTGTTCTTTCTTTTATGCAGGCAGCAGAGGATTTTCCGGTTCAATTATTTGAAGATGCAATGCTATGCGCTATCCATGTAAAACGTGTTACCTTAGTAAGTCCTATTTAATTTCTAGTGTCAACAAATTATGCTATGGTGAACTATAGATAAGTAGGGAGAAACAAATTTTTTTCCTATCTGGAATTTGGATTGTTTGGATGGACAATTTCAATATATTTGTCTTCAAATTCCAGACATGAAAAAAGATTCGTTTCTCCCGCTTATCTATAGTTCACCAGCATAGCGTAATTTGTTGACACTAGAAATTAAATAGGACTTATTAAGGTAACGCGATTTGCATGGATAGTGCATAGCATTGCATCTTCAAATAATTGAACCAGAAAATCCTGCCTGCATAAAGAAGAACATCATACGTTATAGTAAAAGAGTACAACCAACCACGTTAAGCCATAAAAAAATAAAAATAAAAATCGCAGACATTGCTGAATCATAGCATTTGAGTATCAAATGAAACCGCTTCTACTCACAACGAGTTAAAATAAAACAAACAGTCAGATGCAGTTAACACCAAATGAAGTTTGCTCAATGGTCATTACTCTAAGTTAAGCATATAGAATAGCAAAAGGCACCGATACCTCCTATGCGATACCTCCTAAATAGCACATAGAGCTTCTAGTTTCCAACAAATGATAGCAGGGTTTATACTGTTACTAATTTCTCTTACCTGCAATCACACAAAAAAAATTCCGTCAGGAATACCCCCGAAAGAACAACGTAACGGATGCATGCAAAGGTTCCAATGGCGACAGCGCATTTAGATTTCAAGATTTTCTAGTAAGAGATGACTTGGCTAATCAATACATCTAACTCAAGGGCAACTGAATCTGAGGCACCGATGGAAATCATTCCCTGACTTACCATGTAGGTATATATATATATATATAATACATCTAACTCAAGGGCAACTGAATTTGAGGCACCGATGGAAATCATTCCCTGACTTACCACGTAGGTATATATATATATGTATATATATATGTGGCAAAATGATCCAGAAGGTTTGGAAGGTAAAATTTGAAAGTTAATAATACTCCCTAGACAACCTGTTTGATGGATTTATAAGATGGGCTTAAGGCCCATCCGCTCAATCTGGGCCCAAAAGGGCCCGGCCCACGGGAATAGGGCCCGTGGAAGGGAAAGGTATAAAAGGGAGGAGAGAGAGAGAGAAACACACCTTGGAAATCGAACGTACGTACGTTCCTCTCCCTCTCTCCCAGAAAAGAAAAACGCTCTCTTTTTCTCCCAAACGCTCAAGGCGACGCCGTTTCCCTTTCAAGGCGAATTGACATCATCGGGACCAGAATTTCATCCTCTTCTTCAACGTTGGTGTTTAATCTGTGGCTAACAAGGTACGCTCGAATCCGTGGTGTGCTTTACGATCGGTGATGCGTGTTTTCCCGGGCTTCGTCTTCCGCATTGATTTAGGGGTTCGATTTAGTGTCGAATCCGGTTTTCGGAAATCCGTCATTCCCAACATTGGTATCGAGCCAGGTTTCACGTTTTTCCCGATCAATTATGATGTTTTTGATTGATTTTTTGCGAAATCCCTTCGGCCGTACGGAACCGGGCAAAAATCCTGACACCCGAGCGCTTTTTCGGCCTTTTTTCTGAGTTTTCGTAACTCAAAATCAAATTATGAAGGCACTGGGAGAAGCGCGACGCCGAGACGAGTCCGGCGATGTGTTGACCGCCGCCAGGAGACGCCGCACGTGCCCACACGCGCAGCCGGAAGGCGCTGCGTGTGGGCGCGACGCGCCTGGAAGCGCCGGGCGCCGCCAACACGTGCCGGTGGCGAACCGGCACGTGCACGCCGGCGGCGGCGAACCGGCACGCGCCGGTCCGCGGACCGACGCGTGGCCGACGTCACCAACGGTCGATAACCGTCGAGGATGACGTCATTGATGACGCGGCGCCGACGACGGTTGGCCGGCCGGTCACCAACCGACGACGGTTGGCCGGCCGGTCACCGGCCGGCGACCCCGACCCGCCGGCGTGACCCGACCCGATGGCGACCGACTCGACCCGATCAGCCTGGCGCGTGCCGCGCACGTGCGGCTGACATCTGCGTGACGTCAGCACGCTCACGCACGAGGCACGTGCCGGCTGACGTCTCCGTGACGTCAGCCAACGCACGCGCGCGGCACGTGCGGTCGGTTCGTCCGACCAGCACGGCCGGTCCGGCCCGCTCGCCCATTGACCGACCGTTGACCCGTTGACCAACGACCGTTGACCCGAAAAAAAAAAAAAAATGCCTATGTGGGTTATAAGTAATCCATTTTTAATTCTGCATTTTTTGCATGAATTTTGGAAAATTATATATTTTCTCTTATATTAATTATGGATTATAAGTGATCCATTTTTAATTCTGCATTTGTTGTAGGAACTATGATGCGTTATGCAAGGATACCTGCAATCCCGAGAATGGACGATGGAAATGCAAGACTTAAGAAGCTGATGACAGAATTAGCTGATTATCAGTGGCATGATGGTGATTTAGTATCACATGTGGTCAAGGTCAATCGATGATACGGAAATCATCTGGAATGGTTATCTTATGCCGGATTTTGAGAAGGTGCCGGCTTTAATGAACACTCTTCCACCTGAATGGCAAGCAGTGTTGGATCGACTATGGGAGGTCAACGTGGTCCCGGGTTATAGGAGGCTGGTGGAAGCTTTTGTAAGAGAGCACTATAGGATTGAGTTGGCCAAAACTTCAACCCTTAGACAGAGCGCCACATGGCGCCGAGTGAATGCGCCTTGGAGGCGACATGAAAGCTCTCCAAAAGTTTTTCCATGGTTGGCAAATGTGCCTTCAGTTTTCTCAGATGTTTTGACTGATAGATTAGAAGGGACATTCCCTATTTATTTCTTTGATTGATTATGTAATAATTACTACCTAATTGTGTTAATTGAAAGCATTATTATTTTTTAATTGTATTTCAATTATCTCATTGCTTTCGTTATTGCTGGTTCTTGTGGATAATTAGTCAGGGGGTAGTAATAGAAGTTTTTGTAACTTCATAGAATTTATTTGCATAAGATAATTATATTAATAATAATTTTAAGTTAGGATTTTTGGAGAATGATTGGAAACATAGTGACCTTTTGATTCTGAAGCCTTACTTGAAATTATTTATTAATATGATGGGTCTATGCAAATAGGGATGCATAAATGATAGGCATTAATTATTCGTGCATGTATGTCGATGTGTTCGAACGATGGTTCAAAAACTAAGAATGTAATTGTTGATATGAACGGCAATAATTGTGAAATATTGAATATGAAGATTCAATATGTGCTGGAAAAGCAAGAAGCACTAGAAGCTCTTGACCACATTATGGAAGATATTAAGGGTATCGTGCACCACCTTGAGCTAGTAGAGGACCGCCTAACGGTATTTGAGCCGTAAATAGACATTTGCTATCTTGGTTCTAGCTCGAAAGGGCTTTGTGCTTTAAGCACAAGCGTATTGATTCGTTCAATATGTGGGAATGCAAAGGATCAAGTCCTTATTGCAAGAAATCAAGAGTTAACCAACACAAGAGAGGAAAACGTCCTCAAGTGAAGAAAATGTCAAGAGTGATGTGTTACCATTGTGACAAGAGAGGTCACTATGCTCGCGACTGTCGTGAGCCAAAGAAGCTATACACCTCTTGTACATTTGAGAACTTTGCTTATGTGTCAAGTTCTGCATTATAGACTGAATCCAATCCTTTGTGGAATGTAGATTCATAAGCGACAGACCATGTAGCAAAGGATAGAGGATCCTTCGTGGAATTCCGACGATACCAATTGGAACTAAGTGGATCTATATTGGAAACAACTCTAGAGCTGATGTAAAGAAATTGGCACCTGCCAATTGAACATGCATGGTGGACACATCTTGATTTCTATATGCTCTGGAGATTCGTCGAAATTTAGTGTTTGTCTTAGTGTTGGTTAAGCTTGGTTTTGGTATGAACTTCCATAATAAATGTGTAGATTTGTGTTTAGATACAAACTACTATGGTTGTGGCCACTTTCTAGATGGTTTTATTGTACTAAATGTTGACTGTGATGATGTCAATATGTTATCCCCTTGTTTCACGTCTTCTATCTTATATGATAATGATGTGAATATGATGGCATGCTAGACTTGGTCATATGGGCCAACAACATATGAAAAGACTAGCCAAAAAAGGCTTGTTGGGCAATATTGAAAAAGTTGATTTGTCAATATGTGAGCATTGCCTAGTAGGGAAAATGACAAGGAGACCATTTGGAAAATGTAAAAGAGCTAAATTTCCTCGGCATTTAATCCATTTAGACATCCGTGGTTCAATGAATGTGAGAGGAAGGCAATGGGCTGTTTGTTCCATCACTTTTATAGATGATTCTACTTGATTCGGATATGTCTATTTGATTTCTCATAAATCTGAAGCATAAGTTGTTTTAGAAGGTTTATGAACCTGGTAGAAAATCAATTAGACAGGAAAATAAAGGTATTAAGATCCGATCGAGGTTAAGAATATTTATGTGATAAGTTCAGAAAATTATGTGATGAAAAATGAATAGAAAGATAGTTGTCTATTACATATACTCCTCAACAAAATGGTGTTGCGGAGAGAAGAAACAGAACCCTACCGGAATGGTTAGGTCCATGATGGCGCATGCTAACTTACCCATCACTTTTTGGAGTGATGTGTTGTTAACTGCTGCCTATATACTTAACCAGGTGCCTTCCAAATCGGTTATTTCCACTTCATATGAGTCATGGACAGTTAGAACACCGGACTTAAGTTTTCTTAAGCCATGGGGTTGTGCTGCCTATATTCATGAGTCCTCTCACAAGTTTGGGAAATCTGGGTCCCAAAGAAAATAAGAGTATTTTCATGAGATACTACGAACACTCAAAATGGTATGTGTTCATGGGTGAGCAGGAAAGTGGGAGTATAACTGAATTTGAATCACGGGATGTCACATTCTTAATGGATGAATTTCCTAAGAGGGGCAAAATAAGGGAAAATTACTCCCTATTTGAGACCCTGGATCAAGATAATGATGTCAGTGGAGTTCATCCAAGTGGGAGTAATATGAGATGTAATGAATTGAATTCAACTCATTCTCAATTGCATCCACCTGATGTGACGACATCATCATTATCTAATCCAAGTGGGAGCATGATGGGGAATGATGTGCTAATTGTACAATCTCCCATACGGTGAACAAGTCGCCAAAGCATTCCCCGTCGATGTTTTGACATTGAAAAGGAAACTTTTATGGTTGCTCCACAAGATGAGGATGAGCCAAGAAATATTAATGAGGCTCTGAATTGCCCTAATAAGGAAAAATTGATTCATGCAATGAAAGAGGAAATGGAGTCAATGAAATCAAACCAAAGTCTGGGAACTGGTTGATCTTTCAAAAGGATACAAATCTATTGGGAACAAGTGGGTTCTCAAATTAAAGCGAAAGGCTGATGGCTCGATAGAAAGGCATAAGGCTCGCCTTGTGACGAAGGGGTATAATCAACAGGAAGAAATTGATTATGAAGATACATTTTCTCCTGTAGAGAGATTTACCTTGATTCGCATTATTCTGGCAATAATGACTAGTATGGATCTTGAGTTACATCAAATGGATGTAAAGACTGCTTTCCTCAATGGAGAATTAGAGGAAGGAACATATATGGAACTACCTGCTGGTTTCATAGTGAAAGGCCAAGAAGAAAAGGTATGTTGACTTTGGGGGTCGATATATGGCCTTAAGCAGTTATCGAGACAAATGTATATACATTTTCATAATGCCATAGTGGCATATGATTTTACAATGATTGACGAGGATCATTGTATATATATCAATAGATCCAATGATTAATTTGTGATCATATCATTATATGTTAATGATATACTAATTGTCGGAAGTAATATGGAGTTTGTCAATACTGTCAAGAGATGGTTATCTTCTAACTTTGAGATGAAGGATATGGGATTGTAAACCCGTAGACACTCCTATTGCAAAAGGTGAAGGATTGAGCCATAGACTATGTCCAGGGACTCCACAAGAGAAAGAACAAATGAAACATGTTCCTTATGCTAGTGCTGTTAGAAGCTTTATGTACGCTATGATGTGTACAAGACCTGACATATGTTTTGCAGTTGGAATGTTGAATAGTTACCAATCCGATCCAGGTCAAGCACAATGGAAAGCCGTTAAGAGAATACTGAGGTATCTAAAGGGGACTGCTGATCATACGTTGAGTTATTAAGAAAATGATCTGCAACTCAAAGGCTATTGTGATACTGATTGGGGAGGAGATTTAAATGAAAGGAAATCTACCTCTGGATTTGTTTTCTTACCGAATAATGGCACCATATGTTGGAGCAGTAAGAAACAAAAGTGTATAGCCTTGTCCACGATGTAAGTTGAGTTCGTGGCATTATCAGCAGCAGTGTAAGAAAGTGTTTGGCTTAAGAGATTTTTGGATCATTTAGGTTGGTTAACTGTGATGGCCAAGCAGCAAAAGCATATACCAAAGATCCAAAATATCATGGCAAGACCAAACCTATAGATACCAAGTATAATCTTGTCAAGGATATGGTTGCACGAAAAGATGTGAACTTAGAGTACATACTACGCATGGAATGGTAGCAGATCCTATGACAAAGCCAATACCTAGAGATATGTTTTGTGGCCATATTAAATCTCTAGGATTGCGTAGAGACTGATGTACTGAATATTGTAATTTCCCTAAGTGTTCACAATTTGATGAATTTGTGTATTCATCATTAATGCCTATGAATTTTTGTTTGATCTTTATGCATCTTAATGCTTAGTGCATTACTTTAGTTGAGAAGTATGTCGGACAGATATAAGATTAGCCCACTCACATGGGTAATCGCCTCTAGTTACTACGTGATAAATAGAGATGAGACTGTTTTAAAGCTTATTATCTAGGTGATAATCGAGAGCTCAAGCTTAAAACACGTATGTCGCCTTAACTAGGTGTTAAGATGAGGACATAATACTAAAGATGTCCGAAAGTAAAATAACCCCACATGTTTTTACTTTATCTGTCTATGATGCCAGATGTGAGTTTTGATGAATTTTATAAATGAGTAGATATGTGAACTCAAGTTAGACATTGGGTATGTTTGAACTATCATCTGTAAGGTATTGAAGGGTATAGACATACGCTCCATGGGAAAGGAGTTAATACCGTAATACGTATTTCATACTACGTATGCAAGAGACGACTAATAAGAGTAGCAAAAGTTTGATCTCAACTTTTATGTCGTGTGAGACTCTTGAGGAAAAGAGTTCCTCAATTTCTTAGTCCCCTCATGACTCTTACTTATTCTCAAGATTTCTATTTAGTGTTTGCTATCTTAGGATGTTGCCAATGGTCATGAGTGATTCGATCTAATGGGGCTTTTCTAGAAAAGCAAGCTAAACTGAAATTGAGAGTTTGAAGGAAAGATGAAGATCGATTTTGGAGAATCACATTATAGTTTTGTATTCACCGGTTAACCAATTATGACTGTCTTTGTGATAATAATAATTGTGAATACAATATATATCATTGTTTAAAAGAGATCAAGAGAGATATAAATGTGATCGATCGATCTAGGGTACTGCATACTAAATCTACTTAGGATGTGATGCCCATTATGAGCTGCTATATATTCCTAACAGATGTATGGCAACGAGCTCTCAAAGTATGCTGGTCGCACGGATTATTCACCGGTATGAATGTTGAAAAGAGGAAAAGATGATTCTGTTCGGCCCACCATGTTAAGTAAGAGTCTATGCTGGATTTTTCTCGGATGGGACTTAGTAGGGCCTGTCCGCCCATGTTGGTTTTGGACCACCATGTGCAAGTGGGAGATGATGGATTTATAATATGGGCTTAAGGCCCATCCGCTCAATCTGGGCCCAAAAGGGCCCGGCCCACGGGAATAGGGCCCGTGGAAGGGAAAGGTATAAAAGGGAGGAGAGAGAGAGAGAGAAGACACCCCTTGGAAATCAGAACGTACGTACGTTCCTCTCCCTCTCTCCCAGAAAAGAAAAACGCTCTCTTTTTCTCCCAAACGCTCAAGGCGACGCCGTTTCCCTTTCAAGGCGAATTGACATCATCGGGACCAGAATTTCATCCTCTTCTTCAGCGTTGGTGTTTAATCTGTGGCTAACAAGGTACGCTCGAATCCGTGGTGTGCTTTACAATCGGTGATGCGTGTTTTCCCGGGCTTCGTCTTCCGCATTGATTTAGGGGTTCGATTTAGTGTCGAATCCGGTTTTCGGGGATCCGTCATTCCCAACACTGTTCATGCTTAGCCCTTTCCATTCTTACACCATCTTGATTTTGCTTAAGTGATTACATTCAGAACATGTATGTGTGTAATACATTGTACTGTAAAGCTCAGGAAGTGGCTGATGAGAATATATACCCCATTTACTCCTATTAATGCGGCGACGCCTCTTGCTGGTGACTAGATAGAAACTGCTTGCATCACATTTGACATACAACTGATATGATCAAATCTCAATGAACTGTTAGATCCCAATGACCGCAAGGTCTCCTGATATTGATTATGTTGACAGCCACTCTCGATACTTGGACTATGATTTGCTTCACTTATAATATTATTTTGCTCTTTTCATCACAGTGAGGAAGGATTTTGAGCTGGCTCGACTGCTTTGAGGCAGGGGCCGCCTTTGATGAATGTAAATAAAATTTACCAAATACCACCAATTTTGTGGATGTGGGGAGGCTGTTGCTACGGTCCCGTGACTCCGATTGCCATACCTAATTCGTTTGAGATCCACAATAATTGTTAGGATGTTAGGAAAATAATGTAGTAGGCACTAACTGCGATTTCTCAGTATTAGCATTTTGTTTTCATCCCCAACCATCTTCTACATTCAGGGAAACAATTTGCGTCGTTGAGCTACGGATGACAAAGAAACTCCTTGCTAAATGTTTTGGAAGGAGATTTTCTGGCCTGGCAATTACATCGACAGGAACAGAGGATGTTTCTGTTTCTTCTTGTTTTGCATCATTTCAGAAGATAAACAAGGTGGAAAAAATGAACACAGAGGAATCATCAAGTCGGCCAAGAAATATACAGGGGCACTTGTATCTCTGTGCGGACAATTAACGGCGTATAAACTAGAGAAAACAATACAAGGCTTACGCAATTTTCACCCAACAAAATTGCTTCGCACACTCCCTAAAGTTTAAATGAGCCAATTTACATAGAGCTCATCAATGGTAAGATTGACCCAAAAATAATATGTTTAATGTATATATTCAATCCGACGATTTTCATTTTCTTACATTGTTGTTTCTATTCTTTTATATTAGAATCGGAGAAGTGTACATATTTGTTACCCTAGGGAGTGACGTAGTTGACTTTCCTAGAGTTTCGGTAACTTAATTCTACACGTTATCTAACGAATGTGTATACTACGATTTGAACATGCCAGCAAATTACTTGGATGAAAATATTCTTTTTACTCCTGTCTCGATATAAGCTAGCTAATTTTAGTCAAATTGCGATTAACTATCATACTGAACATATAGAGGGGATGCTTGGTATGAATTATGGTTTTTGAGTCTCGACTTTTACTTTTACTATTTGAGTTAAATCAATCTTTGAGGATGTTACTTTTTCTTAATTGAAAGAGAAAAGAGAACTTCATTTTCATGTTAAATTTTTAAATACTATTCAAATTGATGCGTGGGTGGGCAGGTGATTTCAGGATAAAGGGATTTTTGTGGTTAAGTGTATGGGATGGTGTGTATGAGAATGGATATTGAAGCATAAAATGTAGAATAAAAGATAGACTACAATCGCCACCAAGGTGTAAAAGGATGCACCATCAATCAAGGATGAGGATTGGGATTGATGAAAGTTCACCATCAAGGCTTAAAGGATGAATCACTCACCAAGAATAAAAGACTTTGGGATAAAAGAAGCCCACCACCAAGGTCTAAAGAAAAATCTACCAGTCAAGGATAGAGGGCTTCTTGGCTCAAGAGTAATCCACTCTCTACGAATAAAAGGATCGAAATAGGAGTTGTCACAACCCCAATTCCATCTCCAAGGTCATGAGCGGTAAGGGTTATTTTTGCAACATCCCAAGCTTGTCACTGTCCCGATTCTTTTTATATTATCATCATACACATGTGGATGTGAATAAATAACTCCTTAGATAAACAATAGCTTCTCCTATCCCGAAATCCTTATCTTTGGTGGGTAGTTCGTCCTTTAAGCAGGACTTAGTGATGAATCACTTGACCCCTCAAACCCCCCATTCTCAGAATCACTTGCCCATGCACGCATCAAATGCTTGGCCATCTCTTCAAAGCATCTCAGCAATGACCATCATTCTAGTTAGTAAGCATACATGGCACAACAATCAATTACAATTTATGAACAGCAATGACTTTCAACTAGCGAGAATGGCATCGGGGGCAGCCTTTGATTTACATGTGTTGACCCGTCCAAAAGCCATTAAGTGGTTGATTTGTGACCAAAGGTTAGTGGCCATCACTTGTGTTTACAAGTGGTAGTCAATACCATTTGGTCCCAAATTGGGATCTGTGTTTTTCCCAAGGTTAGCCACAAGTATGTGCCGACCCTAACATACATCTAACAATCACATACAAACTCAGGAAATAAAATATGCACTTAGGCTAAAAGGCTTCGATTCTCAATCAATCAACCAAGAAAATAGACCTAAACAGATTGCTTGTTCATTATTTTTTACAATTCTGTCATTTAAGTGTGAAAACAATACAACCTGTCAAATGGTTAGAACTGACCGACTTTTATAACAGAATAGACCTTATTCAAAAGGTAAGCAATTACGGCCATCAAATGAAAAAATAAATAAATTCTGAAAAATTGCATGCATTTAGTTGAAATGTCAATGAACAAGTTTTATGTTTAGCAATTTTTGCAAATGGAAACTTTAATTTCACTAAAATAATGAAACAAATTCAGAGATCTTAAGAAGACAGGTTTCAGGGCTTGTGTGCAAATTGATTATGCAAGTCGATCAAACCCTAAGAAAATCCAAAATAGCCTCAATTTTAATGAAACAATGTCAAATTAAAAATTAAAAAGTTGCTTTTGATTTTTTGTGTTTTGAGAATTTTCAAAGAAAGACATTAATTTCATCAAAGTTGCGAAAAAAACATTCAAGTAGTCAAAGAAGGAGATAGGCGAGAAAGGATTCGGCGCTCTGTATCAGATCCTTTTGAGTACCTTAATGTAATTTCATTTTTAATGAAATTAATGTCAAATGAAAGCTTAGAATCTTGTCTAAAACTTGCATAAATAAAGCATGTCAAGATTTTAATCATAGAAATTTATCAAAATCCAAGAGTAGTGACAGAAGGTCGGTTCTAGAAAACAGAGTGTTACCACAACTTCATGATGACAACTAAAAATGGCAAATGAACTTTTTATCTTCTAAAATTTTTTGTCCGTATAATGAAGAATAATGAACAGTTTTCATGAAGGACATATTTCCAGATTCCAAAAGTATGATTCTATAAAAATCAAAGAACACAAAATGGTCAAACTGGAAACACTTTTTCAGAGGCAAAAACGTCCAATTGAAGGATGATGGTACCTATTAAATAATATTATTTTTTGTGAAGTTTTTATGTGACTTAGATCTTGGTATGGCGAACAAATCTCATGAAGACTGACTCCAAAATCTCATCACAAAAAATCCTAAAAAATCATGAAACTACTGATGTCACTAGAAACAGAGCTGTGAGCAGAGCATATCAATTTTCCATATTTTGACTTCCGCATTTCAATAGCATTTTGGCATATCAAACAACTTCCGATCACAGCTTATGATATGTCCACAGAAAGCTTAACATGGGTTTTACAAATCACAAAAGCACATCTTTGCAAAATATTATCATCTTAAATCTCAAAACAGCATTCGAAAAACATTGGTCAGACAAGCATCCGAATTTCCAGAACATAGAATCGATCATCAATTAATCGCCAATCAAGCATCCATGTGATCAGCTACTTGAAATATAATTCCTAGACCATCAGATTCATAGCCCCAATTTTTTGTGATCGATATAAGCTTTTCGATATGAATCAATCTTGCTTCATCGAACAACAAACAAATATTCATCGGTTTTAGAAGTCATATATTTATCACGATCGAACTTAAGCTCAATAGAGTTAGCTCGGCCACCAAGAATCTTCAAGATATAGCCGAGATTAGCTCTTCAACGATCTGAATTGAAATCACAAGTCAAAAGTGAAAATTAGACTGAATCAAGCTTAAGTCAATCTACAAATGATGCTCAGAAGGAAAAGAGATGATCGGCAAGAATCTAGCTAGGATCGGAGGGACTCTGGCCAAGGATAGCTCGGGGATGGATTAGCAAGTGGCCTCGCAAACTCATTAATGTCATGAAGCCAGCTTTTATATTTGGTAATTCTTGATGATTTGTGGCGGGTAAATGGATTTTGCGGAGTGATTTTTTATTTTCAAACTTTGTGAATTTTAATTAATTTATTTTTGGGTAAAAAAAAACCTTCGTAATCAATAAAGTTTTTTTTTTTTTGATACCCAGGCAATCCCGTAAAAAAAAACCCTGGAGCGACGCTAGCAGATGACTCACTACCCCAACGTTGCGCTTAAGATCCCTTGTGTCCTGCGGGATTTGAACTCTTCCATCCTGGGTAGATGTCATGGGGGCTCTTATCCAGCTAGACCACCGCAAACGGTGGTTTATTGATTATTTAAATGGATATTGACACCATATTCACCTAAGTGTGCTTCAACTTGTTGATGTGCTACCTTTGCAAATTATTAAGACAACTTGCTATATCAACTCTCTCGTCTTAAAGTTTATGTATCATCCATGATCTCAGTTGTTATCTCCAAAAAGCCACAATTGACCACGCATATATTATTTCTGCAGGTTAAGAAGCCTCACACCCCTTTATTGAAGGTATGAGTTCTTCCTTCATGTGTGTTGTCTGCTGTTTGCTTGGCCATGTCACATCATGTCATTCTACGGGAGTTGCATGTGTGAGAGCCTACATAACATAATGTTAATCTGGTGGGAAAAGATGTGGTTCCGGCTGTACATATTGTTCTGGTCTTTTTTCTTATTAACAAAGACTAATGGTACCATGTCGTGTTGCTTGGTAGTATTTTTCAGGCTATTGATTGTACTAGTGGTCTTGATAGCTTTCAGGGATCTAGTGCTCCATTGCATTAGGGCGAGACCTATTATAGACATTCTTTTAGAAAAGCTCATGTACTCTCTGGAGTCCAGAACTTTGAATAGTAGCTTCTAGTTACCTTTGAGCGTGCATGGAAACGTTTCCGAACACTTTTTTTTTTTGCGTTTTGTTTTTTTTTTGTTCCCGGAACAAAATAACAACAAAAAAAAGAAACAACAAATTGTTGTTTTGGCCTTGAGAAACACTTCTTGGACGCCCGAAAGGAACAAAAATGAAAAGAAAAAAAAAAACAAAAATTGTTGTTTCTCCTTCGTTTGTCCTCCTTCGTTCGTCCTCCTTCTCTTCGGCGACTCCTCACTCAGCCAACTCTCCGGCGACTCCTCACTCCGCCGGAGCCTCACCAGAGCGTCGCCGGCCCCCGGCGAGCCTCGCCGTGGCTTGGCGAGGCTGCCGGCCCCGTCGGCCGGTCGCCAGAGGCCGGTGACCGGCCGAAAAAGAAAAAAAATAAAAATGAACGGAAAAAAATGAAAAATAAAATAAAAATGTTTAAAAAACTAAAAGAAACAAAAAAAGAATAAAATTTACCAAACGTGTTTCTATTCATTTTTTATTCCCGGAACAAACGTTACCAAACGCGTTCTTTTGTTCAAAAATTATTCCTTGGAACATAAACACTTTTTTTTTTGTTCCCCGGAACAAAAAAAGAACAGAAACGTTACCATTCGCACCGTTTTTCTTTCCTTCTCATTTGTTCTCTTCAACGTGCATCATCAGGACCTTGGGCAGTCTTTATTACTTTTTTTTTTTTTTGGCCTTTCCTCATTGTCATTCTTCTACCTTTTAATTTATCTTTTGATTTTGGGGATTTTTTAATTAATTTGCTTTAAAGGGGGCAATCCTACCCCCTGTACAATGGAGGCCATTAACAATGATGATGATGATCATAGCTGTCAATCACATCTGACTGATCTTGAAAAGAGTGACTGGAAAAAACAGAATGTAGTATTAATAGAGAATTCTGAAAATATTTTCTTTTTACTGTTGTAAATATAAATATTCATCTCTGAGAAAATCAAAACATTTGTGCAATCACTTTCTAAGATGTCTTTAGTTGCCAATTAAAAGATATAGCTGTCCAGCAGTATAAAGTGAAGTGGCAGCAAGTAGGCTTATGGCAGATTGCAGAACTGATAGCTATGTGATCGGCTTCCTGTCGTGCAGTATTTCCTCTTCCCTTATGGTACATGGCTCATTTTCTAGGGTGTCATCTGGCTAAGCGCATGAGACATGGACTTGGTTCCCATGAAATTTGTTTAGATCAATTTTCGTAATCCTCATTTAGCCTCCTTTGTGTTTTGCAAAGGTGTGGATGGCAACCATGTTAGGCCTCTGATGGCAGATTGCACTGAAGAAGAGATTGGATTGTGTGTTTTCCATTCATGATGTTGATAGAGCAATAGAAGAAGAAAATAAAAACACAGTGACCTATTTTTCCCTGGCCTACGAAATTTCTGCTGCTGGTTTTCAATAATTTCTTTTCTTGGTAACTGCAGCCAAAGGCTTATGCTGACAACTTCAAGTGGAAGGGCCCGGCGCCAAACTGAGGAACATTGATCTTTCAGTTTGCCCCTACTTTGGTTCATATTGAAGAGAGGTTCCATCACAAGCTGCCATCTTTTTTGTTGTGTCTGGGACATAGTCCAGACTTCAAACTCCATTGTTCTTCGTCGTGTACCGGATGTATTGTTGCTCCCTGATGATAGCTCAGTGGTTATAATAATTGGCTAGAGAATGGTTCTTTTTTGCCTTCCTACTATCTCAATGATGAGATTATGTTTTGTTCACAAATTTAATTAAGGTCACACTCTACATTTCTGTTCATAAAGCTGTAGAAAAGCTGCAAAATTCCTGTAATTAGTGAAACCATTCTCGATGCATGTCAGCACAACTGCTATAGACATAGATGACCCTAGATGCTTGAAGAGCATGAAGTGTGAAGCGACAAGATTGTGGAGGCCATGAAAAGAAGTTTTCTGGTATAAGTACGTACCGTCAGAAGCCGAACTATTGTCTGTTTGATAAGGAATTGGCTTTGCTGTGAATTTGGAGTGGACTTTTCACGAGATCACAGTATTAACAAATGCAAATAGAGGGCACATTTTATGTCTTTTGGGACCTTGTTAATGGAACCACGATTAACTTTTGTTCTTATTTGAATAGCCTGAGTAGCTTAGATTTGTGACACTAGTTAATTAAAATTGCGTATAGACCTCTTGCATTTTCACCTGTTTAACTCTGCCTCCTATATTGTTAGACTCGCTTTGCCTCTTAGAACAAATTTGCATGAGCAGGACTAGTTGAAATTTCATTTAGAAAAGGTACCCGTGAAACTTTAAGCTCAGATCACTCACAGAGCTTGATTCTAAACCCTAACCTCTCCCTGCCAGCACCTACCACTGCGAGAATCCATTCCTAGTGCCTCCAACGTTGCCGGAGTAGGCGCAAAATCGCCATCGCCTCCTTGCTCCTCTCCCTTTTCTATCTCTTGATTGAGGTTCGTGACACAAATGTCCAGATTAGGGTTGCTTGTCTTCAATTTGGATCATATGGCAGGTTCCAATCATTGCTAAACTCCGATCTGCCTACAGTGGTTAACGGCCTCCCCAAATTTGGCGACAGTCTGTAGAAAGGAGAAAGAGAGAGAGAGAGTGTGGTAGGTTTCGGGTGGTCAAGGCAGACGGTTTTGGTGGCTTCATCATTGCCATAGTTTGGGACGAGATTTGGGAAAGAGATTGCTCATACTTACTAGATAATAGATGATTTCTACCCTGTAAAAGAAGATAGACCACAACTCAGGATATCTAAATTTAAGCGAAGTATTCAAACTTCTTGCTAGAGAAAATTTAGTTGTTTTGAGGATTGCGTTTTTTTATAATGTCATGTACAATATTCCCATTGGCATGTCTTACTATATTTTGATTGAATATTTTACTTTGGTGAATTTGTCCATCCTTTTACTTTTTCAATGACTTACATAAGTCAACATTGTTCGAGATCTCACCCTAGTAAATTTCTGCCTGTCACTGAATGAAGTGGACATCTTATGGAATCTTCCATCATGTCAGAGTCAACTTGTTAGTTATCAATCCAAGTAATTGTCAGAATTTGCTTGTGAATTCAACTGAATTGTAACATTTGAAGCCTCGTCACCCAGACCCATTTATCGCGAGCCACAATATCCAAAGGCGATTTAAAACTGATAGGTTGACCTTGTGTCAACTGTATAAAAAGAGGTATCCATCCTCTCTCTCTCTCTCTCTCTCTCTCTCTCTCTCTCTACTTCAATTCTATTTGTCTATTTTTCTCATTTTTAATGCAGCTTTATTTTTTTCTGTTAATATAATTACTTTAATTTCTTTGAAAAATTAAAAATGTAAGCACACGATAGAATACACTAGTACCTCATTTAGACCTTACCATAAGGATCCCACAAATGTTACAAAATATGGATGAACATGGTTTTAGGGTAGAATTTGGAATTGAAGAATCCAAGTTCCAAAATATGTGAGGTGGGTTTCATGTTCCAAAAGTTGGTGAATCTATTTTTACGGATAGATTCCGAATTCTAGTTAGGTGGAACCTAAAATCTAAAACAAGTTTTTCTATTATTTATTTATTTATTTATGTTTTCGCATTATCCTACGTATTTTATGTTGTTCAATAATAAGTGTATAATTTGGAATTACTAGTTTGAGTCTTCATTTTATGAGTGAGACTTCTACTTTGTTAATATCTCATATTCTTTGCTTGTCTAAATATAAGTTAAGGTCAGTGGATTGTAACAGTAAGTGATGATTGTTAAATGTGATGTCTCATTGATGATGTTCAATTGATAATACATGTGGAACTTGGATAAATCTTAGAATTGACTCAACAACAAATAGAGGATCAGTTTTAGCAGGTAGATTTCAAGTTTCACTTGGAACCTATATCGCTCATCCTTACAACAAAATATTTGATTTAAGCCATGATTACTTAGTGACCAAAAACAAACAAAACAAAGAAAGAGCCCTGACCACTTGTTTCACTAGTAGGCATACGAACTCGTACTGTCAAAAGTTAGGAAGCTTGCTCATATAAGGGTAGCGGATGTCCAAGACATAAATTGACCTAAGGTTTATTAATATCTGGACCTGTTAAACGGGTGGATTGGGTTGAAAATGATTTAATCAAATTGACCAATTTAATTCATTTTGACCCATTTTTATTTAATGCAAATCCAATGACATATACCTGATTTGACTCATATCTTATTCATATTGCTAAAAAACTTCATATTTAACTCAATATGAGAAAACTCAACCAGAATGAGGTGAGAGTGCAGAATTGAGCGAGTGCGAGATTGAGTAAGAGTAAGAGTAAGAGTTATAGAGTTAAATAAGTCATGAAACCATTTAACACCCATATTATCTTGGGTTTTATCATTCTAAGTTCATTTATAGACAAAAAAAAAATTAAATTCATTTATGACTCGTTTACTAAATATAACTAACGTATATAACTGTTCAACCCATCAAATATGGCTCAAAAAATGAATCACAGACTCATTTTGACAGCCTGACGGTGACATGGTCACATAGTCAATGTAGCCCCAATATTAACAAGGTTGAACAATCTTAAGCATAATCCCACTAAAAATTACGAAAGCTTGCTTGAAGTAGATCTAATTGATAATAGATTTGCATTGAGCTTTCCTGTTTAAGCTGAAATGGACCAGCTTCCTGTATCGTTGTATGTTTTAACATATAATTGTATGCGGTTGAATCGGATCAGTTCGATAAGTTTGCTAAGTACTGGAATATATTTAAAAGGCAATAATCACTTACGAATTCTTCAATATCTTTTCTGTTTTTACCTTTCCAGTAATTCAAATGACTATTCCAATGCAAATGAACTTCGTCAAGAGAAAACGTGGTGGATATATTGCTTTCATCATAGTGCTGAATGCACAGGTTAACCACTAGTAGTGATCAGCAAACCCGAATTCAAAGTGAAATTATAATGAATAAAATTTAATTAATTAACAATTAAGTTGTGCAATTGCTAATTACATTTACTGCCTAATAAGTCCATTACAAGTGGAGAAAAATAGCTACAGAAGGATATAAGGACTCCGGTTTTGCCTCACAGCTGAAACATTTTGCTAATGGTGGAAACACAGCGATTTGAAAGGCTACATACCGGCTGAGCATCTTCATCCTATTACTACAGTAGACCTTCAGCAAGACAATATTCATTTAAGAACTGTAATTCCACTCGTGTTGGGCGACAGCTTCTTCATGTAGTACTTAGAGTTGCGAGACAGATTGATCCTTTTCCTTCTCTTCTCCGGTATCTGATCAATGGAGCACTGCGAGAAGCCACGGCTCACAAACCTACGCATTGACAAGGACTCAAGTAGTTGCAATTAAATGAATAGTCAAAGCGCACAGTGGCTGGCAACTGTGGTTGACCAACGTGCACAAGTGTTTCCGCTGCAAGAGGTAAACATATTCATGTTTATGAGAACCAGGATTAGGAAATATACCAATCTGCAGTACGGCTTGTGAGCAAGAAAAGCCTCTCCAACCCAAGAGAGGATGCTTTCTTTTCAATATAATCTGCAAATGACGAACCATAATCAGTTGATACAGCAATCAATTAAATGGAGCAACAAAGAATCACCAAAAAACCAGTAGCACTTTATTTCTATGCAATTGACTTTCAATAACGAAGTTGAACACAATCAGCTTTTTCTACAGGCAAAAGAAAGGGCAATAGCGCTGTCTTAAGTCTATATTTTTGCTGGACATCAGATGTAACAGCAAGATGCAAAATATATATCATTGTATGCCATATATGCCAGACTTCATAAAATAGAGAATAGAAAGGATTTCGAAGTCTCAGACTTCAGCATAAGTGGGATATTCAGAAGGTTACATGCATTTTTAAGAGAAAAAAAACCTGTAAATGACAAATTTCTTCCCACGTATCAATTTTATACTAGTAATGGTCGTTTGTACCTTTCATCCTTGAGAATGAGGGTAAGGATTGAAATACAGCAACCCCAGTTATGTAATCTTGGCATATGGAAACAAATCTTGGTATTCACAATAGTCCATCCTGATGTTTGGAACTTTGGCTTCAAAATGGATTTATTCTCATGTTCTGCACTTGCTTTGCCGATTGCAAAAGTTAATATTCCAGATTGCTCCATTTTATTATTGCTAACTCAAAATCATTCTTTCTGTAGACAAATTAATAACTAAATACTTAACTTAAAATGAGCAGATCCCAAAAGGACACTCTTATTCGGAAGGCATCTAATTGCAAGTTCAACCCAATAGATTGCATTCTTAGATCGAGATTCTTAAGTTATTAACACCCGGGGCATGCAACTAAAATCAACTTGCAGACCATAATCAAAGATATGGAACAACAAACAATGCTGGAGCCATATGGTCAGAAGCAACTTCTTACCAAGTAATTTATCTCCCTGTCCTTGTCCACGGCAGTCGGGAGAAACTGCAATTGCGGCAACCTCCCCACACTTCTCTTCAAAGAAAGGGAAAAGAGCAGCGCAAGCTATGATCTGACCCTCTCTCTCTACCACAATGAATGAATCCAATGCTTTGAGTAGCTATCCAAAATGTAAAGGCCAGAAGGATATACTGTCAACTTCAGATTGTGAAGTAAATAACTTAAAAAGATTTATTCTCTTCAAAAAAGCATGTAGAAATGTCAACAGACAGCATGGAGGAAAATTGCAAGATTCAGCGATCAGAAGCCCAAAAAGGGAGGAGGCATAACCTCTTGATCAGTCCTCTTAACCAATGTGCCAGAGTCTTCCAGAGGTTTTATTATCTGTCTTATTCCAGAAAAGTCTGTTTCCCTCACCATTCTGGTACCCTCATACAGATCACTGGAAAATAGATTAACAAAAATTAGCAACAAATGAGACGGCGTCAAGTATAAATCATGTCCCTTACAATGGTACAAGAAAATGTGTGATTTTCTATTTCAGCAGAATTAGGGAAGCATTCAATTACATCGATTACAGCCACATCAATCTATCATCCCAATGGTATCTGTTAAAAGGCTATACAGGGATATACTCTCTTGTACAAGATAGAAAAGGAGGAACAAAGAATGTGTGACAGTAGAATACCTAAACATTCACAAAATAACTTTTGATGATCAAACAGATGCCAATTGAGTAATTTTACTACTGTCACAATCAGGATCTACAAACAAGGGATGCCCAGGGCAAAAGGTCAAGTCAATAACTCGGTAGATGGATGATCATGCGCTCAGAGGCCAACCATTATGCATCACTAACTTATTGACAGTACAACCTAAGCCCTTGCCCTAGTAAGGGTGAGGACAAGGGGATTTTAACCTTCACCTACTGCTGGTGGAATAAAAAGTTTGACCCCAGAAAATTAAATATGCAGGTATGACTAGTATGAGCATAGTTCCATCATAGCGCCATGATAAGCAGAAGTAAAACACTGCTTCAACCTATTGAACAGCATATATACACCAACCGTTGGGACAGTAATTTCACACCTACCTTCTGCTGTTGTGTTTTTAGACATGGCACTTTGTATACTCCAAAAACTTAATGTTAGCAAAGAAAAAGAGTTCAATAAAAGCTAGGATGGATGGGGGGGAGCAACAATGGGGAAGAGAGACACTTTTACCTTCCTTGCCATCAGTGAGAGCACCTTTTACATAACAAAGAGAAAAGCTAAATCCCACTACAGACATGTTCAACTTTGAGATTACAAAACCACCAATCACAGAGAACTGTTGTAGAGATTTGTTTTGATATTTTTTAGAACAGCAGTAATGACATCCAGTTTCCTCACTGGTACTTGAAGTCTGGGGATCTAAAAGATCCCATAGTTTCTTTCCCAAGGCAAGGAAGAAAATGAGGAGAAAGAAGATTGGCAGAATTACTTCAGTGTAGAATTGTATTACTTTTACCTCTCGGCTCTTTTCTAAACAGCAATGGAAGTTTTCCTCATTCACTGTTGCACTTACATCTTTCAAGTCATTGCATAACCTAAATCACACGCCATTTGAAAATTTCAATGGTTAACCATTCTATAAAGCAACCTCACCCATCTCTTGATCAGAATTCTAGAAAAACTATGACATGTCAAGATTTCACAGAGCTGATATATTTTGTAGTAAATTCTCTCCTCACAAAGCTACTATTAAACTGATAAGTGGCAAAATTCTGGAGCTTACTGAAACAAGGAACTATTGAAGTAGAGAATCCATACCTAGCCACCATAGTACCAATTCCATCTCTCTGAAAGTGTTCCAGCAGCAAAGCTCCATCTAAGGTGCCATCCACCAAATGAACCCTCTGAACTCCACGCTGATTGAAAAGCGGGAAATAGAATCAATGGCAATAATGAGGAAATTATTGACACAGTGCTTATATTTTTTCAAACATTAGCATAAGCATGCAGGAAGAAGCAGTTCCAGGACCTGACGGTTTGAAGATTAATTATGAGACAAGTGCTGAAAGTGCACTGGTCTGATAATATCAAATAAGTTCTACTGCATTATGTTAACACAAATGGACAATATATGTGGCAGAAGCAAATGATGGTTAAGTTGCACACTACCCAACAAGATGACCTTTGTCTTGTTCCTCCATCTGAACTATAATTTCTGATGATAGTATAATGCATTCTATAATTGATCAAAGATTCAATTTCTCCTGAGTTCATAGGCAGTTACCAAGAGATTATATTGGATTCAGTGTTTGCAATTTAAGTAACAAAACAAACAGAAAAGAAAATTGCATGGTATAACATACAGAGTTCGGCAGAATATGGTGGATACTTGAGCAGCCATTCAGCAACCACTAATTTGTTCTGTTAGTCTTCACACGATTCTCCAGGAAAAACTGAATAGAAACCAAATGAACTGCAAAATGCCTAGACACAAACTTACGATGACAAAATTTATTGGTCTTCATGATTCACAAGTTCAAATATTTCTGCATTACTACTCTTTTTTCTGCAGAACTAGTCTACAGTTCCTTCACCCAATATACAGTAGGTGAAAGTGAGTCCCACCCCAAGGTTGCAAGCCCCAGTTGACAACTTAACTGAGCTCACATAAAAAGTGATCAAAACCTGCCGACAGAAGCTGTGGTGGGACATGTCCCAAACATGATAATGTCGTGCACCACACCAACATGATAGAACTGTGCCACAAATATATGATGGGGCATGTCCAAACATGATTTTCTAGTTACGACAGTTAATTACTAGATAGAAAAAGTAAGAAGTTACCCTGCAAACCAAAGCAGCAACAACCAACTCTGCCAGGTAATCGAACCGACTTTGATGTTCCAAACCTCCAATAGCAAAACTTGTTCACCTTCCCAAAGTCCATTTCCGTTGTCAAAACCAACACCGTTTTGAAAGGTAGCATTCCCTTTCTCAAGGAAACCCTTTCCATTATGTGAAGGAGTGAAACTACTTCCATTATACAGAGGAGCTGCTCCATTGCAGTTCTTGCCTCCAAGACAGGTGCCAAATGCATCACCTTGACTGACAGCTTCCACATAGTTAGCTGCTGTTTCACTTTGCTTAGCTCGTTTTCTGATCAACATGTCTGCTTCATCAAGGGTTAAAAATCTGATAAGGCATCCATTTTCATCGAGGATTTGACCATCTATGATACAAATAAGTTTTTTCTGCACCAATAGCTAGAGCACAAGCTGTAGCGACTTCATAAGTGCTGCATCGATTTAACAGGAGTTCATCAAACGACATTAAAAAATAAAGCTATTAGAGATATGGACCACATATTAAGCATCTTATACATTAGTCTCCTTGTTTGTGAGAGTCAGGGAGATCCTATGTCTAAAGCATCATTCTTGAGATATTACAATGAATGGTCAGTCAGTATATGCATAAAACATTCAGCACACACTTACAATCTGTAGAAAGCTCCCTTAGCTTTGCTACACCGAGAAACAGGAACAAGATAAGGATATGACCCAACTTTCCCCATAAGTTGCTAATCAGTTTAAAAATTAGTTCTACACATTTTCTGTCAACAAGTTGACTAAATGCTTGAATCTATGAAATTAACATTTCCATTCTCCAAATCATCCCCGCAATAACTGTTTAATCAGTTAATCAACTTTACAGAGGAAGAAACACATGGGTGTTGGAGACACCCAAAGCTGTGAAGTCTCATCTGTAGTAGGCCATAAATAAAATCTAAACAGAACAAATTTGAATGGAAAGTTACGTCCACAACAGTACATCTTAAACATCACCTTCATTTTGAAGAAAACTGAAAGGGTAGGGCAAGATGATCGCATAAGCAAAACAAGCTTTTAAGATGGGATAGGCATCAAAATCAATAATCCATCCTTGCAATTCAGAACTTCTCCAGAGCTGGAATAGCCCAGGTTGCTTAATACAACTATACATCCACCATCAAGCCTCTCACGAATGCGAGAAACATCCACTTTCTTTACTTCACCCATTGCCCCAAAATCAACACCTTCAATAACTCCTCTTCGCTACAAATAAAATAATCCAGTTAGACGTGTGATCGAGTAATTCTACGGCTATCAACCGAACAACGTGCGATCCTATCCAACATCAACAGGGGGCAACCTATGTGTATGTTGATACGAAATGATTTTGCCTCCTTCGAGAAAAAAATGTTTTGTAAATGACTGAATTGTCCCGCTCTTTTTGGAAACTACAAAAATCACTCATACCTGAGTTTTAATCTCTGCCCCCCTCTCCCTCCCTCTCTCTCAATGAAGATTTGAGCCATGGTAATCGCGACCCAATGACCAAAAAAGTCACCACCACCACGACACTTGGCCTCACCTAAGCCTAAGGTTGGCGAAATCAGATTTGATCTCATGGTCCCGAATGTCGCATTGAAAGCCCAAATTTGAGGCGAGAAGGTGAAGCTAGGGGGTTTAGGTGTTATGGCAAAGGGCATCGACAACTTGAACGAAGGTTGGTAAGGATGACTGGCGGTGACAGCTGAGAAGCTATATTGAAATACAAATATTATAGGAAATTGTGCAGTGTCTAATGCTCTTTTCTTGTATCATGCACGATTAATCTTTTAAAAATTGCTTTTTTTTATTTTGCTTTCACTTTAAATATGTTTGACACAATCCTAATTCAAAGTGTCCCCATTCAAATCGTTATTTTCGCAGAAATATATTTCAAATATGAGGAGATGGTCCACCACATCGCTAGATTAGATTTTACATAGCTTTTCTAGATTGCACGCTTGTCTCGTATTGTGCTGAACATCAATTTTGACGCATAGTTTGCTTGTGGACATCCTAGACACCACCCTTTTTTTTGGTGACAATTATCCTAGACACCAACTTGACTGATATGACGAATTAAAAAGGCATTCATATATCTTGTCGTGATCCTAGAACAGGCCAAAGTGTTGGGGTTGGTAGGTAATATTCTTTGAGTTCATAATTTGATCACTAGGGCATAATTGGGAGGTGCTTTTCACCATTGGGATCTTCATCGTTCTTCTGGAGAAGTTCATTGGGAGACGATGTTGAATCCTCGACGAAATGGAAGGTTGATAGGTCACAGTCCGAGCCAAATCTTGCTTTGCCGTTCTAATGCAATTTTCAGGAAAATGACATTAAAGTGCCTACTCTCATCCAAACCTTTTACCACATCTTGTTCTTAAACTAGTATTTGCGCATTCATCTTGCAAGGTAAAATTGTCACATCATGGCTTCTTGAAGAATCCAATCCACACTCACTCAAGAGTTGCCATGACCAAATCTTGATGAATAGAACTGCATCACTAGTCTTGAGAATGAAGTGAAGCCAGCCCTTAATGTACGGAAACAACTTACCAAGCGTTTTGATATACTCCAAGATCGTCTCACTCCACCTCCCGCAGTTGTACACCAACAGTCTGATGTTGATCCAGAACATAAAGGCAAGGGCGTATTTATCGATGGTTCGTTCACTGCTAGTGATGTGGTGAATGCTATAGTTAATGATGGAACACAAGTTGTGGCAAGTGATGGGGCAAGCGATGGGGCGCAAGTTTCGCCCTTGGCCACGCGAAGGACTGACGACGACAAACAAATCTCTAAGCTTGAAGAGATGCTCCGACAACTCTAGGGCCACAGATCAAGTATTGAGAGTCGTATCTCATTATGTTTAGCTAAAAGTGTCCTAAAGTTTTCCCTATACTCGTGTAAAAAAAAAGCAAGTGTGCCAAATTGATAGCAACACCTAATTCTTGATTGTGTGCTATATTATCTGAAAGAAAATGCGTGTGTGCTGAGTGTAATTGGTTTAGCAAATTACTAGTGCTCTTTAGCCTGACTTGTGCTGTTAGTGATGAAAGTGCACATAGACTTGGAGATAAAGTCGAACCACTATATATTATTGTGTTATTGTTTCTCCTTCATTTACCTGCATATTTGCATAATCTTTAAAATGTGAAATTGATCTAATCTTTACTTAGCATTTGCTAAAAAAAAGATTGTCAAAATAAAACAACTTATTCACCTCTCTCTAATTCGTGTTGTTACTAATCAAATTAGATTGTATTCATCTTTAAGGTTAAACATTTTTAATCTGATTGTATTCATCTTCATTTTTCAGGTAGCAAGAGGCTTCTTCCCATCACCAAAGAAATATCTTTAAGTTTAAACTTCCAATTTGGAAAATCTAATCTAATCTCATTGTATTCATTTTCATTTTTCAGGTAGCAAGAGCCAAAGGTCCTTAATTGGATGTGACTAAACAAAGTTTGCTTGTACTATAATCTACAAACTATCGAGGGAAAAAAACACTACAAGCATCATAATTTTTATATATTGCTCATTTCAATGCTGTAACCTTTTGTTTTTGTTACTTGATTGCCATAGCTATTTTTTCCGATTACTTGAGTGTTTCACTTTTCAATTGATTACTTAAGCGTCGAAACTTTTTTATAATGTTCATAACAAGTGCTATGTATGTCAAATTTCCAGCACTTATAAGTGCATGCTTTTAAAAAGTTATGGTATTCATGTAATCAATTGAAAATTATGATACTCAAGTGAAAGTTTTTTTTTTTTTTTGAAGTTATGATATTTGAAAGGTTGAAAAAATTTATAACATTTTAGTGAGTATTACACAAAACTTGTGCCATTTGTGATGCCTTTATCCTATCTATTAATATTCAATATTCTTTTTTATTTGATTAGACATGTGGGTGTCTTCACTTAATTAGCCCAAGGACCATAGTGGAAGCCTCTTTGAAATGCACATACTCATTAAAGATTGCTATATTTGTATAAAAACTAGTCCAATTTAAGCTTGTTCATGGAGAAGATGTTCTCATTAAAGAGGAAAAGTGTTAAAAAAAAAGTCATAAACCTTTTTTCAATGCCAATTTAGTCATTTCCAACTAATTTTGGCCATTTTTGCTAATTGGGCACTAGTTGGCTGACGTAGCACAATTGGTGCTGATGTAAATAATTTTTAATAATATTTTAATATTTTAAAATTATTTTATTTTTATTTTTATTTTCTCCTTCTCCTTTTCCTTTGTCCAGTTGGTTGCCGAACCTTGGTGACCGGCCAAAGGCAATGGTAGAGAGGTCGAGCCTCGCCCATGGCCGGCGAGGCTTGACCCTAACTAAATCTAACGAGAGAGTGAGCCTTGCCGGCCTAGCACGAGGCCGCCCTCGTGGCCTGGCCGGCCTTGAGCTAGCCTTGCACCGAGCTAGCAAGGGTCAAGCCTTGCTGGCCATGGGCGAGGCTCGATCTTGCTAGATCCGACAAGGCTAGGACCCTTGCCAACCCGCCGCGAGGCCACCCTCACGACTACTAGTGAGGGCTTGAGCCTCGCCAATGGCTGGAGCCTTGTTGACTAGTACGAGGCTACCCTCACCAACCATTGCCTCTAGTTGGTTGTCAAAGTCCGTCGACCAATTGGAGGAAGGTCGGCGACCGACTGGAGGAAGGAGGAGGAGAAGGAAAAAATAAAATAAAATAAAATAAAAATTTCAAAAATTTTGTAATATTATTAAAATTTATCAATGTCACTGCCGATCATACCACATTAGCCAGCCGATGCCTAGTCAATAAAATCTGGCCAAAATTAGCCATAAAAGATTGAATTGGCACTAAGTAAAAAGATTTACAACTAAATTGGTAAAAAAAATAGTTTAGGACTAAATTGGCATAAATACAAAAAATTTAATACTTTTTAATACTTTTCCCCTCATTAAAGTGCTCTGATTTCAATTCAACTCACTTTTCAATCTTGTCGAGGGTTTCATGCAACTCAAATACATATAGTTAAGAACGACCTTAAAAAGATTTGTAGTTTAATCTCCTAGTAAGATACACACCTCGATAGCTCATTAAACTTTTGGTAGTGGAAAACCTTTAAAGAGTTTCCCGGCAAAAGCAAGACAGGGATAACCTTGGCACTTATATACCATGACCTGTTCCATGTGTTGCCAGTTATGTAACCATTTTTACAGGCACTAGCACCACGTCAATCATATAGCTCTCATCATCGAGTTCAAGTTGAGGGCAAAGGCCTTATATGATACACTTTTTTTCTTTCAATGTGGCGTGGGTAGTTACAGGTTATGTGGCTTTTTCTTTCTTTCTTTTTTTTGCCAGTATTTCGAGATGGAAAAAGATGTGTCCAAAGGTGAAGATATATAGATAATAGATTAAGGCAAAGGTCGCTTCTTATGGATATAGACATGCATGCATGACTCAATCCAAGATGATGGTCAAGGTTATTGAGCGACCTAATGATCGCTCCTCCAAGGACTATTTATGTGAGCTTATGTGAATTTTGAGTGATGTTACAACATGTTGACACCTTAATGTTGACCCTCAGTCTTGTCGTCCATCCCATGAAAATTGGGATCAAATTCATTGATAACATAAAATTTGACATTTAAATAAACAATATCAAGCATTCTTATTCTTTAATTAATTCCTCCGCTTTTAGAAATTAGAGATGAATATGAAATTTATTAAGGTAGAGTGATTGGTGGTCTATCGGGGAAATCTTGGGAAATAATACGTCAAAAATTGAAGTATGAAGAATCTCGTCAAAGAAAGAAAACGAAGAGAGATTGCAGCAAGAGAAAATTTCCTTGGTTGCTTTTTCTTGTTGTAAGAGAAGATTTACTTTAGGCAATGAACAAGACCACCGTTAAGGCAGTATTTTCACTCACTTGGAAGGAGATAACTGGATTTGTTGATGTTTGGTAGTCGAGATAGAATTCATAATATGATAAAATTTATCGTATCCTATGTTTAATGTTTACTTAGAACTGAATAAAATCGGATATAAAAAAGATATAATCTAGATAAAATTATCCCATAAAGGAGGTGGGATAAACTATAAAGGTAATAAGATTTTATAAAAATTAGTTTTCTTGAATAAAAAACTTCTTAAATTAATAAAATTAAAATAATATTTGAATATAAACAACAATTGAATTCTAAATAAAAATAAAATAAAATAAAAACAATTTGTATCCATGTTTTTATTTACATTTCAGTCTTTCTATCTTATAATTATATATATTTATTACATATTTTAGTATTTTAGGTATATTTGTATTGTTTACTATTTAAAAAAATTTTATGAGAAAATGATGTAAGGGAAAAAAAAGAAATAAAAAGAGATGGAAAATAATTAAAAATAAGCAAATAAAAATGAAGTTGGCAAGAGTGTTATGAGAGATTTTTACCGTCTTTATTTATTCAATTTTTAGATTTTTTTATTAATATGCTATTTATACCAAGTAATGGATATCATAGGATGTAAATATATATGGTTTTGTTGTTATTGTAATTTACCAAACGGTGGATATGATATATCAAATTTCCTAAATTTCATATCATATCCTATTTAGTATTATTCCGTCTAGAAATTGAGACAACCAAACATAATTTTCTTACTCTAAAGAACATAGAGATGTTGACTTTTAATTTTTAGCCAAAAATGTAAGCAAAATTAGCAATTTAGGTAGTTTTTTTTTTAAAATTAAAAACGGTGAAAAAGCCACAAAAGCCCTAAACTATGCATGTTGTAATATATTTACCCTGTAATTTTCTATGACATCAAAAATCACATGCCGTCTCATTGTAATACATTTACCTAAACCCTAATTTTGTACTTATATGACATATTTACTCTTTGTTAAGGTTCAATTAGATAATTATTTAGCCAAAACATTGTTTTTATTTCATTTTAGTCACGTGGGTGATGTTAGTATTTTTTTTTTTTTTGTGGTGCTCATTGATAGAACCTTAATGGAGGTAAATGTGTCACACAAGTACAAGTTTAAGATTCTTCTTTTGTGTTATAGAAAAAAGTTTTGAGCACTTGTATTACGGTGGATGTAATTTGGGAGTTTTGGTGGTTTTTTCCTTTAAAAATACTAATAAATAAAACCAAAATTCTAAATACCAAAAAAAAAAAAGGGTTTAAGTTCCATCAAATGATTGGAAAGGATGTTAATTATATGCACTGGGCTCGATCCAATTCGTCCAAGCCAAGCCCCTGGCCCATGCACTTTTATTAAATCTATATGTTAAGTCCAACTTGCATTACAAAGACTCCTTGAAAGCCCAGAAACCAGACTTTCTCTAGCCCTCAGTTTGTTCATTATATCCTCGTACCAGAAACCAGCCCCATCAAATTGGCTAGAACACTCAACCAACCCAGCCCCAATTCTCGTTCTTGACCCTGCCATTCGAGGGAACGAGGGGAAAGCGAAGCAACCGTGGGAGAGCGCGAAAACGTGAGGAAAAAATCGGTAGAAAATCCTAGGATTGCTGTGTCATGGTTTTTGCAAAATAATCGATTTCTCATCACGTAGACGCAAGGCTGACAAAGAGAAACAAGAAAAGAAGGTTTTCTTTTTGTTTTGTTTTGTTTTTTTTTTTTTTTTTTGAAGTGGGGGTGTGCTGCTAGGGGCTTCAAAGAAAATCCCATCGGAAGGAGAAAGTCTTGTTGCGAGGGTGAAAAGGACTTAATCGGCATATATATTGCGCTAGCGAGCATTGGTTTAAAGTGTAAGTTAACCTTATTGTTAGAAAATTAACCATTAGAAAGGGGCATATATAAATCAAACGAGCTCAGAAAAGGCACATGTCTCATAATCCGTGAATAAGAAAAGTAACAATAGTCTCCAGATATATACATTAACGATTCAACAGAGATCGTTCAATAACTAAAGACATCACAGCCAAATCATCCTGATAGTTCCCACACTAACTCGCCGTCCAACCGGCAGAGATGGAAACTATAACGATCTTTTCCCTAAATCCGCGCCGTTGCCTCGAGCCCACCTCAAAAAACCGCATCCAGCAGACAGCAACAGCAAAGTGCCGCTAAGCTGCAAAAAAGCCGAGATGGAACACACACGCGTTCATGAGTTCAGGAGCCGAGCAAGGAAAATATGCACACCCATAATAACAAGCTGCTGGAAACCTACTGGCTCAAGATTTGAACCAGAAACTAAAAGATTCACACTTGATTTAATTATATTATACTTTTTGAAAAGCAAATTTAGTCGCATGCATTACCATCCTTCAAGAAAGCCGGTGTCCTTCCGGCGGCGCTGCTCCTCGTAGTAGGGCTGGGCCGGCTGGCCATATCCTTGCTGCGGAGGATACCCCTGTGTTGCGTAATTCTGCACCGGATACCCTGGAGGAGGATAGCCTTCGACTTTCGGGTACCCTGCAAGTAAGATGTTTTGTTTTACGATACCAAGAAAGACCCGCAAAAATCAGAAACGAACATACTACACATTCCCAGGAGACTGCAGATGATGAATTTGAGAAATAGCGGAAAAGCATGGCGAATCCAAGAGAACAAGGTTACTTTGCGGGGGAGGGGCGCCGACCGGCGGATGATTCTGGTTGTAGTAAGTGCTCATCTCTCTCTCTTCTCTTCTCTTGCAAGCGTTTCGGAGCGGGAGAAGACGAAGGTGAGAGAGGCGAGGGAGGAGAGGTGGATTTATAGAGAGAGAGAGACCGGGACGTGAGACGTGCGGTTGAGGGAGCACCCAAGAATTTTCTTCTTCTGGAGAGAGGAAGAAACCGACTAGCCATGGCGGTTGACGAACGCGGTATCTTGCCTTAAAAGGCTTCGTCCAATTGAAATGGCAAAGTAAGCTTACGTGCGCCGACCGCGAAGGTTCGCTGTTGTGTCGTGGTCCACGTTGGAAAGGAGAGAGTTTTTGGAGACGGCCGTTCTGAAACGGCAATCTTCGTCTTTCTCCTCCTATTTCGAAACGAGCTACCCAGATATTCACGCGGTGCGAGATACTAATTTTTGTGACTAAAAACATTGCTCAAAAGTATATGACCCATGACGTGGGATCCACATGACGTAACGACACATGCACATCGAATTCACGTATACCGTGTAATAATTGCTCATAGAAATCTATTTATAACATATACGTGGGAATAAATAAATAAAAATTATATTTTTTGGACTATAACATACAATAGTCGATTTTATGTTACTTTGGACCTTTGGTTCATTTCACTGCTTTTTCCGTTCTATTTTGAAAATTTCGTAAGTGGAAAGTACCATGCTATTGCTATGTAGACATCTAGTTTTTCATTTAAGAATTTTTCAACGTGATTAGGATTTCAGGAGCTTAATCAAAGAGCATAATTAGATGATGCTCGTTAGGATCTTTCTCACGAAGTCTACTCCCATCTCTCATATAAATTCTCTTTTTTGTGTGTAAATATCTTGTTTATTGACATCTAAATTTTTGCGTAAAATTCATTTTTGGGATAAGACTATATCAGCGACTAACTATTGTACGGTACTTTTTAGGTGCCAAAATATTTCAAAAATTCATTCATTTATTTTTTTTTGGTTTTTAATACAGCAACTTTTCAAAAGCAATTACATAAGCGGCTCTAGCTGCCCGTGCTTTTAGAAAATCCAGCTTGGTATTTTTTTAATAAAAGAAAAGCTTGCCGGAGACAATTATATAGTCAGATTTTAAGGAAAAAAAATGGCACTATAGTGATCCTCCATCAAGTTTTGGTACTAAATTGAGATAGCAAAGTTTTGGCACTAACACATGATTTGAGTTGTGCAGTGCGCCAATCATGTCAAACAACATCTTTGAATACATTTCTTTTTCATAAACTGAAGAATTGGGATTGAATTGGTCCCGAACATGCTCTGTCATCGCTGTCCATACTCACAAGGTCTGAAGCTTTCGTCTTTCAATCTCAAGAGAGCAAAGTCAAAGAAGAAGCAAATGCAAGGCTAAAGAGGAGAGATGAAGAAAATTTTGTTCAATTCCTCATTTTTCTTGTTAGAGGAAAGTAAATAGATTGTGATTTTAAATGAAATTATTTGTAAAAGAGAGGGTGTGCGTGTGTTTGTGCATCAGCGTTTGCTTATGAGTCTAAAAATGCATAGAAAATTGGTGGCTAACGTAGAATTTTTATTTTGTGATAAACCATGCAAAAAGCGTGAGATTCCCTCCAGGCAGTTGGGAAATAGGAAGAGAGAGAGAGAGAGCGCCCGCCAATCGAATCCCAACGTCCTCTCGGTGCTCTCTCTCTCCATTTGCTTAGTCAATTAGTTCTTCGCTTCACTTTTTGATCGGTCTCGCTTCCAACGCAGACGCCGCAACTCTCACTTCGATCTGCCCCCTTGACGCTGCCGGGGTTGCCCCAACCTCTTGGTTCTCTCTCTCCATTTACTTAGTCAATTAGTTCTTCGCTTCGTTTTTTGATCTATCTCGCTTCCAACGTAGACGCCGCAACTCTCACTTCGATCTGCCCCCCTTGCCGCCGCCGGAGTTGCCCCAGCCTCTCGGTTCCATCTCTCTCCAATTACTTAGTCAACTAGTTATTTGCTTCGCTTTTTGATCAGTCTCTCTTCCAATGCAGACGCCGCACCTCTCCCTCCGATCCATCCCCCTTGCCGCCGCTGGCGTTCCCCCAGCCTCTTGGTTCTCTCTCCCTCCATTTACTTAGTCAACTAGTTCTTCGCTTTGCTTTTTGATAGGTCTCCCTTCTAATATAGACGCCTACCTCTCCCTCCGATCCGCCCCCCTTGCCGTCGCCGAAGTTGCCCCAGCCTCTCGGTTCTCTCTCTCACCAATTACTTAGTCAACTAGTTCTTCACTTCGCTTTTTGATCGGTCTCGCTTCCAACGCAGACACCGCACCTCTCACTTCGATCTGCCCCCCTGGCCGCAGACGAAGTTGCCCCAGCCTCTCGGTTCTCTCTCTCTCCATTTACTTTGTCAACTAGTTCTTTGCTTCATGTTTTGATCGATCTCTCTTCCAATGCAAACGCCGCACCTCTCCCTCCGATCCGGCCCCCTTGCCGCCGCCGGTGTTGCCCCAGCCTCTCGGTTCTCTCTCTCTCCATTTACTTAGGCAACTAGTTCTTCGCTTCATTTTTTGATCGGTCTCTCTTCCAATGCAGACGCCGCACCTCTCCCTCTGATCCGCCCCCCCTTGCCACCGTCGGCGTTGCCCCAGCCTCTCAGTTCTCTCTCTCTCCATTTACTTAGTCAACTAGTTCTTCGCTTCGCTTTTTGATTGAGCTCGCTTCCAACGCAAACGCCGCACCTCTCACTTCAATCTGCCCCCTTGCCGCCGCCAGAGTTGCCCCAGCCTCTCGGTGCTCTCTCTCTCCATTTGCTTAGTCAATTAGTTCTTCACTTCACTTTTTGATCGGTCTCGCTTCCAACGCAGACGCCGCAACTCTCACTTCGATCTGCCCCCCTTGACGCCGCCGGAGTTGCCCCAGCCTCTCGGTTCCCTCTCTCACCAATTACTTAGTCAATTAGTTCTTTGCTTCGCTTTTTGATCAGTCTCTCTTCCAATGCAGACGCCGCACCTCACCCTCCGATCAAACCCCCCTTGCCGCCGCCGGTGTTGCCCCAGCCTCTCGGTTCTCTTTCCCTCCATTTACTTAGTCAACTAGTTCTTCACTTTGCTTTTTGATGGGTCTCCCTTCCAATGTAGACGCCGTACCTCTCCCTCCGATCCGCCCCCCTTGCCGTTGCCGAAGTTGCCCCAGCCTCTCGGTTCTCTCTCTCACCAATTACTTAGTCAACTAGTTCTTCACTTCTTTTTGATCGGTCTCGTTTCCAACGCAGACGCCGCACCTCTCACTTCGATCTGCCCCCCCTAGCCGTAGCCGGAGTTGCCCCAGCCTCTCGGTTTTCTCTCTCTCCATTTACTTTGTCAACTAGTTCTTCACTTCGTGTTTTCATCGGTCTCTCTTCCAATGCAAACGCCGCACCTCTCCCTCCGATCCGGCCCCCCTTGCCGCCGCCGGTGTTGCCCCAGCCTCTCGGTTCTCTCTCTCCATTTACTTAGGCAACGAGTTCTTCGCTTCGCTTTTTTATCAGTCTCTCTTCCAATGCAGACGCCGCACCTCTCCCTCTGATCCGCCCCCCCTTGCCACCACCGGCGTTGCCCCAGCCTCTCAGTTCTCTCTCTCCATTTACTTAGTCAACTAGTTCTTCGCTTCGCTTTTTGATCGGTCTCGCTTCCAACGCTAACGCCGCACCTCTCACTTCAATCTGCCCCCCTTGTCGCCGTCAGAGTTACCCCAGCCTCTCGGTTCTCTCTCTCTCTCCATTTACTTAGTCAATTAGTTCTTCGCTTCGCTTTTTGATCGGTCTCGCTTCCAACGCAGACGCCGCAACTCTCACTTCGATCTGCCCCCTTGACGCCACCGGAGTTGCCCCAGCCTCTCGGTTCTCTCTCTCTCTCCAGTTACTTAGTCAACTAGTTCTTCACTTCGCTTTTTGATCGGTCCCTCTTCCAATGCAGAAGCCGAACCTCTCCCTCCGATCCGCCCCCCTTGCCGCCACCGGCGTTACCCTAGCCTCTCGGTTCTCCCTCCCTCCATTTACTTAGTCAACTAGTTATTCGCTTCGCTTTTTGATAGGTCTCCTTCCAATGTAGACACCGTACCTCTCCCTCCGATCCGCCCCCCCTTGCCGTCGCCGGCGTTGCCCCAACCTCTCGGTTCTCTCTCTCTCCATTTAGTTTGTCAACGAGTTCTTCGCTTCGCTTTTTGATCGATCTCTCTTCCAATGCAGACGCCGCACCTCTCCCTCCGATCCAAACCCACTTGCCGCCGCCAGCGTTGCCCAAGCCTCTCGGTTCTCTCTTTCTCCATTTACTTAGGCATCTAGTTCTTCGCGTCGCTTTTTGATCGATCCCTCTTCCAATGTAGACGCCGCACCTCTCCCTCTGATCCGCCCCCCTTGCCACCACCGGCGTTACCCTAGCCTCTCGGTTCTCTCTCCCTCCATTTACTTAGTCAACTAGTTCTTCACTTCGCTTTTTGATTGAGCTTGCTTCCAACGCAAACGCCGCACCTCTCACTTCGATCTGCCCCCTTGCTGCCGCTGGAGTTGCCCCAGCCTCTCGGTGCTCTCTCTCTCTCCATTTGCTTAGTCAATTAGTTCTTCGCTTCACTTTTTGATCGGTCTCGCTTCCAACGCAGACGCCGCACCTCTCCCTTCGATCCGCCTCCCCTTGCCGCCGACAAGGTTGCCCCAGCCTCTCGGTTCTCTCTCTCTATTTACTTAGTAACCTAGTTCTTCGCTTCACTTTTTGATCGGTCTCTCTTCCAATGCAGATGCCGCACCTCTCCCTCCAATCCGCCCCCCCTTGCCGCCGCCGGCGTTGCCCTAGCCTCTCGGTTCTCTCTCTCCATTTACTTTGTCAACTAGTTCTTCGCTTCGCTTTTTGATCGGTCTCTCTTCCAATGCAAACGCCGCACCTCTCCCTTCGATCCGCCTCCCTTGCCGCCGCTGGGTTGCCCCAACCTCTTGGTTCTCTCTCTCTCCATTTACTTAGTCAATTAGTTCTTCGCTTCACTTTTTGATCGGTCTCGCTTCCAATGCAGACGCCGCAACTCTCACTTCGATCTACCCCCTTACTGCCGCCGGAGTTGCCCCAGCTTCTCGGTTCTCTCTCTCTCCAATTACTTAGTCAACTAGTTATTTGCTTCGCTTTTTGATCAGTCTCTCTTCCAATGCAGACACCGCACCACTCCCTCCGATCCGTCCCCCCTTGCCGCCGCTGGCATTGCCCCAACCTCTCGGTTCTCTCTCCCACCATTTACTTAGTCAACTAGTTCTTCGCTTTACTTTTCGATGGGTCTCCCTTCTAATGTAGACGCCATACCTCTCCCTCCGATCCGCCCCCTTGCCGTCACCGAAGTTGCCCCAACCTCTCGGTTCTCTCTCTCACCAATTACTTAGTCAACTAGTTCTTCACTTCGCTTTTTGATCGATCTCGCTTCCAACGCAAATGCCACACCTCTCACTTCGATCTGCCCCCCTTGCCGCCGCCGGAGTTGCCCCAGCCTCCCGGTTCTCTCTCTCTCTCAATTTACTTTGTCAACTAGTTCTTCGCTTCGTGTTTTCATCAGTCTCTCTTCCAATGCAATCGCCGCACCTCTCCCTCCGATCCGGCCCCCCTTGCCGCCGCCAGCGTTGCCCCAGCCTCCTTGTTCTCTCTCTCCATTTACTTAGGCAACTAGTTCTTCGTTTCGCTTTTTGATCGATCTCTCTTCCAATGCAGACGCCGCACCTCTCCTTCTGATCCGCCCCCCCTTGCCACCACTGACGTTGCCCCTGCCTCTCAGTTCTCTCTCTCTCTCCATTTACTTAGTCAACTAATTCTTCGGTTCGCTTTTTGATCGGTCTCGCTTCCAACGCAAACACCGCACCACTCACTTCGATCTGCCCCCCCTTGCCGCCGCCAGAGTTGCCCCAGCCTCTCGGTTCTCTCTCTCTCCATTTACTTAGTCAATTAGTTCTTCGCTTCGCTTTTTGATCGGTCTCGCTTCCAACGCAAACGCTGCACTACTCACTTCGATCTGCCCCCCCTTTGCCGCCGCCGGAGTTGCCCCAGCCTCTCAGTTCTCTCTCTCTCCATTTACTTAGTCAATTAGTTTATCGTTTCGCTTTTTGATCGGTCTCGCTTCCAACGTAGACACCGCAACTCTCACTTCGATCTGCCCCCCTTGCCGCCGCCGGAGTTGCCCCAGCCTCTCGGTTCTCTCTCTCTCTCCATTTACTTAGTCAACTAGTTCTTCGCTTCGATTTTTGATCGGTCTCTCTTCTAATGCAGACGCCGCTCCTCTCCCTCCGATCCGCCCCCTTGCTGCCGCTGGCGTTGCCCCAGCCTCTCAATTATCTCTCTGTCCATTTACTTAGTCAACTAGTTCTTCGCTTTGCTTTTTGATCGGTCTCTCTTCTAATTCAAACGCCGCACCTCTCCCTCCGATCCGCCCCCCTTGTTGCCGCCGGCGTTGCCCCAGCCTCTCGCTTCTCTCTCTCCATTTACTTAGTCAACTAGTTCTTCGCTTCGCTTTTTGATCGGTCACTCTTCCAATGCAGACGCCGCACCTCTCCCTCCGAGCCGCCCCCTCTTGCCGCCGCCGACGTTGCCCGATCCAAACGCCGTAAGTCTCTCTGATCCCCTGCTTTTCTTCTTTGAACTGTGAAGAACATGAAGAGTAGTTAAAAACAGAAATTAGTTCTATCAGTTAGAATCTTCTTCAATAAGAAAGGATGCGTAGATGTAATGCTCTTAGGTGATTGTTAAGAAGATATACAGAGATAGAGAAAGAAAATCTCCATTGTTAATGATGAAAACTGAATACATAAGCAAGTAGATGAAGCTGAATGAGAAGAGAGCTTTCTGTTGAGCTTTTCTTCGCGCCAATCCTCTGTTTCCTCTGTTCCAGTTGACTTTCGTTTCTTAGTTTCTTCTTGCTGCTTCTTTTTAACCATTTGCAGCACTGCATTCTCAACAGTTAAGTACTTTGTAGTGTTCAAGCAATAGAAAGATAGAAAGAGAGAAGTCGAGATGAGAAATTCTTTCTGCTCATTGATGATGTACAAGTTCTGTATTACATCTTCATTGAAATAAGAAGAACACAAAGCTTTTCTTGATTGATCTTCAAATCTTTGATATATCTTCTTGTCTCTGCATTTTTTGGTTCTTCACTTGCTCTTCTCTACAACTCTCTTACACAATCTCTCTCTGTTATTCTCTCTTGTTTCACCATTATTGAAAAACAAAGCTCAATATCTTTCTTTACTACTTCAAGTTCAGCATATTTCTTTACTGCTTCAAGTTCAGCATCTTCAGCATTTTTCTTTATTGCCACAAACGCAGCATCAACAACCTAGAAGATTGCGGCGGAAGTGACGCTCCAGATCTGGAGCGGTTGCTCTCCGGGAAATTCAACGATATCAAAAGTCTTGTAACCTTGTGATACCAAGAGCTCATCATTTTTCTTTATTGCCAAAACGCAGCATCAACAACCTAGAAGATTGCGGCGGAAGTGACGCTCCAGATCTGGAGCGGTCGCTCTCCGGGAAATTCAACGATATCAAAAGTCTTGTAACCTTGTGATACCAAGAGCTCCTTTCATTAGGACTGTGAGTATATGCAATTAGTTGCTTTTGAGTTAGATGTGTCTTACTAGAAAATCTTCATGCATCTGATTCTTTCAGGTGGTATTCCAGCCTGAATTTTTTTTTGTGTAATTGCAAGTAAGAGAAATTAGCAACACGATAAGCAATGCTATTACTCAGTGGACACAGGAAGCTCTGTATGCTATTCAGGAGGTATCGCCTTCTGCTAGTTTCATTTGATACTCACTATGAAAAAAAATTGAGCAGTTTCTTTCTTTATGCAGGCAGCAGAGCATTTTCTGGTGGAATTATTTGAAGACGCAATGCTTTGCGCTATCCATGCAAAGCGCGTTACCATTAGTAAGTCCTATTTAATTTCAAATTATGCTATGTGTGTTGGACTATGATTTGCTTCATTATTTTGCTCTTTTCATCACAATGAAGAAGGATTTTCAGATTGCTCAACGGCTTAGAGGCAGGGGCCCCTCATGTTGGTAATAAATGACCAAAGTGAGTACACCAATCAAAAGACCAAGTTTTCCATCATGACCTGTGCTGAACATGTTCAGGATTAATAGCCTTGCTCCGTTAAAACTAGAAGTGATTTAGTCACTCTGAAAATCCCACAATGTTCTCTCCCCCATTCTGTGAATGACAAGTTCTTCATACAGAATTAGTAACATTGGGCAAAGCACATACGGTATCCAAGCTGTACTGGAATTGGGCATTACCTCTTTGCTAGTGAAGCAAATACAGGGGATGCAACAAGAAGTCCAACCATAAATGCAGATGACAAGACACCATCCTGAAAATTATTCAAGTCAAAGTCCCCCCTGCAACCAAAGTGCTATGATAAGGTTATAAGACATCAACACTATACTATAAATTCCTAAATGCTTGAAAAACTAGCTATGATTACAATAATGATGGTAAGAGAAAAATTGCCCAGAAAATTTTAAAGGAGAATAGGATGGAATTTCGGCTTCGACTTAGGAAGATGATAAAAATGGAGACCGGTGCAATGCAATGGAGATTGTCAGCTTACATTTCTTTACTATTCAACAAACTTTTATTAATAGAATTATGTTGAACCTTTAGAAGTTTTTTTACATTAGACAAAACTGTATAGTCTTAAAACATAAAAAGGAACCCCAATAAGAAGAAAATTAAAAGCCTCCAATAGAATACTAGATATGTCAATCATTGTGATATTTTCAGCAAATTGGGAAAAAGATGAGAATGGCAGTACAGGAATACAAATTCTGGTTCTTGTTCAGAAAAAAGATTAACCTCAATTTCACATTCAATCTGCTTTATATCGGCAATAACAACCAGTACCAGGTCTCAAAATGTCCAATATAAAGGTCCCATGATACCGAAACAATAGACTTTTCTGCATAATCAGACAAAACAAAATTCTTTACTTACTGGATTCCTCTGCCTGAAGTTCATTTTCCATCCTTTGTGCAAGTACTCCGACTACCATTTACACCATTATTGGCTATCACTCCTCGATCCACATAATTTAACATGTTAATCACACAAAAGATGACAAGCAACCTGCATACAGAAAAGTAAACTTCCTGGTTATTGCCCTAAACAACTCCAATATTTTAGTTACCCATTTCTTCGAATATATTCTCTTAAAATCCTATACAATTCAGTAACTTCTGGTATGTAGATAAACATTGCATGATAGTAACTACAATTACACAACCAAATAGAACAAGTCATCTCTGCTTAAGATTAGACAACACATTCAGGAAATTTTACGCTTGAAGGTCATGGCCAACCTCATTCACACTTGTGAGGAAACAATTATGACCTCATTGACTTCTCAGAAAAGTTGAACCAACGGTTAGCCAACCCACATTCTACTTTGGAAGCAACTCCTTCATACAATACACAGGTACAACAGTGCACTGTCAGCCGCAGGTGCATGCAACAGGATCACTCTCCAATCAGATGACAAAAGAATACATGACAAGTCATTATCATCAGTGATGAACACATGTAATTCAAATTTAAAACTAAAATCCTAAATGAATGCATTTTTTGGAAAAAAAAATTTATTTAACAGAATAAAATTGATTCAACCAACATGACAGCAAATCAAATAAGATAGGATCGATATCCACAAATTAGCGAACCATATCTCGCGCATGAGATCGGGTTGGCCAATTTTAAAATAAATCGCGAATCGAATCTCGGGCGTGAGATCGGATTGGCGATTTTTCCGTGCGATTGCGAGTCGTATTTCGAACGTGAAATTGGACTGTCAATCATGTGCAGTTGTGAAATTAGGGAATAATCCCTAATTTAAAAAGATACTCAATGTTTTGTGGATACGATAGCATCGTTTAAAGATTCATACAAGATAGCGATTTCACAAATTAGGCAATAAAAATATATGAAGATCAATTTGATGAAAATTATTACCTAAATTGCAATATCGCTCGGATACCGTTTCCAAATTTGAATGACGGAAGGCTCGCAAGGTGTCCAGGATCGCAACCAGCTCCACAATGCGGCATGACCAGAAGTGAGCGAAACGGCTCATTCACACTTGTGAGGAAACAATTATGACCTCATTGACTTCTCAGAAAAGTTGAACCAACAGTTAGCCAACCCACATTCTACTTTGGAAGCAACTCCTTCATACAATACACAGGTACAACAGTGCACTGTCAGCCGCAGGTGCATGCAACAGGATCACTCTCCAATCAGATGACAAAAGAATACATGACAAGTCATTATCATCAGTGATGAACACATGGTAGGAGGATCACTTATGTAGCTATGGATTTGTCTTTTAGTAATGTATGCCTAAGTTCAATGTCTTTAATACTAACAAAAACATGTTAAACAAGTTCAGATCTTATATTTGTGAGAGCAAACCCTTTAGCAAATGCGGGATGCCAAAACTTTTAGCAAAAACATGTTGAACAATCATAGGATTTGACACTAGAGCTTTTGTGAATGCTATTGAAATTGTAGACAAAATACTTATTTATAACTAGATAGGCAAATCTAAGATTGGGAGAGTAGAGTAAAAAACAAGAGAAATAATGCAATAGTATCAAAGGAACATTTTTTGACGACTTTTGTGGAACTCGGGATAGATAATTAGCCAATAGTCAAGAAGGCAAGCAAACATCAAAGAGGGCATAATTTTAAGCTCCTTCTATTTTGTGAAAAAAAAAATTGGAAAAGAAAAAGTATTCTAATAAAAATGATCACTTATACTGTATTGCTTATAAAAATGAATTGACAAAAAATATTTTATGCATTCATAAAGATATCTAGATATATATTATTGTCCTTAGTTAAAACATTTTTCATTAGCTAATTATTTTAAGGGGAAAATTATCCAAAAAGTTATAAATCTATTGCACTTTTACCAATTCAATTATTAATCTTTTAATTTTGCCAATTAAGTCCTAAGTATTTTCATTTATTGTCAATTCAATCCATCCAACCAATTTTGATTAGAAATTATTGACGTGGATAGTTGGCTCTAACGTGGCACTTTTTTAATAATATTTTAATTTTTAATTTTTTTCTTCTTTTTATTTAATTTTTTGGCTTTTTTTTGGGGGTTTCTCTGGCTGGCAAGGGTTACTGGCCAACCCTCGCTAGCCCTCAACCGTGGCCAACAAGGGTTGCCCACTAGATCTGAAACACCAAAAAGAAAAAGAAAAGAAAGTAAAAAATATATATTATTAAAATATTATTTGAAAATGTGCCACGTCAACGCCGACTGTCCACATTAGCAATTTCTGATCAAAATTGATCGGATGGATTGAATTAGCAAGAAGTGAAAAGATTTAGAATCGAATTGGTAAAATTGAAAAGTTTAAGACTGAATTGATAAAAATGCAATAAGTTCAAGATTTTTTGAATAATTTTTCCTATTACAAACGATCAATTTTATGAAAATGCTAATAGATAGAACCTTAATTTCATAATGATGGAACCCAATTTAGTGGGTGGTGTGTTTTTTCTAGGATCGATGAATCTTGTTGCATCAGCTTATGAGTTACCATCTCGATAACGGAATTATTTTTGCTAGAATATTTGTATATACTGAGGAAATTGTTCTCACGAGTCAGGACTAGCAGTGGCTCCCGACTGTGCCGAGGCCAATGGGCTGTGCTAGGCCCCGTGTTACGTTACGCTCGAGCACGTTTTTCCCAGGTAAGGTTTTTTATTAAATAATTAAAAAAGAAATTTTCAATAAAATAAATTATTTACACTTCATGGTCGTTTATAGGGAGTCCCAAGTAGCGATAATTGAACAAGAATGAAATACGCAGCATAGTATATAAGACTCCGACTTAAACGAATTCATCTCATTAAAAAAAAAAATCGAATAATAACATACAAATTGCAGTTGTCAAAATACATTGTCGCGACCAAATTTTTGGCGTTTGGACCACCTAGGGTTTGGCTAATGGATTGTTAAGCCTAGACTTAACTCGAGCTCTCCCAAGCCCATACCAATTCGCGACTTAAGTTCAAGTTCTTAACATGTAATTTATTTTCAATTAGGAGTCGCCACTAATTTATTTTTGGTGGGTCGATTAGAAACCCTAATAAAGTAACGGGAGATTTACTTTACTCCTATGAACCAGAGACTATGGGTACGGGGACTTGGTTACGCTAGAATTCTCTAACGCCCTTTGGGTACCTTTCTTTTTATTTTAAAAAATGTTTGGCAAGCAGTTTGGATTGATTTTAAATCTATTTCACTAACATGTAAGGTGGTCATACGGGTGCACAATCCACAAATTTAACACCCAAATAAACAATAAACAAATTACAAAAACTTACCTCATAGCAACGAAAGCATCTGCAACGTTAATTCAAAATCCATATCAACAACCTTGGATATGGTTTATAATTAACACGCAATTTCTCTTCTTCTTTTTTCACTTTTTTAATGAAAATCATGCAATATGCAATGCAATATTAACTAAATGACCTAATTCTAATGACATGTAATTTCTAATTAAATGGGCCTAGCAAAAATACTAAATGACATGCATCTCAATGAATCTAACACTAATGATGTGCATATGAAGTTTTTTTCTCTTTTTCCTAAAAGAATGCATTTTATCCTAAATAATAAAACTAACTTAACCCATGACACTTTTTGTATTTTTCAAGAAATTCGAAATTAGGTGAAATGTGAAAATTACCCAATTAGATTAATATCCTATTTAATTTATATTAGGAATTAGGTTGAGCCATATCCTAATTTAAACTAAAATATTATCTTAACCAAAATAATCCTAAAATGCAATATATCTAAAAAAAAAGTACCTAAACTTATAATAAATTAAAAAAATTATCTAAATTAAACTAAATGCAATTTTTTATCCTAATATGCAATGACGTGCAAAATGTACCCTAACTCTACATAATATATGCATGATGATTTTTCTTGTGTTTTCGTTTTCTTTCTTTTTTTTCCTAAATTTCGAAATTAATAATTGACAAATAATTAAACGTGCAATTCAAATTTAAAACTAAAATCCTAAATGAATGCATTTTTTGGAAAAAAAAATTTATTTAACAGAATAAAATTGATTCAACCAACATGACAACAAATCAAATAAGATAGGATCGATATCCACAAATTAGCGAACCATATCTCACGCGTATGAGATCGGGTTGGCCAATTTTAAAATAAATCGCGAATCGAATCTCGGGCGTGAGATCGGATTAGCGATTTTTTCCGTGCGATGCGATCGTATTTGAACGCGTGAAATTGGACTGTCAATCATGTGCAGTTGTGAAATTAGGGAATAATCCCTAATTTAAAAAGATACTCAATGTTTTGTGGATACGATAGCATCGTTTAAAGATTCATACAAGATAGCGATTTCACAAATTAGGCAATAAAAATATATGAAGATCAATTTGATGAAAATTATTACCTAAATTGCAATATCGCTCGGATACCGTTTCCAAATTTGAATGACGGAAGGCTCGCAAGGTGTCCAGGATCGCAACCAGCTCCACAATGCGGCATGACCAGAAGTGAGCGAAACGGCTCACATCGGGGACGTCATGGCGGAGATCGGGTGTGAGGTGGGTTTTGCTTCATTGTCGTCGAAGAGAGAGAACCGCCAACATGGGATCTGGACTTGCGAATGAAACCTGGTAATAGATTTTGGCGACAGGCGTGCTCTTGATTTGCAGACGTCACGTTGCTTAATGCAACCGAGATCTCCAATTTCCACTTTCCTTGATGTTGTCTTTTTGTTGGAATTCACTGCTCTGGATCACGTGGCCATGAATTTCAGTTGAAGCTCCTTATTTTGGCCGACATGTTGTGATAATGGAACAAAATTCATCTCCTGGACTCACGATGATTCGGCATGGGCACAACCAATCTTTCTTTTTTTTTTTCTTTTAATCGGCTTTCACCGTTGGCTCCATGAATCCACAAGCTCAACAAAGCTTTTCCTCGTAGAACCTTTGACCGTGCGCTCTTGCTGTGGCTGCCCCAATGAAGTAATTCTTGCTCGTCCACGTGTTTGTCTGTTGAAGTGGACTATTGCTTTGTTGGCTGATGGTCAGCGAACTTCATCGATGAAGGCGTGAGGGGATGAATCCGTTGGTCGTTCCGTCGCGCACAATTGCGAGGCACCGAAAGTACATGATGAGCGCGATAGCAGGAAGTGGTCACGGCGCTGGATCTTCACTGGTGCAGGTCGGCTTCGAGGCAAGAGGAAGCGGCCAGGGTGCTCGATGAGAGACGGTAGATGTGATGGAAGAACTAGGTTTTGAAACTTCTCTGGATGTTCTCCCTTCTTCTCAATAGGATACCTCTCGCTATGGTGTTTCACATTTGGCCGGGTATTCAATGTGTGGCCTCCTCCTTAACCCTAGGTATTTTTTACATATTTATAGGCCACGGATTAGGGTTTTAAAATTTTCCAAATTCATCTCCACGTAAATTTCTTTTCAAAACGCAATATTTGTTTTTTTCCAAACGAAATATTTGTTTTTCCAATTGAAATCTTACAAAGATAAATCTATAAAATCTCTCCGAGGATATGGGCTGGCGATTTGCTTTTCTTCGTGAGTTTAGCCCGACTCATCAAGTTAAAGTTATTAACCATCAATTTGAACCCATTTGTCACCGGCCCAATGTAAATGCAAATTAAAACATAAATGCACCTAAAACTATATGTTATGCAATTGACTATTTTTTCAAGGATAAAATTAACCCTTAATTTTTTAATGCAATAAATGACTAAACGGGTTGCCAAAATTTAGGTGTCAACATACATATACATAAGAATCGAACTTAGGTAAATATAATCTCATAAGAAAAATTACAACCTAATAATTAAAAACACAATACTAAACAGATTGATAAAAACATATTTTTTTTCTGGTAGCGGGCCTCTTCTTTGGCTTGACCATTTCAACGACATATCTGTCTTGTTGTCTTTTCGAGTGACTCATCTGACCACTAGATTTCAAAGATAATTTCACAGCACATACCAAGTAAACAACCCTCTTCTTGCCATTGAGGAGGTCCATAATGTTGACTATCTTCCAAACATTTGGCCCTTGTCCAAGAAAGTTCTTTCAGAGTTGGCAAGTCATCTGGAAAATGGGTTGGGCACCGCCAATAACTTAAGTCAATTGTGAATTCCAAGCTTGTAAATATCCTTCAACAGAGATCGCCATTTTTATTTTTATTTTTTTGAAGTAAGGAGAAGTGCATGATCGTGAAAATAAGAGGAGATTTTGTAGAAATTGAATTTTTTTTCATTTTTTTATGATGAATGTGACCGTTCGGCCACATGTATTTTATTCTTAATGTGGCCGAACATCACACAATTAGAGATAATGGGCCATGGTGGGCAGCCCATTAGGCCCAAGGACCTGATCCAGCCCAGCCCACCCAGGTTAGAGCCTGCGGTAACAGCCCCTTCTCCAAGCTCAGGACAACGGTAACCTACGAATAGGAGACAGTGACTCCTTTCGGAATCGGAGTGTACTATGAGCCTGGCCCAATAATCAAGGTATTTTAGGGTTGGGCCATAGTCTTCATCGACTCAATCTGACCCTTTCTCTTTTTTCTTTTTTCTTTTTAATCTGAGCCGTTCTCTTGGGTTGTATGATATTCAGGTTGGGTAGGGTCAGGTTAAGCATACCGTGTAGTGTTTTGGGTCGGATCGGGCTTTCATAAGCGACCCGAACCATGGACACTCCTATAATCCACCCTCTCTTTCCTCTTTCATTTTGGTCCTTCTATTTTTCATTCTTCTGCTCTTTCCTCCAACACACCTACCGTTAAAAACTTCCAGATGTGAACGTTGCTCCTATGGGGTTCCAGATCTATTGCTTCCATGCATCATGATCGGTTCCTGTCTTTTAGTTTTAATATGCTGTCAACTAGCAAATGAACTAACACAAACGGCAATAACGTTCTCGGCAACCCAAGAATGTGCCATCGTCCGGTAGACCGACTCGTCTATCTCGCTATTTCTGGACCAATATTGTACATGGTCATACTTTCACGAGCTGGAAACCGCACCTACGGGTAGCTCTTCATCTGGTCAAGGTAAACTGCAGATTTCTTGCCGTAGCTCGCACTCTAGTTTTTGTTGCCAGAACAAAGCACATGTAGATTGACCGTCATTTCATCGACAAAAGAAACTGTCCTAAGGAGCCATACGGACTTCTTATGCACCCTCAAACCATCAAGGACATGTTCACCAAGGGACCGCCGTGCTTGATTTTCCCCGTCTCTACAGCAAGTCGAGTGTCCGGGATATCTACACTTCAACTTGAGGGGGGGTTAGTTGTCATCAAATGAGTAACTATCTTGTAATCTACTTCCACAGTTTTTTTGTAATTCACCACTTGATTTTCTGCTTGATTAACCATATCATGGAAAGTCATCTCAATTATCCCAACTTTACAGCTGTCCATTCTGGGTTTATCTCTGAGTAAACATTTGCGCTTATGCCATGGGAGAACAAAGCAGAAAGCAAAATTCAATCCTTGATCCTCTCCAACTTTTCACCTTCAAGTACTTTCAAAATAGCGGATAAAGTGGAAGTCAAGTCACATGAAAGCAACAAGATCAATTCTGGGCTCCTAGGCTGTGATGTTGCGCACGGAGCGAGCGAGAGAGAGAACAAGTTTGATGTTAAAACCGAGCAAGTGAAACATGAACATTCTAAAGATGCTTAGCGGAGGTAAGTTCCAAAATCTGGTACTTTTAGACACAAGCACATAGGAAATCAAACTTAATACACTATTAAAATTAAATGGCATACTGCTATTCTTGCTCAATTATTATCACCCAAACCCCACACACATTCAATCTCTTTATCGCCTCGAGATCAGAAGATCGGACCGGCTGCGAGGATCTCCTCCGCCAGCTTGTTGTCCTCGCCAATCTTGTAGTCAGTGAATGTCACAAAGTTGTTCTTGAATAGTTCGGCCAGCTTCAACAGGGTGTTGTTGTAGGCCTTCTTGTCTGACCAGGTGTTCACAGGATCGAGGACCTCCGAGGGCACGCCCTCAACCTCAGTCGGGATCTCTAGCCCGAAGACCTCAGTCTTCTTGTAACTAGCTTCCAAGAGGCTGCCAGAATGTGTGGCGTCAATGATCTTCCTGGTGTATGGCAACTTGATCCGATTGCCAGAGCCATAGCTGTACAATAGATGTGAAGGGTTTCAGTGTCAAAAAAGCGGCAACAAGATTGGCTCCAGAGTTGGGCTCAAACATGTCATACCTCCCCCTGACCATCTGGTGTTGACGAGCCACCCAGTTGCGCCATGCTTCTGCATCTTCTCAGCCAGCATAGCAGCATACTTGGTAGGATGCAACATTATGAATGCAGCGCCAAAGCAAGCTGAGAACGTTGCGCGCGGCTCCTTGACACCCTCCTCTGTTCCGGCGACCTGTTGAACGGATCAACAGTTAGCACGTAATCAGACGCCATCTTCTGCAGATTAAGCATTTGGAAGAACGCCGGATGTTGGTCGCCCTCGATGCCGCCGCCGGACTCTGCTAACCCTCGACGCCGCCGCCGAACGCTGTTGGACGCCAGTCGCCCCGCGCTCGCCTCGCCCTTGCCTCCCTCGACGCCGTCACCCCTTGCTCGCCTTGCCACTCAGCCTCCGCCGGACGCCGGTCGTCCTGCCGCTGGACGCCAGTCGGCCCGCGCTCGCGCCGCCCTTGATTTCAGATGCGAATGCAACAGAAATAGCGAGAGAGAGAGAGAGCTGCAAAACTTTCCTGAGAAAAAAACATGGTGGTGTAAAAGACGGTGAAATCTGCGGTAGCAGCGGCGGCTGCGATTGCCGACGACCAGAAGAACCCCGTCGCCGCGAACCCTAACCCTAATTCGAAGGGCATTGCAAGCAGTGGCGACCCGGAGCTGGAGGAGGGAGAGATTGCGGGCGAAGAGGACTTAGCCGAGCAGTCGGCGAAAGAGGAGCCCAAGGCGAACCAGCCGCATCCCCTCGAGCACTCGTGGACTTTATGGTTCGATAACCTTGCCACAAAATCGAAGCAGATGGCCTGGGGTGCCTCCATGCGCCCGATCTACACTTTCTCTACCATCGAAGAGTTCTGGAGGTGAAAATTTTTTGTGTTTTTCTCTCGAATTTTGGAACCCAGCTCTAGAGTCGATTGAGCTGTGGTTGGGTTGTTCTCTTTTCTGGGTGAAATTTTTTTGCGTTTTTCTCGAATTTTGGGAACCCAACTCTAGAGTCGATTGAGTTGTGGTTGCGTTTTTCTCTCGAATTTGGGGAACCCAGCTCTAGAGTCGATTGAGTTGTGGTTTTGAGGAGTGTCTGTAGAGGACTCTGGTTGATTTTGAATGCACTGACCTATGATAGAGAATCCACGTTTCATTGTACAATATATTTGTTCATGTGTCCATCGATGTCTTGTCTTCTTCGTGATCAACATGAACAATGGAAGCAACCTACAGTAAATGCATCTCGAAGGCACTTTTAATTGTCTTAATTCAGCAAGTCACGTTTCGATTTATTATTTGTGCACTTGTTTTAATCTAATTTGTCTCATTCTTTTGGTCCTCTGGTGGTCTAGTGGTGTTCAAGTGTTAAAGTTTTTCGTTGCCAATTGCCTCGTGACAATTCCTTCTACTTAAGTGAACCCCCACTACATGATGGGAGCGACAAACCTTTAGAGAGTGGAGGTAGCTTTTTATGTCTTTTCCTATGTTTTGATTTTTATCTTTGGAAGTGGATGGATTACTTTATGACAGTGCACATACATTTGAGCAGATGAATGCTATCCTCTGTTTTTTTATCAGTTTATACTTTATGACAGTGCACATACAATGACTTGGTTCTGTTGTTGTCTTTAAGGGCCTAATTTCAAAGATTGAACTCATAGATGGGCTTTTGACTACTTGTTTTGTTGTGTTAGTCTCTCAGTAATTATGGTATTGATCTTTCTCTTTTTGGCTGAAATGTATTGTTGTTATGCAGCTCCACTCTGTACCATGAAAGCAGAAGAATCCAATGACATATTTGATGGAACACTGCTGATCTTTTACAGGCAAAAAGGGTTCCTGATGGATTCGTTCTCAATGTAGTGCGAAGGGAGGACTTGGCTTCCCCCCCAAATGCTTGCAATTGGATTCGCCGGAGAAGCGGAAGTGGATCGTATTTTGCAATTATGTCGGGAGCTATAGAAATCGATCGAAATAAAACGAGGAACAATAAAAGGACAAGGATACCAGAAATTTACGTGGTTCGGTCCGAATGTCGGAACCTACGTCCACGGGGAGAGCCAGCAAATCAATCCACTATAAATCGGAGAATTACAGGATTACAATCACACATGCACTCAAGTGTTTCCCAGCCCTACTTTATACCCGATACCCACGGTGTTTAACAACTCAACTCACTCACTGGACTCAACTTACGCACAAACCTCTCGGAGCTCAAGCTTCTCACTCTCTCTCGAGCTCTTTTCTCTCGCTCTCTCTCGAGCTCTTTTCTGTTTTGCTCTACTTGCATCTTCGGACGTCTTCTCCTTATATAGGGAGAACGGCAGAGGACAAGACAAAACAAATAAATGGCCTCATTAAATGTTGCAGCGCAGGCGCCCACAAGACAAGCCGCAATCGGCACCGAACGCCCACCATATTTTCGTAGGCATGCATGCAGATCATGCATGTGCATGGGCAAGCATTTAATGAGGCGGCAGAGATGAGGGATGATAGTCAAAACGTGTGCCATTGATCCGTGAAATAACCGAGGAGGTGGGCTGCAGTCTTCGAATTTCTTGTTCATGGAGAGAAGCAAGCGTATGACCATGATGCACCGACACACCTAGAATAGCTTCTGCCATCCTCTTTTCTTTATTCTGCCATCCCTCTTTCTTTATCAATAAAATAACAAGAGAAACCCACAAAAGAGAAACCGTGAAAGGAAGGGAATTCGGCGCCTACAAGTGTTGACCAATTTTCTACGTGCATGGCCATGTGCATGCAGCAGGTGGTGGGTTCTTTATTTAATATAGAATATTGTTGATCCCTTCCTTTGCTTGCATGCTTGAAGAATAAAACCCCATGCAGCTTTTGGCTTCTTCCTTCTACGTATACGCACGAAGAGATGGGATTAATGCCGGAACAAGAAAATTCGAAGACATCACAAAGTCTCCCTTGAACTTTGTTATTTGGCCAAACTTATGCGTATTAATCTAACGGGCTCAAACTTGAGACACAATATAACAATTCTCCACCTTGGCTCAACGTTTGAGGCCAAGTTATAGTGATTATTTTCCATGCTCGGCTCTCCCAACGCCCCGATGGGCGCTCATATTCTACAGACGCCAATCGAGCTCATACAGAGCTCGAGCTTTGCTGAAGGAACATGCTTCGTCATCATATCTGCTGGGTTATCCGCCGTTGCTATTTTCTTCACAACAATTTTACCCTTTGCTATGACATCTCGGATGAAATGGTACCTGATGTCGATATGTTTTGTTCGCTCGTGATATATTGGATTGTAAGCCAAATATATCGCACCTTGATTGTCACAAAGGTATGGTGACACTTTTCTGCTCCAGTCCAAGGTCCGAGAGCAAACCCTTAGCCATATCGATTCCTTTGCAACAAAGGTTAGTGCCATGTACTCCGCCTCAGTCGAAGACAATGCAACATCATCTTGTAAAGACGCTTTCCAACTTATTGCACCACCTGCAAGTGTAAACACGTACCCTGCTAGCGATCTGCGATCATCCAAGTTACCGGCGTGATCTGAATCCACGTACCCTGTGGTCTCATTGCCATTGACGTTCCTCCGATACATAATGCCGACGTCTGCTGTCCCCTTTAGATATCTGAGGATCCATTTCACGGCTTCCCAATGAGTCTTACCTGGGTGCTTCATGTAACGGCTGACAACACTTACAGCCTGTGAAATGTCAGGTCTAGTACATACCATGGCATACATAATACTACCCACTGCACTAGAATAAGGAACACGGGACATATGTTCCTCCTCCTCCTCAGTTGCGGTGATAACTTGTCGAAAGTTTAAAATGTGCGGCTAAAGGGGTACTTACAGATTTTGCTGACTGCATATTGAAACGTGCCACGATCTTCTCAATATATTTCTTTTGAGACAAACACAACGTTCCTACAGCTTTGTCACGCAAAATTTCCATACCCAATATTTTCTTAGCAGCACCTAATTCTTTCATTTCAAACTCAGCACTCAACTGCCACTTCAACACATCAATATCAGACATATGTTTAGCTGCTATTAACATATCATCAACATATAATAGCAAATAAATCAAAGACCCATCCTCCAATCTCCTAAAATAAACACAACTATCAAATTGACTTTTCGAATAATCTTGACTAGTCATGAAAGCATCAAAACGCTTATACCATTGTCTAGGAGATTGTTTCAATCCATACAAGGATTTCTTCAATAAGCAAACATGGTCTTCCTTACCTGGAATAGCAAATCCCTCAGGCTGCTTCATGTAAATTTGTTCCTCCAATTCACCATGAAGAAATGCCGTTTTCACATCTAGCTGCTCCAGCTCAAGATCCTGTGCAACAACTAAGGCAAGTAATACACGAATAGAGGTATGCCTTACCACAGGAGAGAACACTTCATTGTAGTCGATGCCCTCTCGTTGAGTATACCCCCTCGCAACAAGTCTCGCCTTAAACCCGGCTGCCTCTACACCGGAATGCCTTCTTTCCGTTTGTAGACCCATTTGCATCCGACAATTTTCTGACTTTTGGGTACTTTGACCAACTCCCATGTCTCGATTTCGATAGAGTGATTCTATTTCTTCACTCATAGCCTCTAGCCACCGTGATGACTCGCACTAGCCATCGCCTCAGAATAGGATGAAGGCTCATCCATCTCCACCTCATCACCTACAGTTAATGCATAGGCAATATCAGAATAACCATAACGTACCGGTGGTTTAATTTGTCTTCTTTGTCTGCCCGTGGCTATGTTGTGTTGTGGCTCTGCTGGTTGTTCAGTATCACCGTCTTCAGGAATTGTGGCCTCATCAGCAATCTCTTCCTCTGTTACCTCTGAGGTCTTTGGAGACTCCGCCTGAATCTCCACCTCACTTCTGACACCATGATCCGTTTGCTCTGCTGGTTGAGTCTCAAGACTCCTCTTTTGAAGCATTGCAGTCTCGTCGAAGATCACGTCTCTGCTGATTAGAAAACCGGGTGATCTGGGATCAGTGCACCACAACCGGTAGCCTTTCACCCCTTGTGCATAACCCAAAAATATGCACTTCTTCGCCCTCAGCTCAAGCTTACCATCTCTCGCATGAGCATACGCAGGACATCTGAATATTCGTAATCCGGAGTAATCAACAGGTTTCCCCGACCATACTTCCTCAGGAGTCTTCCACTCGATAGCAGAAGATGGAGATCGATTAACTAGGTAACACGCCATATTTATTGCTTCGGCCCAAAATTCCTTGCCCAATCCTGCATGCGAAAGCATGCACCGAGCTCGCTCAAGTAGAGTTCTATTTTTCCGTTCTGCTACGCCATTCTGCTGTGGTGTCCCAGGAACTGTGCGGTGCCTCACAATCCCTTCCTTTTGGCAGAACTCGGTAAAGTCCTTACCACAGAACTCCATGCCATTATCGCTTCTCGTGCACTTGATTTGTTTACTTGACTGCTTCTCAATCAATGCCTTAAAATTCTTGAACTGATCAAATACCTCAGATTTGTGCTTAAGGAAGTACACCCATACCTTCCTTGAGTAATCGTCGATGAATGTCAGCATATATCTGGCACCTCCTTTCGATGGAACTGGAGACGGTCCCCAAACATCTGAATGAATGTATTCGACTGGTTGCTTGGTCGAATGTAGAGCTGTACCGAATTTAACACGACGCTGCTTCCCGAAGATGCAGTGCTCACACAGGTCCAGCTTTCCCGTCTTCGACCTTTTAGCAACCCATTTTCACTCGCATTGTCATACCCGCCTCACTCATGTGTCCCAATCGCATATGCCATAACCGAGTCAAATTTGAGTCGACTCACACGATGAAACCGCAGCAACTCCGGTCACGGTTTCTCCCAAGAATGATAGAGAGAATTCGCCTTCTTCCCTTTCATCACCGTTGTCGGGGCACCTCGAGAGATCTTCAAAGCACTCCACCTTCAGCCGTGTATTTGCACCCAAGGTCATCGAGTGTTCCCAAAGAAATAAGGCTCTTCTTGAGCTTCGGTACGTGCCTTACGTCTGTCAACGTCCGTTCTACGCCATCGTGCATTCGGATCCGAACTGTTCCTATCCCCACAACCTCGCAGGCTGCATTATTCCCCAAAAGAACTCTACCACCATCTACAGTCTGGTAGGTAGTGAACCAGTTCTTGTGAGGAGTCATGTGATAGGAACATCCAGAATCTAGCACCCATTCGTCTTCTGACGAACTCGTAGATACACATAGGACAGCCTCGGCATCACTGGTACTCTCCTCGGCAACATTCGCCACACTGCTTGTGGCATTTTGCCAAACGCCTTTATTTCTTAGCTTTGGACAATTTCTCCTTATGTGCCCCTCCTCGTGACATTCGAAGCACTTCACGCGACCTTTTGATTTTCTATGTCGCGACTTCGACCTCGCTTTTGCTTTGGCTTCGTTGTTGGGCCTCCGATGTTGGTCTCTACCTCGAATCACCAGTCCACGCGCTACATCTTGCGCTAGACTGTCATCACGCAACTTTCTCTGCCACTCCTTTGAAAACAGGGCAGATTTTACCTCCTCTGAGGTAATCGTAGTACGCCCCTGTAACAAGGAGTCGGTAAAGTGCTCCCATGACTCCGGTAAAGACGCCAATAACATCATGCCTTGTTCTTCATCATCTAAAATCTTGCCAACATTCTTCAAGTCCATCATGAGTTTATTAAACTCATCTAGGTGGGATCTAATGGACGTACCTTCAGTATATCGAAACTGGAACATTCTCTTCAGCATATATAAGCGATTGTTTAAACCCTTCTTTACATAGAGGGCCTGAAGTTTAGCCCATAATGCTGCGGCATCCTCCTCCTCGGCGACCTCTATTAGCACTTCATCCGATAAGTTCAACAAGATGATACTCATGGCCTTCTCCATCAGCTCGTCCTTCTCGATCTCGCATTGTTTCGGGCAACCGAGCCTTGCCCTCCAATGCCTTGGCTAATCCTTGAGTTGTTAATAGCGCCTTCATCTTGACGCTCCACAACCCGAAGTTGTTCCTCCCATTAAATTTCTCAACTTCTACTTTTGCTCCAGACATAATTGCAAAGTTTCAGCTCTGATACCAATTGTTGTAAAATCGGCGTCGTAGCGGAAGCGGATCGTAATTTTGCAATTATGTCGGGAGCTATAGAAATCGATCGAAATAAAACGAGGAACAATAAAAGGGACAGGACACCAGAAATTTACGTGGTTCGGTCCGAATGTCGGAACCTACGTCCACGGGGAGAGCCAGCAAATCAATCCACTACAAATCGGAGAATTACAGGATTATAATCACATATACACTCAAGTGTTTCCCAGCCCTACTTTATACCCGATACCCACGGTGTTTAACAAAACAACTCACTCATTGGACTCGACTTCCGCACAAACCCTCTCTGAGCTCAAGCTCTCACTCTCTCTCAAGCTCGTTTCTCTCGCTCTCTGCCGAGCTCTTTTCTGTTTTCGCTCTTCTTGCATCTTCGGACGTCTTCTCCTTATATAGGGAGAACGGCAGAGGACAAGACAAAACAAATAAATGGCCTCATTAAATGCTGCAGCACAGGCGCCCACAAGACAAGCCGCAATCGGCACCGAACGCCCACCATATTTGTAGGCATGCATGCAGATCATGCATGTGCATGGGCAAGCATTTAATGAGGCGGCAGAGATGAGGGATGATAGTCAGAAACGCGTGCCATTGATCCGTGAAATGAGGTGGGCTGCAGTCTTCGAATTTCTTGTTCATGGAGAGAAGCAAGCGTATGAACATGATGCACTGACACACACACGTAGAATAGCTTCTGCCATCCCTCTTTCTTTATTCTGCCATCCCTCTTTCTTTATCAATAAAATAACAAGAGAAACCCACAAAAGAGAAACCGTGAAAGAAGGGAATTCGGCGCCTACAAGTGTTGACCAATTTTCTACGTGCATGGCCATGTGCATGCAGCAGGTGGTGGGTTCTTTATTTAATATAGAATATTGTTGATCCCTTCCTTTGCTTGCATGCTTGAAGAATAAAACCCCATGCAGCTTTTGGCTTCTTCCTTCTACGTATACGCACGAAGAGATGGGATTAATGCCGGAACAAGAAAATTCGAAGACATCACAAAGTCTCCCTTGAACTTTGTTATTTGGCCAAACTTATGCGTATTAATCTAACGGGCTCAAACTTGAGACACAATATAACAGCGGAGTCTGCATTGCACAGAGAGACAGAACAATTGTTACTTCATTAGGATCCTGAAACGACCAAGATTTTTGAAAAGCAATGCACTTCGCTCACGACGAAGACAAAGAACTAGTAGAGTACATGTCGAGAGAGAACAAGACGAAAGCGACTCGCCCAATCGGCACGGTGAGCAACCCGCCATGTGGGGAGTCGAGTCGGAGGTCGCGGGCAAGCTCAGAGACGAATGCAGGAGGGAGAAAATGAAGAGGGGAGCGGGATTTCCAGAAAAACGGTAGGATTTCGATTCTCGCTCTCTCTCTCTCTCTTCCCCTTCGATTTTCTTTTCCCAACCACCTCGAGGGAATCAGCTGTCGGGGAAAGTTGTTCAGAATGTTCATCTATCTAGTGGAAGCTTGTTAGGAGTTTCACGTGGAGGACCCAGTATTCCTGAAATTGTGGACACTATGGAGGTAACCTTCATTTGGTGGAAAAGATGTTGCAGTAATAGCAGGTCTATCCATTGTGCGGTTAGTAATCTTGCTGTTGAAAGTTCTGGTGTTTATGAATTTGCTTATCAATGCAGAAAAGAGGCATCAACATGCTTTTTGTCTTAGGTGGGAATGGTACACATGCTGGGGCAAATGCTATCCATAATGAGCTAGTTACTCTTGACCTCCATGCTTGGTAAGATCACCCCAGTAATTTTTTGTAATTAGTAGAGTCAAAATTGTGATTTGACATAAGCATTCTGTGTACTACCTAGTGATAATGATGAATAGTTGTCTTTATCTATTAGTTTGTCATATGTTCTGAAGCTAGTTAACTGGGGTGATTTGGGCAAATGTATGCTCGAATGCATCACACAGATTTGTTTGAGTGTATCTCATCCTCTCCACATTCCTATGAGGTTTCTCGTGTCATTGTGGCAAATAATGGCATAGTAGCACCAAATGATCTGCAGCCAAGTGTTCTGGTTGTCCTTTTTGTCATGCAGTGCCCTGAGTCTGGCTATTATCACGGCGGAGGATGTCTTTGTGCTGTAGGATGTCCTTAGACAATCAATTTTAAAAAGTTGGCGAACTAATTGTCATTTTGGGATACTTTACAATTGTTAAAATCTGCTTTCGTTTCTTGGTTTACCTCTCCCTCTCATGTGACCTTATGCCTAATTATGTCCATAATGCTGATAGAATGCTTCTGTTAGATGGACACAGCACTTTCTTAGATGAGTAATAATTTGAAGGAATAATATATCACGTGTTGACTGGGCGTGTTATAAGTGTTACAGTTGGTTCTGGCTTCCTGTTTCAAGAATTTTGCTATTTCATGTTTGTTGACCCAGTTGTTTGATACCTCTTTTCTAGAAGATTTTGTGTTGTGCAAACACAACGTCAACGCTCTCTTAAAGTCTCCCTATGTCTCTCCGTTGCATGTAGCATTCAAAGGCGATGGCAGCAGGTGCCCAGTCACCATGACCCTGGCTATGGCTGGGCAACACCGCCTCCACCGGCAGGCCACTCTCCCCCAACACCCCCCCCCCCCCACTTTCTCTCCCGAAGTCGCCCTTACCCTGACCTTCCCCATCCTCTCGTCTCCCTCTAGGCTTTGCTTTTTTTTTTTTTTTTATTCCACCTCAGTAATTTGCCGAAGAAGAATGATGATGTGGCATTGATGTCGATGGGCATATCAACATTCCAGTCTAACCATTTGATGGAAGGACTAACTTGAACAAACAAACATACAGTTCAAGGACTTGATTGCACCAGAAAAAAGGAAAACTTGAGGGACGACAATGCAAGTTGGAAAGGTTCTAGGACCTCCCACACCATTATCCCATATATAAAATCTGTATTAATACCAATCCCACGACAATTTAGCTCACCAGTTTCGCCAGAAATCTATGTTCCAGCTCGGAAGCAAATTCAAGTATAATGACAGCCAATGGCATTGAGCCTCACTTTACAATTATATAAGAAATAAGTTGGCAAAGGAAGTTGAATAAACACCACCCCCAACGAGCACATATGAAAGCAATTAACATCTATATCAGTATTTAGGAAAAGTCACATACAGTTTTATGAGTTGCTAATCGAAACATTCCAGGAGAGAAATCACAGCTCTGCTTGCCATAGTGACACCGTCCAAGATAGCCAGCTGCCCAAGAGTGAAGTAAATAAAAAGTGACTGACTCATAAGTTGAAACTAACACGAGTGCAGAGACATTCAAACAACTTTGATTGACTAAAATTTAAATCCCGAAATTGAATATTACACCTACTAAATGGTTATTAGCTTCAGTTTTTACTATGAAAATGGGTCGACAAGTTGATGTCAAGTAAACAAACACTTTGATAGTATATTAAATGTCAAATAATAAATAATGAAAGTAACTTGGAGTACATCATGCAATTATTTTTAGAAATGGAATCCTACTTGACATGGAAGAAACTGTGCCTATATGATTACTACAGACCAATTGCAGAAAATGTCACTCACTTTACATTTGATTCGAGAACAAAGAGGGAAAAGCTAAATGATTTTAATTATTTTTTTTTTTTTTTGTGCTGGAGGAACCGGTTTGCAGCCAACAACCGCGCCGTAAACCCCTAGGTGACACTTAAGCAGGAGGACCCACCACCCCTGAGTCACACTTAATACACCTAGCACCTTCCCTGGTTTTGAACCCTTCACATCTTCATTGAGGATCAGTAGAGTCTCTAAATGATTTTAATTGTTCTTCCTTCTTAAGTAAGCATAAAGTAATAAGTAGACAAGGGCTAAACATCAAAAGGACTTACTTTTGCTCCCAGAAGAATCATTTCAAGAATCACAAGGACTTACTTTCTCCTCTCATCTCACCATGAATCACCTTACACATAAAGATCGTGGTCATGCAGATCATTAACAAAGATAGTTTTACTGATCATGCCACCAAAGTGGAGGTACCTCATCTACTTGAGATTCATCTGTAACAAAGTACGTCCTCCTTAGTGACCTAGACTGCTTATGCTACAAAAAATGGTGCCAAAGCGGAATGGAGTAGGTCACATGCCAAGAAGCACAATATCCAACTAGTAGGTTCAATGATTTCAATAATTTGGATCGTGATAGAGCTCCAAGGATTCATCCACCATCACTCACTTTGTAACACTGAAAGTTTCTTTTGCTAGTTTTTGTTGCGTGATTAAAAGTTTAGAGCAACATTTAATCTAATGTTACCATAATCATCTGTCCAAGTTATTTCCAAGATTTCAAAAGTTCGTTTAAATTTTTTCTAATTGTATAGTGAACTGATTATTTCTCAGATTGCCAATTTTAGTGATCCATAATGCAAGAGTAACCTATATCAGCATGTGTACATAGTTTGTAGTTTGCAGGGATATTAACAATCTCCATATCACTGAAATCCAATAATACCACAAGACGTGAGATTAAAGTCGTCTATCCATGACAAGAAAACTAACTCTTAAGCATACTTCAACCACTTATTCACAAAACTTGAAGCATCAATTCAAAAACCATAAGATGAGATTTTTATAGTAACAACTATATAATTTATCAGAATCATAGGAATCTAGGGTGAAAGTTCTGTTTTTCATCCAGCCAGGAGAAATAATACCCTACTCTATGATGTCTGGCCAATAATATATTGTGTCAAGAGGTCATTACACATACCAAGAGAAATTCAGAGGAAAATCCAAGCCCTGAAATATCCATTACACAGTAGACTGATTCTACATCTCGAAAGAGCTAAAAGTTTATAAACTTTAAAAGGAGGTACTTTCATGTGGTTCCAAATATGTTCCTTGCAGGTAAACGAACTTATATAAAGTATCCAAAAAAAAAAATTGCATTCCTTAATGTTCCCTGCATATATGTTAATTATTTGATTAGAAACAACAATTAGGAAAGAAAAGTAAAAGAACCAAAAGATCATAATCAAGGGAATAAAAGCAGATTGATAGCAAAGTTGCATGTTCTTTGGAGAGCACTTGAGGGCCATTATTTCACACCTTCCACCTTAATTTATCTATCATATCCCACCTGATTCAATATTCAATTCCACTCAAACACACTAGTTCCTAAACCGATGTTTCTTCTACAGCCACAAATCCACCATTGCACATCATCTCCGGTTATAAAAATTAACTTCACATGTTGATATTTAACACCCAACATTGTCACCTATATGATATTCTTGCCCTTGAACCAATCCTCTACTTCTAATAACTAATTGAATAAATAGCAAAGAAAAAGAACATAAAAACTATTGGAGAAAAAAATGTTTAGAATAGAAAGCCAAATAAATTAAAGGATTCACCACCAACCGACCTTCAGCGAGCATATGATAAAGGGTAACGACATCTCCACCTGAGCAGAAAGCTTTGCCACTACCCTTCAGATCAGAAAAAACAGTTGATGTTAATTCAAAGATTGTGAACCCTGACAATAATAAAAGGAATGCCTGAAATGTGAGTCCATTTCTCCTTCTGTATAGACTCCAGACAAAACAAAACCAGGATCTTTTTGAAACCACCAGCTCTTGTACGAGGGCATGTAATGGCGATATCTTCATCAGCACGAACCCGATGTTTGGATTCTCTTTCCACGATTCATAGAGCCTCTTTAGCCTGGCCACCTGTAGAAAATGTCAGCATTAAATTTCAAGCTTTAATTATTCTAGAAAAGATAACCGAATCGGGTACCAAGAAACACGAAAAATGATGTGGCTTTTCGTTCTGATTGGGGTCGGTGAGGAATTATGTCGAGCTGGACAGAGAGGAAGAACCGAACCATTGAGGTGGTGAGGGAATTAAGAGCAGATGACCGGTTGAGTATCGCAGTTCTTGAGTTGGCTCTTCCATCCACCAAAACCTGACGCCAAAAACATGCAGAAATCGAAATATAAGCTCCCAATCTAAACGAACCCGCCTTTTGCTATCCCCAAAGTAGACGCAGCGACTTGACACCGTCGAACAACACACTGAAACTCATAGAGAGAGAGAGAGAGAGAGAGAGAGAGAGAGAGAGAGAGAGAGAGAGACCTGGTCTTGGACGTCGTTGTAGCTGGCGTAATGGGGCTGAGAAGAGAAACTTCTCCGGTGAGGGAAAGCGCCAAGCTTGGGAAGCGAACGCTTGGCTCTCACCAAAACGTTCAAGCTATGCATCTCTCTCTTTCGCCTTCCTTCTCGTGCTGTTGTTTGAACGCTCTATAAAAGGGTTTTCGAAGGGCGTTTCCCCGGAGCTATGCCTGAATCCGTCGCTTCCGGCTCCCCTCTCAAAACGAGAAGCGAACGGCTGAACACTGAAAGTGAACGGTGCACGCTGAGAAGGCAGAAGAGAAACAGAACAGAGCAGATCTAAGATCTGGACCATAAGGCCTACCAAATCAAGCTCCTCCCCGAATTTTGAGAACCTGACTCAAATGTTCTATGAACTTAACTTTAATGTCCATTGTCATTCCTTAATTTTTAATTTATTCAATGCAGTTTCTCAAATTTTGGTATGTATTCAATTTAGTGCCTAAACTATATGAAAATATGCAATGTCGTCCTTCCATCAGTTCAAACTTAGGACATCATTGAACATTTTCATATGATTTAGGGACAAGATTAAACATGTACGGAATTTTCAGCAACTACATTAAACAAATTAAAAATTAAGGGATGGTATTGTACATTAAATTAAAGTTAACATTTAGTCAAAGTTTATGGATCATTTGTGTCATCTTCTGAATTTTTGTTTAGTACCAAATTTTGTGTCCTTGAGTATATTTTTTCCCTGTGATTTTTCTGCAAATTCATGCTTTTCTTCCAACATTTCATATTCAGCTAATGTCAACTTTAAGTTCTTAATGAGTTCTACCCGCTTTCATCTCGTGTTGATGATTCTGGTGTGGCTTCAGCAATGCTGTGTCTAAGATAATGTACACAAAAGCAATGGAGCTGGTTCTTTTTCTTTTTCTTTTTTAATTATTGTAATCGTTGAGAAGGAGATATCAATAGTTTCAGTTTGAGATTAAACAGTAGAAAGAAATGCTTTATTGCATTGGTTATCTACAAATGAATCATTCTGGTGAAATTAAGTTCAACCAATGTCCTCGTCTCAAGAGGCAGCGCAACTCTATTGGCCGTACCCTTCGCATTGGAAGACTCATTCAATTGTCGTTGTGCCCCTTTCGGTTAACTGCAGCCAGTCCGTGCCACGTGTGCAGGCACTAGTCAGCTTGAAAACGAGTGCCCTTTCTCGGACTCTCCCACAGGACAGCATTTGGTGAATCCCTATCAGCATCGAAGATTTCCTGAAGCTGCGAAACCATGTCCTCGTCATACGTCCTGAAGCCAACACCAGCAGTAGTATTTATATATAAGTCCAGATGAGGTTGCTTGGTCCAATGTGGGCTCTCACATCGCTCTGACAGCATACTTCCCATGGTTGACCCGGGTGTAACCAGAATACTTATTCCCAGTGCTGGTCCCATTGTTGATTGCAGCTCCAGTCACGTTAAAACCCGGCACCATGGAGTACTTGATCTCAAGTATGCTAAGAACAATTGTTGTGCTTTGAAGAGGAGTGGAGGACATTGGAATACAGGAGAGATTTCAGGTAAATGTCAGTGTTGTTTATGAAATGTGCCCAATGTGCTACCAATATCTTCGCTTTGGCATGCTTGGAAAAGACAACCTGAAAATTATTTGTTACCTCACAAAGTATGTTCTCAGTAACTATATATGGAAGGAAATAAAGTTGGCCAGTAGAGATAAATGAAAAATAGCCTGTGTGATTAACCTGTTTGCTCAGTAAGCAGTTCATCACAGCGAAAGCTTTACACACTTTCCTTCAATCATTTCAAAACCAAAGTGGCGAATGGTGATAGCCGGAAAATACTACTGCTTATGAAAAGCTGAAAGCATTCCCGGTGTAGAGGCAGCCAGGTTTAAGGCGAGACTTGTTGCGAGGGGGTATACTCAACGAGAGGGCATCGACTACAACGAAGTGTTCTCTCCTGTGGTAAGGCATACCTCTATTCGTGTATTACTTGCCTTAGTTACTGCACAGGATCTTGAGCTGGAGCAGCTAGATGTGAAAACGGCATTTCTTCATGGTGAATTGGAGGACCAAATTTACATGAAGCAAATTTGAGGGATTTGCTATTCCGGTAAGGAAGACCATGTTTGCTTATTGAAGAAATCCTTGTATGGATTGAAACAATCTCCTAGACAATGGTATAAGCGTTTTGATGCTTTCATGACTAGTCAAGATTATTCGAAAAGTCAATTTGATAGTTGTGTTTATTTTAGGAGATTGGAGGATGGGTCTTTGATTTATTTGCTATTATATGTTGATGATATGTTAATAGCAGCTAAACATATGTCTCGATATTGATGTGTTGAAGCGGCGGTTGAGTGCTGAGTTTGAAATGAAAGAATTAGGTGCTGCTAAGAAAATATTGGGTATGGAAATTTTGCGTGACAAAGCTGCGAACGTTGCGTTTGTCTCAAAAGAAATATATTGAGAAGATCGTGGCACGTTTTAATATGCAATCAAGAAAATCTGTAAGTACCCCTTTAGCCGCACATTTTAAACTTTCTCGACAAGTTATCACCGCAAACGAGGAAGAGGAGGAACATATGTCCCGTGTTCCTTATTCTAGTGCAAAGGGGTAGTATTATGTATGCCATGGTATGTACTAGACCTGACATTTCACAAAGCCGTAAGTGTTGTCACCGTTACATGAAGCACCTAGGTAAGACTCATTGGGAAGCCGTGAAATGGATCCTCGATATCTAAAAGGGACAGCGGACGTCGGCATTATGTATCGGAGGAACGTCAATGGCAATGAGACCATAGGGTACGTGGATTCAGATCACGCCGGTAACTTGGATGATCGCAGATCGCTAGCAAGGTACGTATTTACACTTGCTGGTGGTGCAATAAGTTGGAAAGCGTCTTTACAAGATGATGTTGCATTGTCTTCGACTGAGGCGGAGTATATGGCACTAACCTTTGTTGCAAAGGAATCGATATGGCTAAGGGGTTTGCTCTCGGACCTTGGACTGGAGCAGAAAAGTGTCACCATACACTGTGACAATCAAGGTGCGATATATTTGGCTTATAATCCAATATATCACGAGCGAACAAAACATATCGACATCAGGTACCATTTCATCCGAGATGTCATAGCGAAGGGTAAAATTGTTGTGAAGAAAATAGCAACGGCGGAAAACCCAACAGATATGATGACGAAGCATGTTCCTTCAGCAAAGCTCGAGCTCTGTATGAGCTCGATTGGCGCCTGTAAAGTATGAGCGCTCATCGGGGCGTTGAGAGAGCCGAGCATGGAAAATAATCACTATAACTTGGCCTCAAACGTTGAGCCAAGGTGGAGAATTGTTATATTATGTCTCAAGTTTGAGCCCGTTAGATTAATACGCATAAGTTTGGCCAAATAACAAAGTTCAAGGGAGACTTTGTGATGTCTTCGAATTTTCTTGTTCCGGCATTAATCCCATCTCTTCGTGCGTATGCGTAGAAGGAAGAAGCCAAAAGCCGCATGGGGTTTTATTCTTCAAGCATGCAAGCAAAGGAAGGGATCAACAATATTCTATATTAAATAAAGAACCCACCACCTGCTGCATGCACATGGCCATGCACGTAGAAAATTGGTCAACACTTGTAGGCGCCGAATTCCCTCTTTCACGGTTTCTCTTTTGTGGGTTTCTCTTGTTATTTTATTGATAAAGAAAGAGGGATGGCAGAATAAAGAAAGAGGGATGGCAGAAGCTATTCTATGTGTGTGTCAGTGCATCATGGTCATACGCTTGCTTCTCTCCATAAACAAGAAATTCGAAGACTGCAGCCCACCTCATTTCACGGATCAATGGCACGCGTTTCTGACTATCATCCCTCATCTCTGCCGCCTCATTAAATGCTCGCCCATGCACATGCATGATCTGCATGCATGCCTACAAATATGGTGGGCGTTCGGTGCCGATTGCGGCTTGTCTTGTGGGCGCCTACGCTGCAGCATTTAATGAGGCCATTTATTTGTTTTGTCTTGTCCTCTGCCGTTCTCCCTATATAAGGAGAAGACGTCTGAAGATGCGAGATATAGAGCAAAACAGAAAGAGCTCGAGAGAGAGCGAGAGAAAAGAGCTCGAGAGAGTGTGAGAGAAAAGAGCTCAGAGGGGTTTGTGCGGAGTCGAGTCCAGTGAGTGAGTTGTTTTGTTAAACACCGTGGGTATCGGGTATAAAGTAGGGCTGGGAAATACTTGAGTGTATGTGTGTGATTGTAATCCCGTGATTCTTCGATTTATAGTGGATTGATTTGCTGGCTCTCCCCCGTGGACGTAGGTTCCGACATTCGGACCGAACCACGTAAATTTCTGGTGTCTTGTCCCTTTCATTGTTCCTCGTTTTATTTCGATCGATTTCTATAGCTCCCGACATAATTGCAAAATTACGATCCGCTTCCGCTGAGGTGCCGATTACAACATTTACGTTCCAAGCACGAGTTAACTCAAAAAAAGAAGCCAACGACAGCCATCAAACTTCAGTATTTGTGGTGTCACTAAATGCTTCGTTGGTTCAAATCTTTGAATGTTCATGCAAGTCACAGTCCATCTCCATAAAAGAAAATGGAATATGGTAGATGCAAGACTGAAATGATTCTAAATGAACATCATATTGACTTGTATCAGATGATATGGATTTACATGTACAAACAAGGGCAGCTAACTGTTGCAAGAAAGGAGCATACCTCTGACACGACAGAAGAAATGGATGACCAATAAACAGTTTGCTCGACATATTGTGATTGACCAAGCCAGTCCATTGTGCTAATCCTAACAGTGCCTCCACTTCCAACTGATTTCATTGTGTCAACCCACGCCTGTTCATCGGCCCGGTACTTGCCAAATGATAGGTGCAATGGCAGTACATTGTATGTTAAAGACGGAAGCTTGAAAGATGAAATTGAGGGGATCCTCTAAAAGGATCAGCAGAGTAATCGTAATGTGATTCAATCACAACTTCGAAGTTATGCTCACTATTCATGATTGAATCCACACTGAAAAATTTTACTTGCTAAAAGTTTACTCCGCCAGCCCTGGTCGGGCTGGTCGCCTGCCATAGCCGAAGCCCGCAAAAGAAGAAAAAAAATAAAAATAAAATAAAAATGTTAAAAAAGTAAAAGAAACAAAAAAATATAAATTTACTACACATGTTTCGATTCTTTTTTTATTTTCGGAACAAATTTATCAAATGTATTTTTCTGTTAAAAAATTATTTCCAGAAATAAAAATTGGTGGACACATTGCCCATTGGTTCTCTACTCTTTTCCGTTTCCTTATTAACAGAAAAAAGCAGATCAAGTCAAAAAGGCACCTGTCCTTGCAAAGGCCCTTTTCCGCGCACCTCTCGCGTACTGTTGCTTTACGGAATTCCGCCCGCAATTATTTGCGCTTCCCATGCGGCATTACATCGCAGCCGTTGGATCAGCACGAAGGGTCTTGGACCGTTGGATGGCGAGAACGCGGCATCGTTACAGCGCGCGCGGTGGAGTGCGTCGTGCGTTGGTGATAGAACATCGGAGGCTTAGAATCGGCGAAGGTCACGTGTTACACGTGGTCTTTTCCGTGATGATGATCACTGATCTTTCAACATTTATATATGTTTATGAAATACAAGGTGAACATGAGACGTTATCTCATAATACGTTTCGATACTTTGTTAAACTCTTGCAAAGTCTCGTCGTAATCTTCAATAGAATCTACATATCAATAAATAATTCTTTTAAATATTTATTCCCATAATATTCATAATCGTGGAGTACCTATTAAAAATTGAAATATGACAAACTATTGTATTATAACGGTATTGTACTATTTTTCAATCATAAGAATCATCGAATATTATGTGTTTCCTTATTTTTGAAATACACAAAATATCCAATAGTATGCTCATGAACATGCATTGTTTTTTTGGTTGTACGTATAACCATAGGTAACTATATTATATTCATTTATTGGTAAAGTGTATAAGTATATATATACTTATTTTGAATATATGCATAGCCATGCATCAGATTTCTCTAAACACATTTGTTTTCCTTCTACTCATAATAATGGTTGGGTAAATTTATTACATTTAATAAAAAACGTGATTTACAATAGCATAATTATCTGATAGTTAGATAAAAACATTTACCCAAATAATTCAAAAACATCATTGATTACCTAAATGTCATTTTAGCGAGGGAACTTTTTAACTTTTAGTGATAATTGGGAATTTTCGTTTTAGGTTCTAACATCATCACAATCATAATGTGGATCACCTTGGCACTTGTTAGAAAGGTCACTGATAAGTCAACACGTTTTGGTGTTGTCTTTTACTTTTTCCTCTTTACCCTTTCTCATCATCCTATCTTCCTAAATAATTATAAGAAAACATTAATCCTATAAATATTATAATGATATGAATAGCATAACGTGTTTATTAAGAAATTCATTAATGATCTGACGCGTTTTTCATGTAAAATTTATTTTGTTTTTCTGTTTACCTTTCTCCCTCAATCCGTGACCTAGTGAGGTCCTACCAACTCCGGAGATGGGGGTTTGGAGAAGACCAAAGGTTTCGGGAGCGCTCCTCTCTTTCTTTAGTGGGGGTAGTAGGAGCCAGGAAGATTTGGTTTGCTTTTAATATTTAAATTTGAGGGTGCTTTGTTTTATGTTTTCTTCTTCTTCTTTTTTTGATAATTTTGTCGACATCCGAGTCTAGACCAAAATAAAGGAATTAATTTGATTTAATTAATTCAATCAATCAACACAACATGCCATCATCATCCAGCAAGGGTCTTCGTGATATTATAATAAATGCGATCGAACATTGCCATCCAGCAAAAAAGAGAGAACATAATATTTTCATTGAATTAGTTAGTAGAGTGTGATTTCCAACTAGGGGCAAGCTCATCGGTTCTCGTCTCTTCTCTTTTCTGTTTTCTTTATTAATAGAAAAAGGCAAGTCAAGTCCAAAAGGCACATGTAGTAGCCGTTCAATCAGCAATACGAGTCCAGGGCCGTTGGATGGCGAGAGCGCCATGCAATTTTTATTTTATTTTCTTTAGTCGGACGGTGCAATTTTGGGTTGAGGAGGTTTTTTATGACTGGGGAGATGCATTGCTTCTAAGTTCTAGCAACATTTACGATTGAAAAATCTTACTCGGACTCGGTCGGGCAGTGCGAATTAAAGAGTGGATCCAATTTTTATTGCTCTCGTGATATTATTACGAATGGGATGGGATGGCGACCGACCATACACATGCTGCCTCAAAAGAGACTAAAGGCGTGCATGGAAACGCTCCAAAGAAACGTTTCTAGAACATTTCTGTACGGATTTTGTTAGAACAAAAAAAGAACGTAAACGTGTTTGGTTGCGTTTCCGTTCTTTTTTGTTTTTTTGTTCCCGAACAAAATTGGAGCAAAAAAAAGAAACACAAAATAGTTGTTTCTGGAGAAAAGAAACACTTCTTCAGAAACGCTTCTCTTCTCTTTTCTTTTCTTTTCTTCTTCTTTTTTTCTTCTTTTTTCTTTGGCCGGCGACGCCCTCGAGAGTCGGCGACCTCGCCAGAGCGTCGCCGGCGCGGGCGAGGCTCGGCCTCACCGGATCCGGGCGAGCCCGAGCTCGCCCGGCCAAGGCGAGGCTCGGGCTCGCCGCGCGCGACGCGCCGAGCCTCGCCTTGGCTAGGTGAGCTCGGGCTCGCCCGGATCCGGCGAGGCCGAGCCTCGCCATGGTCAAGGGCGAGCTCGGGCTCGCCGCGCCGACGAGGCCGAGCCTCGCCGGGGCCGGCGACGCCGGCCTCGCTTGGATCCGGGCGAGGTTGCCGGCCGAAAAAAAAAAAAATAAAAAATAAAGGAAAAAATGAAAAATAAAATAAAAATGTTTAAAAAATTAAAAGAAATAAAAAAAAGAATAAAATTTACCAAACGTGTTTCTATTCATTTTTTATTCCCGAACAAACGTTACCTAACGTGTTCTTTTGTTCAAAAATTGTTCCCCAAAGAAACACTTTTTTTTGTTTTCGTTTTCCTAACAAAAAAAGAAATAAACGTTACCATTCGCACCCTAAGGCATTATCCCTATTTATATTTTAATCGAAATTAGTTTATGGAAAATATGTTTACCCAATCGAGTGGAGAGTGTCTATATCGCCAGTTGATTTTCTCTTTAATTTATTGGATTGATATCATGAAAAAGTGTGAAGTGATATATTTATAACAAATTTAATCCAAATTAATTTTTAATTGCAAAAATCCCCAAACTAATATATCCATAATAATTTTATCTTAGACTATTTTTTTGCTACCAAAAATTCTATATTTATGATATCATTCATTATTTTTTATTAAATTAAATTAATATCATGAAGAAATACACCTATAAAAAAAAACGGAGACAAGTACCACAATGGCCAGAGAGAAGTCAAAATAGCTCTTGAACTGTGATTTGTGTTATTTTTCTTCTTCCTTTATGGCATTGAGAAATTCTCACTTTGCACTTCACATTTTTACCCTATGGTATTCCCTTGCACTTTGCTTTGTCCTTTATAGTAACATTGGCACAAAACTTGTATCGGCACATTTTTTGATCCTATTAGCAAGTCCATTTTCCTTTTGTCCTTTGGAGTTGTTGGCCATGACTATTGATTAACCGATCGAATAATTGTGTTTGTCTAAGAAGGTAAAATGAAGAAGTAGATGCATAGTGCAATTGGTCTTGTCGTGTGACAAGAGCTTTTCCAAAAGAGCATAGATAATGAAGCATGACATCTTCAAAGAGCGCGAGGAATTCGTCATGATCAATTTGAACCCGAAAACTAATTACCGTCGCTAAAGAATCTAGCTGTCGATATGTGACATAAATCTCATGTATCCTCTCGTTCGTAAGATTATCTTTTCATTTTTCTAGAGCTGTTGTGTTTACACTTGTATGAAGGAAATAGCTTTTATATATGGAGGATCCAATTGAATGGAACAACTTGGGATAGGGAGGACTACCATTTAGTTTATTGCATCGTCTTTATCAACTTCAACAACCGAAAGACAAAATCCTTTTCGTTTCAAATCTTTTCAAGCTTTTGTAATTACCTTCTTATAATGTTAAATCGCATGGGACTGGGACGACACGACATTGCGTACAATATACATAAGGACATGTTTTTTTCAATATTTCGGCTATTCAATCCATCTTGAATTTACACTAAGCAAATCTAAATATTGCGAGAAAGGCTGCGTAAACTGTAAATAAGTATATTTTAAATGGCATGTATCTTCTTTTTCTCTTTTCATCATTCACTTTACTTGATAATTGAATCAAGTAGACCATTACACTTAACATAATAAGTTATAATCAAATTATACTGATTTAAAATAGCAATCCATTAAAAGTCATTGCATATTATACGATTTGTTTTCGTAATTTCTCATTATGATGGGAAATATTTTGCAAAATCACCTTAGGGCTTTGGGTGCGTTTGGAATCTACTTTGGGAAGGAGTTTTGAGTGTCCAAAAGTCAATTGACCAAATATTAGATGTTTGGTAAAATTTTTGAAATCCACATTTAGGGAATGTTAGTCTTTAAAAGGCCGAAAGCTCAAGGTAGATCTTAGGCTGTCTTGAGCTTTCAGCATTTTCGGAAACCCCCACAGGGTTACTGTTCATCTTATTCTCCATTCGTGTGGCTGGTTAGCAATGGGCTCAAGAGAGGCTGATGAGGTTGCTGCTACCCCAGCAACTGCTTATATTTTGGAAAACCCCTCTAACTTAAAGTCTTTTATATTTTTCCAAATGCTTTCACCAAAAGTCCAATCAAACGCACTCTTCATGTAAGCTTACATTAGAAGATTGAACAACACGTTACGATGGCAAGTTAGGAAATCCACAAAAATCACTATGCGTAAAGTATTAATTCTTCCGAAATGCAGAGTTCGATGCAATGAACCTACAACTGTAAATTTGTAATAGGAAAATATTTGTGAAGAATAATCCGTTCCTAAATCACGTTGTACGCAAAGGAATTAATTTAATCAATAAAAAGATTGTTGCTCGAAGACTTTTACAAATTACAAAATATATATTCGTCTATAACTTATATGTGAATTGCACGCACGGTATATATGACAATTTAGATTATCATTCTTAACGGATTCATTTGTTTTACAGAAAATAAATGGATTAATTTTTTTTAATAATGAATTATTGGGAAAATATTTTCATTGTCCACAAAAATGATTAGATATAAATTTATTATTGATAATAAAAAAAATTTCATCAACTAATTATTTCAAGCAAGACATGCAACTATTTTTTTGAAAAAAATATTTTTCAAATTAGTTATTTTTCGCGAAATAAATGGAGCCTTAAATTCAATATTGCACAATTTATGATTTTTTTTTTTTTTTTTGGTGGCCTGGAACCCCGCACTGCCACAGCAAGTGAAGAAGGTAAACCACTGGAGGCGACACATGCTAGCCACCACACATGTGTCACCGAGTAAGTCACCAAGAGTCTCAAACTAGCATTCCTGCAACTTACGTTGAACATTAGACCTCCTCGATGGAGGTCTAGCGCCTACCCAACTGAGCCACCGCGGCGGGTGGTCACAATTTATGATGTTCACTTGGCTATATAACAAAAAATGTGATTGGTAAAATATGGTCTATGAGAATTTGATAGGATCTGATATTGAAACAATAATATCTACCCAAATAATTAAAAAGGTTATTGATTAACTTTTAGTGAGAGAACTTTTGTATTTTGAGCAATCAATGATAAAATTTTCATTATCAATAACAATTTATATGGAAATATTATCGTAAATGATGAAGATATTTCTTGCTCATCCATTTTATAAGTGATAAAAAAATATTATTTTCAGAAATATATTTATATTTATAGTGTTATTTATCTCTACGAAATAAAGGAAGTCTTAGGAGAAAATTTGAATTTTCTTTCTGGTTTTGCAACTTTATTTCAACAGGAATCACTTTATAGACCTAGTACATTGTTTTCGATTTAATTATTTCTCTTTATTGATGTAAAGGGAGTTCCTTTGGAAAGCCAAATTATTTTTATCTAATTAATTCTTACGGAGCCACTCTTTTTTTTTTTTTTTTTAAATCTTTTCTTTCATCCTTACCCTACCACCCGAGAAAATATTGGGTGGTCCGGGACCTCCACGTCAGCGTGGTCCCCGGCCACTCACGAGATGCCATATGGAGGGATGGGCCCCACTTGTGTCTTCTGCCTTCTTCCCCTCTCTCTCCTCTTCCTAGCCTGCCGATGCCCTCTCTCCTCCTAGCCTGCACGCTCTCTCTCTCTCTCTCTCTCCTGTCAGAGCATTTATTGCGGACGTTTTTCTCTTTCCTTCGTTTGAGAAAGAAAACGCCGTTCGGACGCACGTCCCTCTCCATTTCTTTCCTTTCGAATTTTTGAATCTGAAATTCTCTCTCCGCCTCCGCGCTCGTTCCCCTGCCGTCGCCGAGCATCAAGCGGCCGTTCCCCTGCCGTCGCCGACGAACCACAGTACGGCCGCTGCTACTCCGGTGCTCGCTCGCTTCTCTCTTCGGGCTCGTTGCTGCTCCGTCGTTCGTTCCGGCGTTCCCGGGGTCGCAGATGCAGCACGCGGAAGGCTCGGAGGCGAGGTTGATGGAGAAGCTGGTGCCGTACGCGAAACGCGACGCCGACGGCCCTCCACCTCCGCCTCCGCCTCCGCCTCCGCCGGTTGATTCCGTCGCCCTCGACTCCGACGCCGACGCCCCTCCGCCGGTTGCCTCCGTCGGCGTCGGAGTCCGTCGCCCCGACTCCGACGCCGACGCCCCTTCGCCTCCCTCTCGCGACCTCCGCTCCGCTCTCTCCCTCTTTCCTCTGCGGAGCGCCCTTACTGGCCAACCCCGCGAGCAACCTCTCTCCGAGTCTCCGTCTCCTTCGCGGCCAGGTAGACGTCGTCCATCTCTCTCTCTCTCTTTCTGGTGTCACGGATTCTTCTTTCTTATTTCTGTTCCATGTTGATGAGCAAGTGTACTCTAGCTTGAAGCCGAATGCCGCAGACTCAGATCTTGAAAAATAAAGCAAGTGCGACAAACGATCTTAAGTCTTTCTCTGCATCATCGGTTTGTGTAGAGTCCTTCGATGATAGCCAATCAGATGTAGGGGATAGGTTGGTAGCAGTTGAGAATGACGTGCAGAAAGCGAGTTGCTTGGAGCCAAGTGATTGTGAGCCGTGCCACTCTGAGTCATGGGCATATGCTCTAATAACTGAACTCGACCATTTTAAGAAAGAGAAATCCTTCGGAAAGAATCTCATGGTCTCTTCAGGAGAACTTGATTTAATGGATGATTTTCTGGAGATGGAAAGGCTTGCAGCTCTACCAGAGGCAGAAAGTGGAAGCTGCAGCCATGGAGTGGGGCCTGCTATGGATCAAAACAGATCTGATGAAGTCACTCTCAAATCTGAGCTTGAAGCCATGATCAATAGAACGGCAGAGCTGGAGGAGGAATTACAGAAGAAGGAAGAAGAAAAGGAGAAGCTAGAGATGGCTCTAAGTCAATGGCAAAAGCAACTTGAAACGTCATGGAGTCAGCTTAATGAGGTTGAGATGAGATTGACAGAACTCAACATGTTGTCTGCAGCACAAAAATCGAAGCAAGCTGCAGAGGAGGAAGCAAGGATTACCCATGAGAGGATGGAAGTAACAGAGTCAAGACTGATGGATGTTGAAGAGGAGATGAAAAACTTGCTCCTTAATGACAAATTACTACAAGAAGAGGTTGAAAGAGAGCGTGCTTTGTCTGCTGAAAATGAGGCAAAATGTGGGGAGCTGGAGGATGAAAATCTAAATATGAAAAGGGATGCTGAACTGCAGCATGAGATCGAGCTTCAGCGTGTGTCTGTCTCTGATGAACAGCTTAAAGTAAAGCAGGTTAGTTCTCTATGGCTTGTGGATGTTAGTCTATATCGAATGGAAAGCATGATAACATGAGTAAATTATTGAGATGGTATTGCTCCTTTTACATAATTTATCAAGTTTGCTGACAAACCCGCTACTACATTTTGAGTGGCAATGTTACAGTTGCATGTAGAGTGAGTTCCATCTGCATGAGAAAAGAGAGATGCCTCTCTTGGTACATTCACATCCTGTGTCTGGACATCTGATTTGGGTGCTTTTTTATGAGATATGACTTCAATCTCCCAGGTCAATAGTTATTTATTTATAGCCATCTCAAGGAAGATGAAATGATTATTTTCCAGTAACGCAGTGTGGTTTTGATCTTCATATCGACATATAGCTATGTTAGAAACAGGAGGGCTGCATCAGCATCTTGTACTTTATCAGTACAAACTGTATGATTGGGGCACAATCTAAACAAATCTCAAATTTCACCGTAGCATTGAAGACATTAAGAAGTTAATATAGAATTTCAAAGCACTTGACCTTTGATGTAATGTAATTTTCAAGCTTAAAAAGCACTTACAGTGCTGCGATAGAGCGATTCTAAACTAACTTAACCAGAAAATTCTCATGCTAGGTGAACTTTTTTTTTTGTGTTTTTTTTTTTTTCTGTGGGTTGTGGTGCTTTGAGCAACACTGCGCTTGCTGACACCATCGACTATCTGATAGGATCAGCTTACCAATGTTTTATTCATGCTAAATGGGCGATCATGACTTAGTCTGAATTTAGTTTCCTCCTTATGTTCTCATTTAGTTTTGTTATGTAAAACAGGAGCAAGAGCTAGCAGTCGCTGCTTGCCAGTTTGCAGGTGCCAGAAGACTATTTCATCTCTCGCTTAGGATGTAGGGGGTGCCCCGGAATTCTGTTAGGCTCAATACAAGTGAAGCTTGCTCTGGCTCAATGCTCAATTAGTGCATTGCTTCAAGTGAGAACTACTCGAGGGCATGGTGCCGAAGAAATTAAAGCTTTCGGGAATAAATTCATGTGTTCCTGTATTCTAAATTAATTCATCAAACTTTGTACACACTTAGTTTGAAACCTTATTGTGTTATTGAGCAAAAAAAATTTGGCCTCCAAACTCGATACCTCAATTTTTTCTCTATTTTTTGCCGAACAACCCTTTTCCGACTCTTTTTTTTTTTTTTGTTAAAACTTTCGAAAATAAATTCGTACATGTTTCTGTATTCAAAATTAATCTATCAAACTTTGCACGCACTTAGTTTAAAATCTCATTGTATTATTGAGCAAAAAAAATATGGCATCTAAACCCGATATCTCTTTTTTTTTTTTTTTAATTTCTTGCCTAACAACCCTTTTCCAACGCTTTTTTTTTTCTTTAAAGCTTTCATAAATAAATTCGTACGTGTTCCCGTACTTAAAATTAATCCATCAAACTTTGTACGCACCTAGTTTAAAACCTCATAGTGTTGTTGAGCAAAAAAAAATTGGCGTCTAAACCCGACGCCTCATTTTTTTTTTTCTATTTCTTACCCAACAACCCTTTTCCAACTTTTTTTTCTTTAAAGCTTTTCAAAATAAATTCGTACGTGCTCCCGTACTCAAAAATAATCCATCAAACTTTGCACGTACCTAGTTTACAATCTCATTGTGTTGTCGAGCTAAAAAGATTTGGCGTCCAAACCCGACACCCCATTTTTTTTCTATTTTCTTGTCCAACCACCCTTTTTGGAAATAATATTGGGTTGTGTTGGATGGCATATCATACCACTAGTGAAGATAAAAGGAAATTTAGGTCAGTTCATCAGGACGTCCAATACGAGTCTTCATCATTACAAACATTAGACGCGTGGGATGTCTTTGGGAAACATCACAACATTTAAGCACAGAAATTGCGCATTCCATGTAAAGAACAATGATCAAGAGATACGCGCAATCAAAATTAATCGAACATTATAAAAACGGGAAAAACTAGTTGCATCACAACTTCAAACATCCCTCCGACAAATTCTGTAGTCAAAGAACGTTTCTTATTTATCAGAACATCTCTGTAGCATACATGGAACATAAGTAAAAACTAAAGTAAACATAGCCATCAACTAGTATTTCGAGTGCCTGTGACCAAAACCATCCGAAAAATGAACCTCCTCAGAATCAGAGATAGACGCCAAAGCCAACTTTAACTGCCAGTATAATGTGCCGAAAGATACTTGTACCAAAGCGCTCTGCATCATCGGCTCATGATACTTGAACAAACTTGTCTAAAGCGGATGTATCCAAAGCTGCAAACTCCTTAACAGCCCCAAGCACGGCAAGTCCAAGTTTTACAGCGTCATCGTGAGTTGGTGCCTACAGCAGGTAAATTTTGAATTGAATTCTTAATCCAATAAAATCATTTTTATGGTAGCTTGTGTAAGAGATTCCTCTACCTCAATGTTAAGAGGAAGAACAGGATCATGAAGCGAGAGCCTCGAAGGAACCATCCTCCAAACCCAGATACCCGGACCTGTTTAAGCAGCAATCGAGACTAGAGATCAGCATCACATGCAAAATGCAAAGCTCACCCAGTGTCTTGCGCTATTCAGGGAGAAAAAAAGAGAGGAATTAACTAGATAGCATGATGGACCTGCATTTTCTTTATAGTAAAATACTCCTCTGAGGTCACTAGTTCAGATATTATTTTGGTAAGCCCACAGCATTTTGCTCAACTCATTGTGGACTATAATTTTGACTCCTCTTGTAGATACAAATCAAGAACCAACATGGACTCCATTGCGACGTTTAACTCTCCTTCTTGCTCCCATCCCCAGGAGCATTCAGAACGTATGTACTTTAATTGAGAATTAGAGCATTAACTTGTCTCCTCAGCATACGAACAAGATAATACACAATATAAATAGCTGCTGAAATGATGAGGTCCAATCTATTAAGAATAACTTCATCGATTCAAAACTTACTCCTTCATAATTTACTAGAGCTTTCTGAAGCTTTGGGTCTAAATCAATAGAGTTCTCCAAGTGCTTCAACACTGCCTCTCCATAGTCTCGGAAAGATCTGTAACCTCTACACTATCAGGATCTTAGAGAAGGAAAAAGAAAACGACATTGCTAGAAACCAAGAAACCAAGTACCCTCCCTTTAAGTCCGGATGACTCTGGTTGATCTTCAACCTCAATTCTACAGCAACAGCTGCTTCTTCTAGACCCTCTACCAAATCTGTCAAGACTCTGCTGCCGCTACCTGCTTCTGAAGCTCGAGCTGAAGCAAGTTTGTTGAGAACTTTGACCTATAACAAAATGCTTAATAATTATGACTCAAAGCTTTAAGCTCATGCATTGCAGTTGGGGGCATTTAGAATTCATCTCTGCAACGCTCATCTATTTCAAAAATTTTAATAGCAATTTCCATCTCAAATTGTACTTTATACAATTAAATCACAGAGATCATGCAATTCGAAATAACATTAGAATTAAGGATACCACTTCAAAAATGTTTTAGAACAAAATGCTGCCATAGAAAAGAGTGATCAACTTTCTGGCGACTCAATGATTCTAACAATCATCTCATTCAACTAACAAAATCATCTCGTTCAACTAACCAAAAGAACTACTATACATAGAAATTTAAATTAGCAAATGGTAGCAACCAAAGAACTAAAAAGTGAGCATCTATTATCAGCAAATTTTACAAACAAAAGAAGACCAGGAATCATCAAAAAGCACAATTGTAAAAGCTTAATACCTTAATTGTCCAATCTGCAGAGCCAGTGCAGAATCATTAATTGCTAGGATCAAATGCGATAGATCTCACCTATCCCAAATGCCCACTTATGACCTTGCACATACAAAAAGGAGAAAACAAAACACATAACAATCCAAGTAAGCGAGCAAATAACTGCAGATACAATAACATGGACAAGACACAGCTGTATGATAAATTCAAATGTATAATTATCAAATGACACCATAACTATTACTGAAACAAAACAAGAACTTTCTTCTAGCTGCCAGAAAAATTAGGCCACAATTCTCACCCTGTAGTTCTTCCATGGAGGATGCCACACAGGACATGGTCACCTGCTTGGAATTCTTTCCATAACGGCTGAGGTAGACAAATTCCTAAAAACAGAGTGAGAGCATGAGGCCAAAGCAGATTAAGTACCTTAGAGCAGAACTTAAGATGACTCAGTGATCCTTGAATGCATGAGTCGAATTATGAGAATCCATGAAACAGCTTTTCAGAAACCATTAAGAAATGTTCTGATGTTATGAAAACCAAAACACAACTTCCCCTCGAGAAAGAGACGCTTTAATGTGATGAAAACCATATAGAATCTTCCAAGCAATTTTCCCTTGGCGTGAAAGATTTAATCTGATGATCAACATACTGAAACTTCAGGAATTCCTAAGTGGGGTGATAATAGTATCTATGGTCACCACTTAGGGAGACATAAGTCACTATGACATTGGATTGGATGAATCTTCAGGTCATCAAACAACAATCCAACGTAGTAACAAGCCAAACTGTAGGAACTTTTTGAACTTTTGGAGGAAAAAATACCTTTTCATATCACCAAAGACAGTTAAATGTGAGAGATGACCCATACTTTCTAAACGTGAACGGCACAGCAGAGAGTCACCCAGGCATTCAAGAATTCATTGAAGGAGCAAAAATGCAGGTGCATCACCTCTCTCTCTCTCTCTCTCTCTCTCTCTCTCTCTCTCTCTGACTAATAAATGAAACGCCGGACTGAACTGAAGACAGGTCAAGAAGGGTACCCAGTTGGGAAAACATTGCCATGGAGTGGAAAGACAACGGATGACCCGACCCGATTGAGAACCAGCGACAACGACGCCGACCCAAAAGTCAAAGGCGCCTTTTGCCTCTGCTCAGATCACCTCTGAAAGAAGAAGAAGAGGAGTAGGAGGACGGCGATACACACCAGCTCGACACAATTATCAGCAACGCGACCAAACCCGCTTTCTCTTTCCCCATTCTTCCTGCCTCTCTCTCCCTCTGTCTGTATTACAACTGACGAATAAGCAAGAAGGAAATGTTCTTGGCGAAACTCAAACCCGTCCCTGTTCTTGTCCAATTATTCAGACACAGCAGCAGAAAGACCAGGTCGAGGGCAATTATAGGGCCGGTTTCTTGCATGATGGAGCAAATGATTGGCGAGGATTTATGCTGATGTCTGTAGTAATTGAGGAACCATTTTCTCCAGGAAATCCAGGCTCCTACCTTAACTCGATAATCAATGGTAAACAGCTTTCGTTGGTTGTCAAACTTGGACTCGCAAATGAACAATCAGCCACCAAGCGACATGCCTCTACAACTTTATAAACTCCCAGTACTGAGTTGCATTTTCTGTTTACTGACCAATATCATAACAATGCACGTAAAGCCTCCAAATCACACTTTCACAATGCATAATTCACCAAAAATTCTATACTGTTCTGGTCAAAATTATTGGTCAATGTAGCTTTACCGGTCCTGTTGAGCCAATGATTTCATTTTGTGATAAGCACTTAGCAAATAGGGAAAAAAAATAGTCAATTGTATTTATCACTTTGTTTCACTGGATCGACAAAATTGAATGCAAAGTAACAGCATGAGTTCACAGCAAGCGCTCGTTCAGAAACTGAAAAGACAAAACATCCGCACCATTTGAACATATAGCGATTAACTAATCCAACATTGTCAGAAAAACAAAAAAACTCTCCCATTCAAACATTTAGAAGTGCCTATAACCGCAGTCTTCTGACTTGAACGTCTCGACAATATGGAAAGGAACTCATCAGCGTGAAGATCCATATATAAACATCAAACGCGAGACGTTACTGTAGCGCATCAAACGAACAATGATTACATAATAAGTAAAATACAACTATCAAAAGCAGCATGAGACCAATAATGCACTCCAAGTGTAAACAGATCAGTCTATAGACACAAACAATCACATCTCATAGTAAGAACACATGTCGAAGAGATAAAATGCACATCTCGGATTCGCAATCCACTCTATGAGGCTAACCTTCGTGCCGAAAGGACCGACAGGATAGTTGGCCCCGTTCTTCGGCAGGTCGTCGATGTCCCTCGCGGAGGCGGAGGAGGAGGCGTCCGCGTCGGAGTCGGGGTGACGGAGGCAACCTGTGGAGGCGGAGGCGGAGGCGGAGGGGCGTCGGCGTCGGAGTCGGGGGCGACGGAGGGGCGTCGGAGTCAGGGGCGACCGTAATGTGGTTTGTCGGCGACGGCAGGGGAACGGCCGCTTGATGCACGGCGGAGCAGCAACGAGCGCGGGAGAGAGAAATTTTCAGATTCAAATTTTCAGTCTGTCGGCGACGGACTCCGACGCCGACGGAGGCAACCGGCGGAGGGGCGTCGGCGTCGGAGTCGAGGGCGACGGAATCAACCGGCGGAGGCGGAGGCGGAGGCGGAGGTGGAGGGCCGTCGGCGTCGCGTTTCGCGTACGGCACCAGCTTCTCCATCAACCTCGCCTCCGAGCCTTCCGCGTGCTGCATCTGCGACCCCGGGAACGCCGGAACGAACGACGGAGCAGCAACGAGCCCGAAGAGAGAAGCGAGCGAGCACCGGAGTAGCAGCGGCCGTACTGTGGTTCGTCGGCGACGGCAGGGGAACGGCCGCTTGATGCTCGGCGACGGCAGGGGAACGAGCGCGGAGGCGGAGAGAGAATTTCAGATTCAAAAATTCGAAAGGAAAGAAATGGAGAGGGACGTGCGTCCGAACGGCGTTTTCTTTCTCAAACGAAGGAAAGAGAAAAACGTCCGCAATAAATGCTCTGACAGGAGAGAGAGAGAGAGAGCGTGCAGGCTAGGAGGAGAGAGGGCATCGGCAGGCTAGGAAGAGGAGAGGGAGGGGAAGAAGGCAGAAGACACAAGTGGGGCTCATCCCTCCATATGGCATCTCGTGAGTGGCCGGGGACCACGCTGACGTGGAGGTCCCGGACCACCCAATATTTTCTCCATGACCTGGACGTCTCTCTCTTTTCACTCAGCACTCACGCCCGCGCGCGCGTTACGCAAATCTTGTGCTCGCTTGCAGATTGGGTCCAAGAAAAGTCGCTGAAAAGAGGATCCATGACGACTAAATAAGATCAACGAGTATTCAAGTACCGGTCCTATTAATCTTAGACTTCGGTTTTTCCAGTAGCTTTCACCCCAAAGTCCTTCCGAGATATCAAAACCCTAAAATTTCCTTGAGACTTTCAAAATGTTTAACCAAACACATCTAAAAAATATTGATATCAGAGATACAAATGCATTTATCATTGATTATTACAATCTACAAGAGCATCAGTGTTTGGCTGATGAAACTTGGTCAAAGATGCAAGTAAAAATTGAATTACTACTTAGATATGCTCTCTCACTCAAAATATGGTCGAACTTTTATAGAAAACATGTGTCGCACTCCTAAATTACTCAAAACATAGTCGAACTTTTATAGAAAACATGTGTCACACTCCTGAATTAACTCACTTGAGAGGTATTATCTACTTAAACAAGTGGATTTAATTTGTAGTCAACCTTAAATAGCGTAACGAGATGACTCTACATTCTAATAAAATAAGTTTATTCTTAACAACTAATCATCATTATTATAGATGGGATTGCGATCCATATAAAGAGAATCTGATTTAGTCACAACAAATCTTTAACTTTGTCAATTGCAACACATTCATCCAAAACTTTTTTTGTGGCACAAAAAACTCTAAACTTGTATCTATGTGACACATTTACCTTAAATTTGTATTCATGTGATATATTTAAAAAATTTGGAGTAAATATGTCACATGGATATAAGTTTAAAATTTTTAATGTCATACAATTGGCAAATTTTGAGATTTTTTGTGACTATCTACCATTTTTATTAATTTAGTTAGTGGAGAATATGATTACCAATTAAGTGCATGGCTTGTTGTTTCTCATTTCTATTTTCTTTATTAATGGAAAAGCAAGTCAAGTCAAAAAGGCACTTGCGGAGGCTTCTTCCACGCACCTCCCACATATTGCTGCGGAAATTACACATGCGATAATTTGCATCACAACAGTCCGATCAACATGAGGAGTCTTGGATCGTTGGACAGCAAGAACGCGACATTTTTCAAGCACGCATAGTAGAGTGCGTTATTATGTTCGGGATAAAGTGTCGAAGGCTTTGGGTCCGTGATCTTCACGACATTGATCAAGTATGTTATACAATTGTTTTTTGTGATGATGATTGCTAGTTATTTTTGTTTGTCAAATAAGACGTTGATCTATTAACATTTATGTGTGGTAGAATGCAATCTACCTCCGGTTAAAGGCATGATTGAGAATGCAAGCAACCCTCAGCTTATATCCCCGACTTCTAGGGTTTTCTCAAGTATTCTAGAATACTCCTAGGGACGGGCGATATTGTAAATATATTCGTATGTAATAAATGCGGTTAGTTGGTAGTTAGGGAGATGTAATCCCCACCGTTAGATCGAGGAGAGATCTACAGATACGGTTTGCCTTGTCTTTGTATAAATAGGGGTCTCATTCCCTTCATTGTATATCTCATTCACAAGTGAAATACAATCTAGAGCTTTTCTCTCTAGAGTTTTCTCTCTCTAAGATCCTAAGAAAGGCCGCATGGGTCAGGAGGACCTAAAATCCTGGGGTAAAATCCTAAGGCTCCTAAGGCCGCGCATGGGTCAGGAGGACCTAAAATCCGAAGGCTGTTCCTAAGGGAAAAATCTTAAAAATCCTAGGGTAAAATCCTAAGGCTCCTAAGGCCGCACGCTGATACTAAAATCCTAAGGCTCCTAAGGCCGCACGTCGAAGGTTTAGGGGTAAAATCCTAGGGTAAAATCCTAAGGCTCCTAAGGCCGCACAGGTCAGAAGGCTGTTTAGGGGTAAAATCCTAAGGCCGCACAGGTCAGCTTCAAAGCAGCAGAGCATTTTTTGGTCCCTAAGCCGCACGGTCAACCTTCAAAGCAGTAGAGCATTTTCTGGTGGAATTATTTGAAGACGCAATGCTTTGCGCTATTTTTTGGTCCCTAAGGCCGCACGGGTCAGCTTGACCCTTTAAAGCAGCAGAGCATTTTTTGGTCCCTAAGCCGCACGGTCAACCTTCAAAGCAGTAGAGCATTTTCTGGTGGAATTATTTGAAGACGCAATGCTTTGCGCTATCCATGCAAAACACGTTACCTTAGTAAGTCCTATTTTATTTTAAATTATGCTATGTGTGTTGGACTATGATTTGCTTCACCATAATATTATTTTGCTCTTTTCATCACAGTGAAGAAGGATTTTCATATTGCTCAACGGCTTAGAGGCAGGGACCCTCATGTTGGTAATAAATGACAAAAGTGAGTACATTGAGCATGTGAGCAAAGAACATTATGGCAAAAATTTAAAAGTTTTAAAGTAATGTACAGTACCTACTTGAAACAAGAAAAAGGAACGTAGAGCAGATATTAGTATAGAGTAGAAGTAATTCACCAAACCATATGATAAAATTGCTTCAGCAAGAAGATATAGCTAAAATACTAAATAATTTTTAACACCAAACTAAGGTTTTCAAATTATGATGCAGAGGAGAAGAGATACAACTCACTCACAATAATATAATAGGTCTCCTCCCCTTCATTATATCATCTCATTCACAAGTGAAATACAATTTAGAACTTTTCTATCTAGAGTTTTCTCTGAGGGGTAAAATCCTAAGGCCGCATGGGTCAGCCTTCAAAGCAGCAGAGCATCTTCTGGTCCCTAAGGCCGCATGGGTCAACCTTAAGTAGAGCATTTTCTGGTGGAATTATTTGAAGATGCAATGCACATACAAGTCCTATTTAATTTCAAATTATGCTATGTATGTTGGACTATGATTTGCTTCACCATAATATTATTTATTTGGAGATCTTATGTAAACACTCTCGACTGATTTATCCTTCTACGCAGGAGCCTACAAATTAGCAGATGAGCCAAACAAATAGAATTAAGTTTGTATAGAATTCACTTTGTCACTAGTAACTATTTGGGAGGTGGGTTTTTAGAGTTTGATTTTAGACTTGTTTTCTGGCCTACTGAGGCTGTGCGCTGTAGTAGGAAATGTATTCTCCGCCAGTTGCCTCTTTTCTTGGAAAATCTAGAAGGTAATGCAAGTTTTGATTTGTTGTTCGAAGTGCCAAAGGCATCCAATGAAAACTATTGACTGTCCACGTGTTTAGGTATCTATCTCAATATAATTGCACTTTGATGGAAATATGAAAAGGAAGCTAAGATAGCCCTTGATTAACAAAGTTTGGTTGCAAATTCTGATTAAGATGAATTTTCGGCTTGTGAGGATTAAACTTCATGCTTATAAGAATCTAAAACCATCGAATCTTTACTGAAATATGGGAAAACTATTGGATCCATTATTTTGGTATTTCCGGTGCTCTAATCATCAGATCTCCATGCCTCTGCCAGTTAGCATTTCATGCCATTCATTTACCTGAGATCATGATCTATTTTTTACCATGATGGGAAATAGTAGACTTTCGTGGAAGTGTCACAATATACGATAAATAGAATAAGTTATACAGCAGAAAACGCGTGCTTTATTTGATCTCTTTGTTGCAATCTCATCTAGGTCTCACGGTTCTTGGACTTGTCATAGCAAATTGGTCGATCTGCAGTGACGCTGCTCTTTCACAAACAAATTGAACTTGACGTGGTAATTCATTACTCATCATGAGATTGAACTTGCAAATGTGCTTGACGTGTCTGATCTCATTTAATTTTGCATTTGCATTTGCTTATTGATGCTGAAGGAAGGTTCATAGATATGATGTGGTAATTGTGAAACATGAGAGGTTTTCACCGATATAAATGCAATGCTAATCAGTTTGAGATTTGGATGAGCCGCTTAGGCTTAGGGCCAACATGAGATGAGAAGATCGACTTATGCTTTGTACTTACTGATCTTTGTCATAGGTATGGAACTTCAGTTCTCCTTTGGAGTGCTTTTCGTTGAAATTTTTTCCCTTGAAGACGCTTCCTTTGGAATTTAGTCTTTTGGAGCATCTGTCTTCAATGATACATAGACAAATGATCCTGAGACAACTATTTGTAGTCCACTAAACTATTTGGTGAAACTTTTATATCATTCTAGATATTAGTAATGTTGGACATTTTTGCCTTCCTATGTTGTGGAAAGTCAAATTAAGTTGTACCATTGGATAGGCTTGCCAAGATATGGAGAAAGCAAAAAAGGTGACAACATCGTTCTAAACATCAGTCACAATTATTCTTGTCCAAATTCCTCTCCTTTCTGGGCTTGCAAGTTGCAAATATGAAACTAAGGACATATCGACAGTGCAAGTTTTGTGTTGGGGAAAGGCAGAGAAGTCAGCTTGAATGGAAAATAGGAAATCTACTCTTCCATACTGCAACAATAGAAACGCATAGTACATTGCAGAGACCAAAAGGAGAAACATTTTATGCCTCCAAACAGTGTGCCAACTAAATGACACCATTCAGATCAACTGCATCAAGAATCTGCTGAAATGAAGAAATATCCTGAATATAACATCCCAACCCATTATTCCTTCCTGAGAACTTCTGATAGTGTTGTAGTCTCCAGCAATCATCCAACGAGAATCAAGAACAGAATCTGACAATAACGTTCAACTCGCTCCACAAAGAGGCGCTCTCATCACAAAAGTTCAATGCATGCACAGAGTAGGAGAAGAATGACATTTTTTTTATTGCAATGAGCATATTATGCATCAGAGAGACTAAATACAGGGAGAGTTTCAAAATAACCAGTTCCACAAAGCTGATAACTTGATGACTGTGGCAAGTAACTCCATCCAGAAAACCATCTATTTTGCATTCCCATCCGTAGTTGTTTCATGCCCTTTAGTATCAAGTAAAGCAAACAACGAAATGCAAGAAAGTACTCACAGGTTTTTAACTTCTACATGCCTACAGGGCTTGTTAATACCTCTTATATTCCCCACTAAGAACTGGACAACGACCATTAAGATATCTTAGACAAGAAAAACATAATCGATGATGAAACTGACATAAAATCCTTCAATTGTCTTTCTATTGTGATTTCGGAGCTGCCCACAAGATTTCTTTCATGAGGCATGCCCTGCAGATAAAGTGGCTACCTTAGAAATAACTGGTCAACAGCACAGTTTGCAGCTGATAATTTACACTCACTTCTGACAAAAAGAATGAAACAATCTTCAGAAAGAACATCAAATTTTGTTCCTAGCTGCAACCTCGTCAGGAAACACTTCATCCTGGTGACAGTCAGAAGAATTTATAATATCAGAAGTGTTATTCGAGATTCCAAGCTCTGCTCCTGGATCCACATTTTCTAATCTAACAAAACCTAATCTAACATCAAATCCAGCACAAAGAGTTGCAGTATCCACTTTAAAACAGTGCTCTGTGGTCCATGCTTAGTCCAACATCTATAGCAACTGGAAATAGCTACTCCAGTTTTAGTCATAAGTTCCATCGAACTTTCTTCAATCGAATCCAGGAAGGTGTAAACCATATACAGATCTTCAAGGATTGGACTGTTTGGAGGGTAGTAGTCTATTTAGAAATAATCCTAAGCTGTTATATGCCAAGGTCCATTCTTCAACATCCAATCAAAACATTTCATCATTTGGCAAACATATATACCATTTTCACACTGACACCTCAATTCTACCTTGCTGCTCCCAGAGCCTAGAAAATATTTCAAGTTTAATTAGCAAAATGCACCGAGATCCAGAATGGTATATATAAGAATAAATTTCATACTCGAGGACGCAAAAGCAAATTATAATCTAGCCATTGCAATAACCAATCAGAAAACAAATTCCCAATATTTTCTTATGGAGCCAACTTTGTGTCTAACATTGTTTACATTTTTTAACTTGACAGTCCATTTAACTTCATTTATTTTAATAAGAAAAATCACAAGGTAAATGGAAAGCCACATCTATCATTCTATAATTTTCTCTCTTTTGATACGCAATTTACAATTGACATTTTGCATTTTTACTAGAAAATCCAGAACTACAATTAGTTATTCTGTGTTAAATATCTGTCAACTTTGAGATATTGATACATTGAGAAAACTTCCTCCCACCCCAAAAGCAGCAAGTCCCTGCGCCATTAATAAATGAAAGCCTAGACATTTTACAAAATTAATCTGCTCTCTCCGGTAATCACCAGAAGTCCTTGCAGGAACATGTACCGTTCCTAAAATGATGGAATCTGCTCTTATCTCTCATGATAATCTCCCTCTTGCTAATTCTTGAAATAAACTTAAAGAAATTATGGCAGTCATCACAAGTCCTCAGATTGTTTATGATCCTAATTGGGGATTCAGGTTCTACATTAATTAGACCGAATGCAGCAGCAAGCTTTTCACTGTGAACACGCAGCACGGCTTCCTTCTCCTCCATTTCCACGTCATGGTGAACAGAACCAACTTCTGAGATGTAACCCAAACTCCCGATTTGCATATACAAGTCCTCCAATTTCTTATATATGCTTGACGACTGTGGATGGGAATTATCTCCAGTGTAAAAAACATGTACTTCACTGTTTAACTCAATAGAGCTATATGCAGCTACCTTCTCGATGCACTTCTCTCTCATCCTTAGTCTCACTTTTTCAACAGAGTCCCACCTCCCAGCAGAAGCATACATGTTAGATAGTAGAACATGATATGAAGCAATATCAGCTGCTAACTCAAAGCTTATCGGCCGCAACCTGACCCACTTTAACATTCTTGTGTATTGCACAGGCACCCAGCAAAGCACCCCAAACTCCTGCATCTGGCTCAATGGGCATACCCATTATAAAGCTATAAGCCTCCTCAATATGTCCTGAGCGGCCAAGGATATCGACCATACAAGAATAATGCTCTCTTCTAGGCCGAAGATTCTGATCATTTGAATCCACAATGTAGCTAAAATAAGCCTGACCTTGACTCACAAGTCCGGCATGGCTACAAGCAAATAAAACTCCAAGATAAGTGACATAATTTGGATTTGGCCCTTCATTCTGCATTCTAGAGAACAGAGCCAAAGCTTATTCACTCTTCCCATTAACTGCGTAGCCTAAAATCATCGTGCTCCACGAAACAACATTTCTAAGACGCATTTCATCAAATAAAGTTCTTGCCATATGAGTACTACCACATTTCATACACATGTCCAGCCGTGCATTCTCAACGATAATATTGCTCTCCATCCCATCATATAAGTCAGAGTCATAAATCTTACTGCCAATGTTTAAACATCCCAACTGACTGCATGCCGATAGGGCACTGACAATAGTCACGGCATCAGGCTTGATCCTGGCCAAGCTCATCTGATGGAACAGTGCGAGGGCCTTACTAGCATACCCCATCTGCACGCATGCTGCAATGAAAGAATTCCAAGCCACTAGATCTCTCTCTCTATCATAGTCTCAAACAAGTAATCAGCCAATCCCACGTCCCCAAACTTCACGTACATTATCATCAATTCATTTCTCACCATGGCATTATATCAAGCCCATATTTTATCACGTGGGCATGGATAGTCAAAGCGGCCCAGCACTGGGGCAGCTCAGCGGATGCCTCCACCACAAATGGAAAAGTAAATCTGTCAGGGCGAACCCCGAGAGAACTCATCCTTCCATAGAGCAAAACTAACTCCATGGGCATGTCATTCTTCGCATATCCCCGGATCAGGGTGTTCCACAAGAAAATTCTTGGTTTGTGCATTTCATCGAACAGTTTGCGAGCATACTGAACGTCACATAAAATCACCAGATTGGTGAGCAAGTGAGTGATGAGGCTGTTTTTCACCGAGAGCCCAGAGGTCAAGACGAGCACATGGATCTGCAGCCCACACAAGCGCATTTGAGCAGTGTAAAAAGTCATTGCATGGCCTTGGCATGAAACTGGTTTTGGATCTTACGCATTCCCTTCTACACGTACACTTACCACGCCAAGTCGCTTATTGATCTCTATAATCTATCACTTCCTCCCAGTCTTGCCATAGGTTTATCGGGGTGGTTCGAGCAAACATGAAATTTCGGGCAACAAGTCGTGTTACGTGATAGTGACACGCGAAAAAAAAAAAAAAAAAAAAACGACTAGTAGGAAGGAAGGTTTTCAAAATTCTGAGGAATGTCATCGATTTGGTCCCTCCTTTTCCCATCACATTTTGGTCACCTTCAAAGGCGCACTGGAATATCATCCTGACATTGTGAGTAGCCATTGCTGTTATAGTCAGGACGGGGTCGGGTCCAAATTTCTTAACTTTCCATTCGGGGGCTTAAGGTTATGCGCTCATTAACAACATATAGCACTTCAAACCTTTAACGAATGTATAAAAAATTAGTGTCTCTCGTTGCTCTATACCAATTCTTTTTTTTTTTTATTGAAATATACCTTTTAAAACACAGTTTAATAGGAAAGAATAAGAGACAAGGGACATGATTCTAAAAGCACAATTTTGTTTCGATGAAGGAAAATATAAGAAGGAAAGATAAATTGATAAGTTCGTTGAAGGGATTTGTGTATTAATAAACAAACTTTACTTCTTTTCATTTAAATCCTTATTACATCTAAAATCCTATATATATAATATGGAAATCTATGAGTGTTTTATGTAAATCGGGAAAATTGTCGAAAATGTCCTAGATCAATTCTACGGCGATTAATTCAGTTTTAAATCTTTTAATTGTATTAATTTAGTTTCAAAATTTTTAAAAGTTTACCAATATAGTCTTTTTAGCTAATTTTGGCAGGAAATTGATCGCTTTGACACTAATCATGCTAACATTATGCAATTTTTTTAAAAATTTTGAATTTATTTATTTATTTTATTTTTTCCTTCTTCTTTTTCCTTCTCTCTCTCTCTCTCAAATTTACCAATATAGTCTTTCTAGCTAATTTTGGCAGGAAATTGATCGCTTTGACACTAATCATGCTAACATTATGCAATTTTATTTATTTATTTATTTTATTTTTTTTCTTCTTTTTCCTCTCTCTCTCTCTCTCTCAAATTTACCAATATAGTCTTTCTAGCTAATTTTGGCAGGAAATTGATCGCTTTGACACTAATCATGCTAACATTATGCAATTTTAAAAAAAAAATTGAATTTATTTATTTATTTTATTTTTTCTTCTTCTTTTTTTCTCTCTCTCTCTCTCTCTCTCTCTCTCTCTCTCCTCCCTCCCTCCCTCCCTCCCATAAAACATGTGTGATGATAAAACACATGTGACTATGAGTTACGACTTTTTTTTTCCAATGAATTATAAAATTAAAGGCGAGAACTAAAATCGAAGGAGAGGCCTAAATTTTTACCCAAGTTTCTCCATCATGAAAAGTATATGTTTTGTAAATCTTCGAGCGGGACCGGACTTTAATTGGGCCCATCACATGAAAATGGTGAGAATCCATGATATATGAGGAGCCAGGCCCATAAAGACCACAAAAGAAAGTCAAGAACTTAGTTCAAAAAAAGAAAAAGGAAACGACTCCTTGAAATTGGATTCCCAATTGATGTTACTCTAATAATTGAGTTCAACCAGATTATATAATTGAATAGCCTTGCGCTGTCAATAAAATAATTAGACAATTTGATGCGTAAAATTGAAAAGGAGGTGAAAAAGTTAAAGGACGTCATGATCAAAAGATAAAGTTGATGTTAATTTTGTTGTTTACGAGGATTTCATGTGTTCATATATTCATAAGTGTTTAAGAAGGTGAAGATTGGTTGAAAAAAAAAATGAAGAACCAAACTCATACTTTCGAAATGTGATGTCTTTGAAAATAATTTCAAGCTAGAAATTTCGCCAGAAAAAAAAAAATTACTTGGGAAAAGAGAGAGCTCCATTGAGCCAAAGGACGAGATGTTTGCAAGGAGCACCTGCTTGAGCTTCAAAGAACCAAGGTCATTAACCATTTTGGAAACATATGAAAAAATACTCACGTATCAATATTTGCATATTGTGAAAATTTGAAACTTTTCAAGTTAAGCAAAGATGAAAGTATGCCCATCACAAAAATTAAATGAAGTAAAGAGCAAAAAGTAGATAACTATTCAAGTGGTTTTAATTAAACTGCATGGTCCTCATATGGGCATCAATAAGTTTTAGTATATTGAGAGATAATCATGGGAAAGCATATGAGAAATCATGCCTCTCGGGAATGCTCATCTTCCACCCAAATTGAGTTGTTGATGTTGTTAAAGGATGTGCCGGATCAATGTCTCTCGCCTTCTAGACTTTGTCTTTGAGATCCGCGAGATGTGATCTTGATCTCGAAGCTAGCGTTCATGTGCTTGCAAGCATATCCGTGGCTTCGACCAACCATGAGACAAGTCTCACATGAGGTTCGCATTCAAGTCCCCCTAGAAATGCCACTCTCGATAGTCATACCAACCGCTTTTTGAATTTCTTCTTAGTTCTCTCTAATCCCAACCATGTTTTTTAGAGCAATCAGAAAGTGAATTTGGAAAATGCATTATATCAACACCTCTTGCCTTCTATGAAACACAATGTAAAGAATCCATTGTTGGAAGAGATAATGGTAGCAATAGTCTATGAACTTTTATCAATATATAGTGTCATCGTTGAACTTTCAATTGGGTCGATTAAATCACTTTTGACTAATGTACAATATCATTTATAGAACTTTCAGTTGATCCAATTAGACTTATGATTTATTATCATATGCTTTTTGTCATTCTTTTCTTAATTAATTTAAATGAAATATGGCATGAACATCAATTCAATAAAGCTCATGTTTGATGGAGAAAATTACGCGGATTCGTGTGTGTTGTGTTGACTTGAAATTGCAAAACCATGATACAGTTCTTTTAATACGTGCACCATTTACTCAGCCAACTTTTTCTTTTCTCAACACACACTATCATTCACTTGACTCTCTTCAGTGACGATTTTAGGTTTCTTTTCAAATAAGAATAAGGATGAGGACTTTGAACTCTGGTCATTTCCGAGGAACTTGCACGCTAAAATTTGTCTTTGTCCAAATTAAAGACCCAACTTTGGTCAATCCTAATATTAGAGAGGTTGCTCTCATGCCACTGAAGTAAATTTGATTTTCAACGAGTTTGTAACGCAATTTTGAAATTTAATCCAACTATGCGTTTGTCCTCATACTCATCAATTGTTTGATAGCTTGTTATAGCGGATTAACCCTTCCTTATGATATAACGCCATGCTTTGCCTTCCAATGTTTGCTTAATGAAAAATACCATGGTCATTTTTTTGGAGGAAATTGGACCAAAAGTCTTCATCTTTTGTAGGAACAGTAATCAAGTGTCAAACCTTTCAATTGCTGCAATAAGGTCCTATGAAAATGGAAAACTATAATTGAGTTTTAAACCTCTGGTGTAATCAAAGCATAAACTCTTATTGCAAAGTGCAATGAAGTCCTATTTCTGTATTAAGAAGTGCAATTTAAGGTTGCGGCATAGGCTTCAAGAGTTGTTTGGGCAAGTATCGGCATTCTACCTAGGAAAAAAAAACCTGATTTTACTTTTTGCAAAGGTCGGTGACTCGATTGCGTTAATAAAATAAATAGGGCTTAATTGCATTATTTGCAATGGCTTAAAATTTTTGGTGCACTTTTGCTTTTATATTGGCGTAGAGGGATTCCTTCTAGGTGGTGATTTATCTTTTAAAGTATTGCACTTAAAATATCTTAAGGTTGCATTTGGTCATCTGGATTCTTAACAAAGATATGATTGATATGAAATCCGAAAATTTTACTTTATCCCATCCACTATTTGGTCAATTGTAATAATAAAGCCAAATATTTTCAGATTATACCCTTTCTATTGTTTGGTATGAATAACATATCAATGTAAATGGACTTAAAAATTGCACAAACAGATATGGTTAGAATCTCTCATGACACTTTTGCCTACTTCATTTTTATTTGCTTATTTTTATTTTTTTCCTCTTTTTTATTTCCCTTTTCCCCTTACATCATTCTCTAATAAAATTCTATTAGATAGTAAACTATACTAATATACCTAAAATATTAAAATACCCAAAATATGCAATAAATATATATATAAATATAATATATATATATATATATATATTTATATATATTGAATTTATATTATAAGATAGAAAGAAATTTTAATATATAAATAAAAATAGGAATAAATAAAAATAAAATTATTTTTTTGTTTTCTGAATTTTTATATTATAATTCAAATATGATATATATATTCAACATAATTTTAATTCTATTAACTTAAAAAATTTACTATTCAAGAAAAATAACTTTTATATTATTAATATTAGAAATCATTCCACCTTTATACCACCTCCCCGATTGGATAATTTTATCTGGGCTATATCCATGTTTTATTTGACTTGATATTGTCTTGGGTGTGAACCAAACATTTTATTATATCTTAAACTTTATCTTGATTACTAAACTTAACTTAAGATTTCTATATGTATTGCCTAGGAAAAGAGGAGGGGGATGATATTACCAAATAAATTAATTTCTAATTGAAATATAGGTCATTGTGGTTGAATTATATATAAGCAGAGGCAATTTGCTTGAAAAGTGAAGATGTACATGGGACTCCAAAATAGATTTTGAGGCTTATATCATCATTCAGATGAATCTTTCTTGATATTACACAAGATTACCTTTTAAGTTGTTATTTAATATTGTAAAGTAGAGTAAGGATTGGGCAAGAAGAAACTCAGAAACCATGGTTGTGTAGAGATAAGGCTTGGCCCCTTCACCACACTTGTGGAAGAAGATTAACCATATTTTCTATGAAGATGCATGGAAAAGTGAATTTGCTTGAAATGCGAAGATGTACGTGGAACTTTAAAACAGATTTTGAGGCAAATATTGTCATTCAACTGAATCTTTCTAGGAAATTACATGAGTCTTACCTTTCAAGTTCTTCTTTTCTTTTAAATATTGTAAGAGTAAGAATTGGGTAAGAAGAAATCACAAATCATGATTGCGTAGAGATAAGGCGTGGCCCATTCACCGCACTCGAAAAAGAAGATTAACCACCTTTCTGTCTTTTATAGTTTCTTTTTTAAAGCTACTTTTTGCTTTTTTTCCTTTGCCACACTGACTGATGAAGAAGAAAATAATTGACCGTTAATTTTATACTTGCCACACAGGGCAATTAACGTGCATGATGGGAAGTAATTGAAACAATAGTTGGAACACTTAAAGAAAAACTAAAAAATTTATCATGTGGGAAAACATTGAACAAAAAATATAAGTAGTCAAGAAATTTATCGTTTTAGAAGTCAACCGCCAACCAAATGAACAGTGACAAGCATAACTTGTATAGTCAAAAAGTTATGAAGCTAACCACAAGCTACGTAAATTATTGATTACACAATTCATCGCTATTGCATTTGATATAGATATAGCTTTTTGTTTGAAATTGTGAAATACATCATCTATATGAGAGGATTTAATGGTCTCCAAGAAGTACTGTATTCTTAGAATCTTTCACTTATAGATTGAAATTTATTAGATCTATGTTTCAATTGATCTCAACATGAAGGGTTGTGATTTTTGAGCTAACAGTGAAGGCCCGGGAGGCATGGCTCAAAATCATTGACTCACCTACATATATAAGCAAAAAAAGTCATATGGACCATAGAGCATACAACACTATATTAAAAAGCCACCATACAAATATGAGGCGAGTATACTATATTGGTATACTGTCACCATCTATTAATTGTTGAATTTGCAGAAGAGAGAGGCGACAATCGCGGGGCCGAAGTTGACAACGAGCGACAAAGTTAGGGTGCGCGAAGGCTGCGGTTGGCGGTGGGACCATTGTGGCTCATGGGGAGTTTCGTGCGTGCAGAGCTCGAAGCTTGAAAATAAAGAACGTGGAGGAGAGAGAAATGGAGAAAGCGGGAACAAATCGGGAGGAGAAAGTGAGATTACTCTACGGGGAAGGGGGAGAATAGTATCACCTCGGGCGGTACGCGGTGACCCTCTGCACAGCACTTGATAAAAGAAGGAAATTTTTTAACCGTGTGTGTATATATACATATAAAGAAATATGTACATTGAAAATCTTAAAATTTATCACAAAAGTACAGCAAAGTCCTAAAAAATTTAAAAATGCAATCAAGTTCTAAAACTTATCCCGGAAGTGCAATTGAATCCTAAATTTAAAATAAAAGAAAAAATACAATCAATGGAAGAATTTAATTTGACTAATTTAACAAGTTTTATGACTTAATTGCTTATTTTGAAAACTTTAGAACTCAATTGCACTTTCATGACAAATTTTCAAGACTTAATTGCACATTTTGCAAGTTTTAGAACTCGATTATACTTTCCTAATAAGTTTTAGAACTTTCGATGCTCTTATCCTTTTTTTTTTTTTTTATTATTACCATTTCATGTCTCTCTTCCACTTAGTATCTTAGTCTCCCCTTTTGCATGTAATATTTTATAAGAAAAATGTGAGATAGTCATTGGATAATCATGAATTTTTTTTAAATCTTTATGCGTCATGGTGCCTTATATAAACATTACAACAAATACACATATGATTATGAGCTACAACCTTTTCCAATGGATTGTAGAAGTACAGGTGATCTGCACTGAAATTGTTGCTCCAGCCTAAATTTTTACCTAAGTCCCTCAATCATAAAATAGACCTTTTTAAAATCTTCAAGTGGGACATGACTTTATTTTGTTCCATATAATATAGTGAGAATCCATGACTCACGCCCATGAAGACTAAAAAAAGCAAGTCAAGAACTTATTAGTTAGAAATAGAAAAAAGGAAATGATTGCTCAAAAAATGGCATTACTTTAAGGAAAAATGACACATGTGGTCTTTGAACTTTGACCCAAAATACAATATGAATTTTGGCCCAAAGTGCAATGTGGTCCATAAACTTTTGATTTATTCAATATAATCCATGAACTTTGTTATATGTTCAACTTAATCTATGAACTATATGAAAATATTCAATATTATCCCCCAATTTGAATTAATGGAAAAACAATATTTAACATTTTCATATATTTCAAGGACTAAATTGAGCATATACCAAAAGTCCAAGAATCATTGAACAAATTGAAAGTTCAAGAACCACTTCCACATTAGGCTAAAGTTTAGGAACTAAATTGAACAAATAAAAAATTTAGATATCACATTACACATTGACCCAAAATTTAAGGGCCATTAGTATTACTATCTCTTACTTTAATAATTAAGTTCAATCAGATTATGATAAAGACAAATTGAGAGAGAGAGAGAGAGGCATCCAAAAAGATGACCAAAAAAAAAAAAAAAGTCTACTCGGTACGCAAGTAAGAACCAACACATGAACGGCGCATAGATATGGGCATTTACATACATGGCATGTGGATATCACTGCAAATATGTCATCTCGTCAACAAGTGCAAAGACTAACATACAATTGTTAATGATGATATTCATTAATGCCACTTTTTCAATTGTCGAAATACGATGGCGAACGTTCTGGGCGTGCATGATAACCATTTTCTTTTCCTTCTTTTTTATATTTCTGTTCTTGGGAACAAATTTGGAACAAAAATCTCTTTAGTAATGTAATTTCATTTTTTTTTTGAACAAATTTTTACCTTAAAAATAAGTTTGAAACAGAAATCATAAATTAATTTTTTTTTACTTTTCTATTTCTAGAACAAAAATGAGAAATAAAAACTCTTCTCATCGCTTGCTCTAGTTACTACTTGGTTGTTCACCCTTCATTGCTCGCCGCCACCCGCCACCGATCGTCGTCTACCAATCACCTTATATTGCCACTCGAGAGGGAGAAATTATGTATTGTTATCAAACGAATTTCTATTACGAAAATTTTGTATCGTTATCAAACACGTATTTTTGTTTAGAAACTTATCCAAGAAATAGAAATAGAAAAATCTATTTCTGACTAAAAATAAAAATTAATTTCTGAAATAAAATAGTTACCATTCTCGCCTCAATAGTAGCCATTGGTATAAGTTGTTGTGGTGAATACTTATTGAAGGGATATTAGCAAACTTTTCTTGAAGTTTGAAATCGATGAAGCAGTAGAGACTAGAAGCGCATGTTTCTGAAGGGAACAGTCATGGTCTAAGAGCAAGATTGTGGGACACCTGTTGTTATAGTTCACAAAGATGGATAAGAGGCATACGGATCGAGACATGGAGATAACCAACAAAAGTGGCTTGAGGAAATAAAACCGTCGGAAACATCAAAAGGCAATTACCAAAAACTATTATCAATACCACGAGTGATTCATTAGAAGCTCGAACCCCACCCCCCCCCCCCTCCGGCGCTCGGGCACAAATCAAGGAAATTCACTCTTTATCTTTGTTTACTGGCACTTTATCTTTGTCTTGTAGCTTTTAGATTCGCGTGGTCAATTAAATTCAGAAATATATCTTTATTTTAGGTTCTATATCATCCATTAAATTCTGGCTTGGTGTTTTTATGTTAAAGCTATGACGTTGATTAACTTATGGATAGTTTGTTTCCACCCTATTGAGTCTAATTTTTTGGCCTTTTCGTCGATAAAATTCCAAACTTGATTTGGGATTGGACAATATCGTTTGGATTAAAGAAGTTGGTTCCCGGTTGCTTGTGATATTTCATATCCAAAATAGATGCATAACACTAATTTCTTTAAATAAAAAAACCAAAAAACAACTTGCCAAAAAAGATACATAATGTATCAATTTTAGATTTTTAGTGATATTTACCCTATGAATTTTCATGTAAACTTGTCACATCAACATATCACGTCACCATGTATCATCCATGTGAGCAAATTTAACAATAAAATTTGTTAGAAACTTATAGAGGTTAAATTTATCACAGATATACCAATTTGGGGTTCTTGATAGTCAAAAAATTGGTTTGGATAAATTTATCGCAATTGTACAAGTTTAGGGTTTTTCGTGATATTAACCCTTAAAAAATTATAGAAAATTATCTATGTCAACATCAACCATCCTACATGACACCGACCGTCCTACATAAAATGTAAAAAGATTTATGACTCTGGCGATAAAAAAAAAAATTCGGAATTGGTACAAGTACAATATATTTAGGAATTTTTTTGTTAGTGATTACCGATTAAATTGGGCAGATGGACTCAACTAGTAAAATGTAAAAAGATGTATGACTCAATGGCACAATAAAAAAATTTCGAACTGAATTAGTACAAGTATAATATATTTAGGAATTTTTTTGGTAATTTCCGCTCCGTTTAGTTCATTGCATATTCGGATTAATTGAGGAATGGGATTTGGATTTCTTGACTTTTCATGTTTGGAGAAAAAAAAAAACCTACACTTGGATTTAGATGATTGATGAAATTGAATTCTTCAAAAATAATTATGAAATCTGATTACCTAGTCTCCTTTGGTACTAAAAATTTCCACAGCCATCAATTAAATTATGGTAAAGGGCCACTCTATTTCCACATACACTATGGCCGGATACTCACCATAATACCATCAATTGTCGAAAATACCCCTACACCCAAAATATCAATTTTCAAGACCTCAAACCCAGCTTTCATTATATTGAATTCCTAACCCAACTGTGGCTCGCGCTCTCCGTCCCACTTAGATTTTTCCAAAAGGGATTCGTAAAGTGGGGCAGATCATCACTTGCTTTTATTACGGTCAAATTGAAGACTTGTTGACAAAATGATCTCTAATGGAAAAAAGAAGACTTATAGTGGTAGACCAGGTTGTCACTTGTCAACCTTTCACCGCTAATTTTCCATGCAGGATTTGACTGGCTGGCCCCTAACTTGGGTTTAAAAACAATTTGCAATTTTTATCTTGAGGGGTCTAATTGCTCCAATTATCTTTACTTGGGGGACTGCAATTTTGTTTAATACCCGGGCCACTTATGAAATTTCCAAGTGAGCTTATTTAGATCCTGTATCAAAAATATTTTCTATTTCATCTAATCACTTCGTGTACTTATAACTACAACCGCGTAAGACCTCGAATAAACAGCAGCTTGCCACTCCCCATTAAATAGGGATGCTCAAAGAGCCCAAGATCTCTTGGTCAAATATGCAGATTTACGTATTTGACCAGCACCAACACGGTAACTAGATTCCTTGTTTAGTTAATTTGCATAATCGAATGTTTAGTTAATTTGCATAATCGAACTTCTTTACACGTTGGAAGTCATTGTCTAAGTAGACCAACCACTTCGATTACAACAACCAATCCATATTTAGCCTTTGTACATATTTGACCAGCACTTTCAATTACGATGGCCGGCCACAGCATAAAAAAAATAAAATGTTGTTGGGTGGGAGTCACCATCCGCATTATGAATCTTCAGTGGAAACAACGTTGCATGTTTTATGAGATTGTCCAGTCATTAGGAACATCTAGGTTGATCTCGTCCTACAAAATTGTCTTGAAGAATTCTTATCCATGAATGTTTCTGAATGGTTGAAATTCAACTCGGCTGACATCAGGAGATTTAACTCCCACTATGATTGGAGTACTACTTTTGGCATGAGCAAATGGCTTTTTTGGCAATGACAAAACAAGTCTATTTTTCAAGAAAGATTTTTTTTTCCTTTCAACCTTGTACAAGTAATCCTTTCACATACAAAGGAAATCATTTCTTCGCCATGATCAACTTGTCTACAAGTGGATCACCTACTCCTCCCATTTGCTTGGGATCCTCCTTTATCAAGATGAATTAACTGAATACGGACGGAGCATCTAAAGGTAATCCTGGACTTGCAAGAGCCAAAGGATTATTCCATAATGAAAGGGGAGATTGGCTTGGTGGTTTTACCTCATTTCTTGGAATATGTTCGTCTTTACAAGCTGAACTATGGGCACTATGGATGGGACTTACCATTGCAAAGCAACAAGGTTTCCACAAACTCATCATTGAGATGGACTCCAAAATTATTGGCGAACTTGTTAACTCAAAGAGAGTAGCAGATAACACTAGTCTAGCACTACTTAAGGATATCATAAGGCTATTGAGCTCCCATTTTGAGTTCAAAATTCATCACATTTTCCGGGAAGGCAATCGGCCTACTGATATGTTTGCTAATGTTGGTATAGCGAAGCGCTTGGATACTACGTTTTACTCACTGCCTCCTAGAGAATTATCTTATATTTTGCTTGGTAATAAAACTGGTATTGTAGACTTAAGACGTTAATTTTTCTTAGTTTTGTACCTTGTATTCACCAAAAGAAAAAATGAGTTGGCTAACAAGGGCCTATCAATAGCACCAGTATTGTCATGAAGATGTATATTTCATGATTAAAAACGACTTCCATTGATTTATGATAACAAATAGCGAATAGTTGTCAAGTTTGATTTATGACAATTCACCAATGTCTACCCTAGAAAATTATACTCGATAGCAAAAAGTTGTAGATTTCTTTTCTTTACAAAACCATAATAGTTACCAAAAAGGTCTTAAATTTATTGTAAGTATGCCAATTTAATTTTAAATCTTTCAATTTGACGAATTCATTCTTAAACCTTTTAACAATTTGTCAATGTGGAAATTACTGACGTAGACATCTACCATCCTCCGCGGCAGACCACCTTCTTTTGATATAGCGGATCCTCGAGCTACATATTCCATAAACCAGTGTTCTTGTCATTAAACCTACCACTCTTCACCTTCCCTTTGTCCATATTTGCACTCCCACTATTATGCTGAACTAAGCTTTGATACCAGTTGTTAGGAACGTGAAACATTAAAGAGAAAAAAAATAGAGAAAAAGACACATGAATTTTTACCTGAAAACCCCTTTATAGTGCTACACTAGATGATCTTTTCACTCTCAATATCAATATTAGTTTTCAAAGTTACAAGTTTCGACTATAAAAGAGACTGCCCTAATATATAACATCAATCTTAGGCGTACAGAGTTACATGTATGCCATTAGCAGTCATACTTCCTTCTCTCTTTAACATGAAAATTACATGTGGGCCATTAACAGTAAAAAAAAAAAGCATATTTGTTTTAATATTATTTTTACTTACGAGGCTCCACAATTCCACCGGCTTCTACATACAGCACTAGTTAATATAATATTTTTGCTTATATTCCTCTTTTATGTGAAGATCAAATGAAGAAAATAGGCGTTTCGCACGTGTTTCCACAAAATGAAAGAATATTGACCCATCAATTGCGTGGAGATTTTGCTTGTGCTTAGTTAAATCTTATTGATGATAAAGAGCACAAAGAAATACAAGAAAGAGATATAATTTACTCACATGGCTCCATGATTTATTTGATGAGAAAATTACCAAAAAAATCATAAACTTATTACACTTACATCAATTCACTACTAAAGCTTTTACTTGTATCAATTGAGTCCTATATATTTTTTATATTTTTTTTCAATGGAGTCCATCCAGTCAAATTTAGTCGGGAATTGCTGACATGGACGTCGACCATTTTACATAGCACAGCCGGTGCTAACGTGGAGGAATGGGATTCCGATTTCTTGATTTTTCATGTTTAGAGGAAAAAACCTACACTTGGATTTAGATCATTCATGAAATAGAATTCTTCAAAAATAATTATGAGATCTGATTACCTAGTCTCCTTTGGTACTAAAAATTCCACAGTCATCTATTAGATTTTGGTAAAGCGCCACTCTATTTCCACATACACTATGGCTGGATACACACCATAATACCATCAATTGTCGAAAACACCCCTACACACAAAGTATCAATTTTCAAGACGTCAAATCCAGCTTTCATTATATTGAATTCCTAACCCAACTCCGGCTTGCGCTTTCCATCCCACTAGTCATCGAGTCTTCCATTTATAATTTTTTAGCAATTGACTAACTGAATCGACCTTATCCACCAAATTGTTTGACATGTGAATTTCGAAGAAAACTCGAAGTAATTCGACCATTCTTATCTTATAGCAAAATGACCAACGTCTAAGTCTCATCGTTCGTGTTCATTATCCCCATGGCGCCCCCTAAACCTATATTAAGGCTTAAGGAATAATAATGTCCATCAATAAGTACGTCATCAATCTTGTTAACAGTATTAGACCTAAACCATCTCACCTCCCAAAAACCAACCATCCTCCAAATCATGATTTCCTCCTTGCTGCTGTCCAACCGACCTCCTTTCGGTGTCTTCTTCTTCTCAGTCTACTTGGTTGGCACCACTTCATTTCATGGTGCTGACGTTTCTGCTTCCTCCACTTCTTTTCTTGCTATCAACGCCACTGAGAATAAGGATGAAGCGGTGGCTCTCCTGAATTGGAAATGTACTCTTGACAACCATAGCCAATCTCTCCTCTCTTCATGGCACGGTCACAGTCCTTGCCGCTTTACCGGTGTCACTTGCAACGACTTCGGAGCCATCACCCATCTATATCTTTCCGATCTGGGTTTGAGAGGAGCTTTAGAAGGCCTTGACTTCTCGCGCTTCACCAATATGGTTAGCTTGGAACTTGCCAACAACTCGTTCTATGGCACCATCCCCTCGAGTATTGGTAATCTTTCGAAACTTAACTATCTTGATCTTTGTGGCAATGAACTATCCGGGGACATTCCTCCAGGTGTAAGCATGCTAGAGAGTATTCACTATTTGTACCTCTGTGCAAATAACCTGAGAGGACACGTTCCTCCAAGTATAGGAAACTTGAGCAGCCTAATTGATCTTCATCTACGGAAAAATCAACTTTCGGGGCCCATTCCCACTTCCCTTGGGAAATTAGGTAATTTAATCACATTAAGCATTTCAGGTAATACCCTTTCTGGTTCCATTCCGAGAGAGATAACTGACTTGAGGAATTTGGAGTATCTCACCTTATGGGAAAATAGACTTTCCGGACCCATACCTTCAGAAATTTGGAGGCTTACTTCTCTAAATGCACTTGACATATCAAAGAACAATTTCATCGGCTCAATTCCTCGATCCATTGGTAACTTGACGAGTTTATTTTATCTTGGCCTATCCCTAAATGGAATCTCAGGATTGATCCCTCAAGAAATATGTGACTTGAGGAATTTGGAGTATCTCACCTTATGGGAAAATAGACTTTCCGGACCCATACCTTCAGAAATTTGGAGGCTTACTTCTCTAAATGTACTTGACATATCAGAGAACAATTTCATTGGCTCAATTCCCCGATCCATTGGTAACTTGACGAGTTTATCTTTTCTTGGCCTATCCCAAAATGGAATCTCAGGCTTGATCCCTCAAGAAATATGTGACTTGAGGAGCTTGAAGCATCTTCGCTTATGGAGTAGACTATCAGGTTTCATTCCTTCAGAAATAGGGAGATTGGTACTTCTCGAAGAGTTGGATTTGCAAATAAATGATTTGGTCGGTCCAATCCCATTGTCTCTTCAAAACTTGAGCAATCTAAATTTTTTAAGCCTTTACTCAAATCATCTTTCGGGCTCAATTCCGCAAGAGTTGGGAAAATTGACATCTCTTACAGTATTACGATTATTGGCTAATGATTTGACCGGTCCAATCCCTGCATCAATTGGAGGCCTGGCCAATCTAACTGAATTAGGCCTCGGTGACAACAAATTATTTGGTTCCTTGCCTTCTAAATTTGATAAGTTAACACGTTTAAATCGTTTGGATCTATCTAACAATGTGCTAGAGGGGGAACTACCAGACAACGTATGCCTTGGAGGATCATTGCAGTATTTCTCCGCCATCAATAATCATTTCACGGGTCCCATCCCAACAAGCTTGAGGAATTGTAGCACATTAATTAGATTGAGGTTAGATGGAAATCAACTTACTGGAAACATTACAGAAGCTTTGGGAGTATATCCACATCTAAAATATATAGATTTGAGCCACAATCATTTGAACGGTGAACTCTCATGGAAATGGGAGTATTATCGTAATCTGACATGCTTAAAGATATCAAACAACAACATTTCTGGTGAGATACCTGCAATATTTGGAAGGATGGCTCAAATACAAATACTGGACCTTTCTTCCAATTATTTAAGTGGAGAGATTCCAAGGGAATTGGAAAGCCTATCGATATTGCTAGAACTCGATCTAAGCAGCAACACGATCACGGGAAATGTCCCGATTGGAATTGGACTCTTATTCTATTTGATACATCTAAACTTGGCATCAAACAATTTGAGCGGAATGATACCGGTGCAATTAGGCTCATGCAAAAGATTGTTGACCTTGAATTTGAGCAGAAACCAATTCCAAAGAAGCATTCCTTTTGAGATAAGCAACATACAAGTCCTCGAGGTTCTTGATTTGAGTTATAATATTTTAACTGAAAAAATACCAAGAGAGCTCGCCGAACTAAGAAAGTTGCAAGTTCTAAATATCTCCCACAACAGGCTCTTTGGTTCTATTCCGCATATTTTTAGTGATATGTCAGCCTTAACTTCCATCAATATATCCTATAACAACTTGGAAGGCCCTCTCCCAAATGTCAAAGCTTTTAATGAGGCTTCATTTGAGGCAATTCAGCAGAACAAAGATCTCTGCGGAAATGTTGTTGGTTTACCAAAATGTGATTCTACTACGAGGAAGAAACGCAATAGACGCGTTGGAGTTAAAATTACAATTATCCTCATTCTTTCATTCTTGGTGTTTTTCCTTCTCTCTTGCACCTTGATCATTCTTGTAATCGTTAATTATCGTCGAAGAAGGATTATCAAGAGAGAACACAATACACGGGCAAATGATTCGAAATTCATGTGTATTTTGAATTATGATGGCAAAGTTTTCTACAATCGAATCATCGAGGTCACACAAGGATTTGACTCCAAGTACTATGTGGGTAAAGGAGCATATGGAATTGTTTATAAAGCCGAGATATCAAAAGGCCAAACGATTGCTGTCAAGCAAGTCCCATCATCCCAAGAAGATAGTGAGATCATAGATTTGATACCATTTGAAAGGGAAATTCAAGCCTTAACTAATATACGCCATCGCAACATTGTGAAATTTTATGGGTTTTGCTCTCATGCCCAGTGTAGATTTTTGGTGTATGAGTACATGGAAAGGGGAAGCTTGAAAACAACTTTGAACGATGATGAAAGAGCATTGGAATTTCAATGGGACAAGAGGATAAATGTGGTCCGAGGAGTTGCGGATGCATTGGCGTATATGCATCACGGATGTTCACCTCCACTTATTCATCGAGACTTGACCAGTAACAACATTCTATTAGATCGTGATCATGAGGCTCGTGTTTCCGATTTTGGCACTGCAAGACTATTAAGGCCAAATTCATCAAACTGGACTGCTCTTGCTGGCACCATTGGGTATATTGCTCCAGGTACTTCGTAACTTTTTCAATTTTGATGGCATTCAGTGCCAGGCATCCTTTCTGCAATTGAACATTTTTTACTTTGGTCAAGTTCATTAGTTATTTAATCTTCTCGTGGAAATTTTTTCACTCATATGGAGCTTTCAAGTTCAGTGTTAACGATAAATCTGATTTCCCTAATAAGGAAGGATTGGCAAAATGAGGTAAAACATCGTAATGGATCCATTTCAAAGATATTAAGTTCGTGTTACTTAAATAATCCTCATACTTATAGTGTCCGATAGAATCCTCTGAATTCCGCCGAAAAATAAACTATCAAATTAGTGTTGTACGTGAAGATTAAGTTGAACCTTGTACTTGTAATTGACATGTCATGCGAAGCAATGTTGTCAACTTGAATATAACTTATGATCGAGGTTATAACAAAATGGTGAATTCTCTACTTGCAGAGCTGGCTTATTCTATAGCTCCAACTGAAAAAAGCGACGTGTATAGTTTTGGAGTCATCGCATTAGAGACAATCATGGGAAAGCATCCAAGAGACCATATCTCCTGGGAATGTTCATCGTCCACCCAAATTGAATCATCCACGCTATTGAAGGATGTGCTAGATCAACGTCTGTTGCCTTCTAGACTTCGTCTACGAGATGCGCAATACGTGATCTTGATTGCCAAGCTATCTTTCGCATGCTTGCAAGCTGATCCGCGACTTCGACCGACCATGGGACAAATCTCACATGAGCTTCGTGTTCAAGTACCCCCAGAAACGCCTCTCTCTGTAGTCAGCTTAGAGCAACTTCGCAACCTCAGTGTCAGGAAAGTTGGAGCATTCACAGGAGAAGGTAAGTTCTTATAATGATAATGATTGCCTTCTAAATATCTTCTTATTTCTCATTAATCCTAACCCCGTGATATATGATTTTCACTACAGAGCCAACTTCTCTATGAACGTTACAAGAGTAGAACGATGTTTATCGTCGCGGCTCTAGAAATAATTGTGGGAAGGCTTCTGAGGAGATCTCATTTCACAGCTATTTCCAACTTTATGTACGGCAGTCAAGAAATGAATTTGTAGAATGCATTGGATCGACATCTCTTGTTTTCTCTCAATCGGTATTAAAGAACATGTAGTTTATATTGCTGGAACAGATAATGATACAAGTTGTCTATGCATTTTTATCAATGTGAAGACGTCATACTCAAATTTTCAACTGGTCCAATCACATCACGTTTTACTAATGTGCAATGTCATCATGAAAATTTTAGTTGGTACAATTAGGTCACCAGTATACTTTAATATGTTTACTTTCCATTCTTTCATTAGATAATTTAAACGAAATATGGCATGGAGACCAATTTAATAATGCTGACAATTGATGGAGAAAATTACTTGGATTTCGCACGCATCATGTTGACTTGAAATTGCAAAACTATAAGAGAATTTCACAATCAGTTCTAAACTTATTGTACCGATTTAAATTCAATCGTAAACTTTTAAATTGAACTAATATAATCTTAAACCTTTGAAGGAAAATGTCATTAAGTCCACTATGATTTCAGTTGGTCCAATCAAATCACGTTTTACTAATGTGCAATGTCATACTCAACTTTTCAATTGGTCCAATCAAATCACATTTTACTAATGTGCAATGTCATCGTGAAAATTTCAGTTGGTCCTATTAGGGCACCAGTATACTTTAATATGTTTACTTTCATTCTTTCATTAAATAATTTAAATGAAATATGACATGGACACCAATTTAATAACGCTAACATATGATGGAGGAAATTACTTGGATTTCACACGCGTCATGTTGAATTAAAATTGCAAAACTATGAATTTTACAGTCAGTTCTAAACTTATTGTACCGATTTAAATTCAATTCTAAACTTTCACATTAAACTAATATAATCTTAAACCATTGAAGGAAAATGTCATTAAGTCCACTCTGCCAAGCCTCCCCGGATTTATTTGATACGGTAGTTCAGTCATCACCGGCCATTCCACGTGTCACAACAGCCAATTTTTTGTGAGTGAAACGACTCTCTTCTTCTTCTTCTTCTTCTTCTTCTTCTTCTTCTTCTTCTCTCCTTTCCTGTTCATGAATTACTCATCATCTTTGAGCTCGACATTGATCGGCCAAAGCTCCTTCGGCGCCACTTCATCAGTACCCACTACCGTCTAACCTCCAGCGAAGTTCGTCAACCTTTTCTCGTTCGTCGTGACCTCCCATGAGGTGGTCGTTGCTTGCTCTCAGATTTGAGATTTGAGGTGTATGCATGTGTGGTTGAGGAGTGAGATAGAGAGGGGGGAGCAAAAGAATGAAGCCAGAAGCGATAGAGACTAGCCACGCACTCTCAAATCTAGATCTAAGATAGTTTGGCAAGAGATAGAGAGAGTGGTTACCGTCGCATGGGACGGCGGCTTGTTGCTGAATAACAGTCTCCATAGCTGGCATCACGAGTTGTGGTCCGTGCCGTCACATGAGATGGTTCACGAGTTGTGGTTTCGGCAGCATGAGATGATTTGGGGAAAACTAATCTAAAAAGTCCTAAACCCATTATATTTTTATCAATTCAATCATAAACCTTTCAAGTTTGCCAACTGAATCATAAATCTATTCACTTATTACCAATTAACTCTATATGGCTAATTTTAGCCAGAAATTGCTTACGTGAAAGTCGACGGTGCCACGTAGGACTAACGGCGTTAACATGAACAATTTTTAATATTTTTTTAATATTTTTAAATTTTAAATTTTTTCAGATTTCTTTTCTCTTTTTCTCATTTTCTCTTTCTTCTTCTTCTTTCTTTTTTTTTTTACTTCTTCTTATTCCTTTTGCCAATGGCCAACCACCAGCCATGCCGAGCCAACTAGCCTCGCCTACTACAGGCAAGGCGCAACCAAGCTAGGGTGATCCCCGCCAAGGCTCACCCTCACCCAAGCAAGACTCGGCAAAGGTCGGCCTTGCCCAAGCCAAATCTGGCTAGGCCGGCCCTAGCCTGGTCCTTGCCCAAGCTAGGGCAAGCTCGCCAGGCATCAGCAGGGCAAAGCCAACGTCAAGCAAGGCTACCTTAGCCTAGGCAATGGCCAGCCTAGTCCCATCTAGCCTAAGCGAGGCCGATCCTCACTAGGCCTCGCCTAGGCAAGTAAGTCTCAACAAGGGCTCCCTCACCAGATCTAGCGAGGCCAGCCTTGCCTGGTACGGGCAAAGTCAACATCACCTAGCCTGGGCAAGGGTTCCCTCATCGAGGCTAGCCTGGCTACGCCTTGCTTTTGGGGGGCGAGGCCAGTCAGCTCGGCCATTGACAAAAAGAAGAAGAAGGAGCCAAAAAGAAAAGAAAGAAAAAAAAAATCCAAAAAATTAATTAAAAATTTCAAAAAATATTATAATAATAGAAATATTTGTCCGCATCAGTGCCAACGGTCCTATATGAGACCATTGATTTTCACGTCAATAATTTCCAGCTAAAATTTGACCGGATGGACTCAATTGATAAGAAGTGAAAAAATTTAAGATTCAATTGATAAAATTAAAACATTTAAAATTAAATTAGTAAAAATGTAATAAGTTTATGACTTTTTGGATGATTTTCTGGATGGTTTGACGACCTGTGGTCCAGCAGCAGACGTTGATTTGACAAGTGAGCTCACAAATGAACGAAGCTGCCGAACCGACAACAATGGCTGCAGGCAGTCGAGCGAGGGTCAACGAACCCCACCGGAGGTCTAAATGGCATTGGGCAGCCATAGATGAGCACCGATCGCAAGCTTGAGGACGACGAATAGTGAAAGGACAAAAAATAATATCGAAAAATCATCGAATCATTACCGTCGGATGCAGCGATCATAGGATGGTCGTAGAAAGACGCGAATTCCAAGCACTATAAATAGAGACCGCACCTCAACAAGAAATTCCCATATGAAACCCGAGCAAATGTTGTGATTTTTACTATATTCTGGTATTGACAGTGATATTTGATCCATGGGCATCCATTCAAAATGAGGAAATTCTTATATGAAACATTAATGGTTGGAATCCCCTCAATTATAATCATGACAAATCGAAACATCATTAAATAAATGAAATGCTACAGGTTTTTTTCCCCCTTTAATCAAAGGAAATTTTCATTCCTTATCCAAAAGATTCATAAAAGGATCCATTAGAAATTTTAGAAATTACCACAACAAAGCAAGCCTAAGCTTTAAAACAATTTTAAAAACCAAAAATTAAGGTATATCATCATAGCATGATCAGTAGTGGTAAGCATACGTTTATCATTTAAAAAAGGATATGTGACAATATCCAAGCATAAAAATTGGCGGCCAATCACTAAATCATACATCATAAGCAATGATGAACACATGCTAAGATGTAACTATAGATCTGTCTTTCAGTGATGTGCGCCTGAGTTCAGTGTCTCTAACTAAACAAGCTTAGAAATTAGAACTAACATTTGTGACAACAAGCCATTTAGCTAGTGCGAGACACCAAAATTTTTAATAAAAACATGTTGAACAAGCATAAACTTGACACCGGAATTGGTGTGAACACTATTCAAACCAAAGTCGTAGTACTTTTTCATAACTAGATCAGGAGAGAAATGCTTTTAATTCTAAGATAAGGAGAGTATAGCCAAAACAAGAGAAATAATGTGGTAACAAAGGAAATTTTCCGACCACTTTTGTGGAACTTGGGATAGATAATTAGTCAAGAGAGCAATCAAACATTAAAGAGGGCATCATCTCAAGCTCCTTTCATTTCATGAAAAAAATAAAAATTTGAAAAAGATATTTCCCTAAAAATAATGACTTTGTAGCATATCGCTTACAAAAATGAAATAACAAAAAATATTTATATTTTCTCCATTGACGAAGAAATTTACACATATATTATTGTCGTTCTTTAAAACATTTTTCATTGTCTGATTATTTTAAATGATACAAACAGTCATTTTTATGAAAATGTTAACAAACAAAACCTTCATTTCATATTGATGGAACGTAATTTAGAGTGCATTTGATAATATTTCTGTTCTAATGAACAACTTTTTTTAAGAAATAGCCTTTTTTTATTTTTATTCCCTAAATAATTTTTGAGTAAAAAAACGTATTTGATAACTACACAAAATTTACATTCTTGAAATAGAAAAAAAAAAAATAGGAATGCCGTCGTCGCCAGCCGATGGCCAGCGGAGGGGGGCTGGCGAATGGTAGGGAAGAAGAAGAAAAGGAAAAAAAATGACTTATTTCTAAATTTTTTTTCTGTTTTAAATCTATTCATCGGCTATTTTTCTATTCCAAGACATAAAAAAATTAGTTAATATTATCAAATGGATTTATGTGCTTGTTCTATTCCGGGAATAAAAGAACAAAAATATCAAGGAGTAGAAATGTTATCATATGGACCCTTAGCAAGTGGTGTGTTTTTTTAATGAGGACAAATGAATCTTGTTGCATTAACTTACAAGAAACCATCTCGATAATGGAATTATTTTTGCTAGAATATTGTATATATTGAGGAAATTGTTATCGCGGGCCATGCATGGGCCGGCCCATTAGGCCCAAGGACCTGATTTAGCCCAGCCCACCCAGGTTAGAGCCGGGGTAATGGCCCCTTCTTCAAGCAAAGGACAATGGTAACCTACGAATACGAGACAACGGCTCTTTCGAAATTGAAGTGCACTCTAGGGGTGTCAAAAAAAAAAAACCCGTACCAGCCCGATTGAACTCGACCTGTCCCAACCCAGCCCAAAAATTAGGGTACTTTGGGGTCAACCTTTGTCTTCTTTGGGTAGAGATTTTAGATGTTGGTATTGTTAGGGATTGCGTCAGGCCGGGCAAGGTCAGCGTAGGTTTTAAGACACTCACACAACCCGATCTCCCTCTCTCTCCACCCGTGCACAACAAGGATGAAACCATAGATCTAAGCCGAACTAATCCGTGCCGGCCCAACCCGACCGGACCGGCACCCTTAGGTTCTCCACCGTCTTTCCTCTTTCATTTGAGTCCTTCATTTCATTCCTTTGCTCTTTTCTCCAACACGCCGGCCGTTAAAACTTCCGGATGTGAACGTTGCTCCTATGGGATTGGACCTATTTAACCCAGATCTATTGCTTCCACATGCCTCATGATCCTTTCCCGTCTTTTGGATTTAATATATTCTCGACTAGCAAATGGACTAGCACAAACGACAATGTTCTCGGCGACCAAGAATGTACCATCCTCCAGTAGACCGACTCGTCTATCTCACTATTTCTGGACCAATATTGTACATGGCAGTCATACTTCCGCGAGGTAGAACTGCATTTACAAGTAGCTCTTCATCCGGTGAAGGTGCGCTGCATATTTCTCAAGTCACTCGCCTGTATCTGGGAAGCTATGAAACAAAATGCCGTTTCCCGCTCTTCGGCAAAAGGCGATTGTTGCACTGCAGCGTCTTCTAGTTGCAGAAAACCACTTGGCTCGTCTCTATTCAATGACCTTGGTAAATCTCGTTTTCAAGATTTTATGGGACTATCAATTAACTGATCTAAAAGCTTCAGCTTTAAGATAAAAGTACATTATTTATAGGTTGCCATTCAATTTCACGCTTCTTGTAGCTCGAACTCTAGTATTTGTTGCGAGAACAAAGCATATAGACTGACCGTCATTTCATCGGCGAAAGAAACTATCCTAAGAAATCATAGACTTTCCATGCACCCCAAAACCATCAAGGACATGTTCACCAAGGGACCACCGTGCTCGATTTTGCCCATCTCTATAGCAAGTCAAGTGTCCTGGATATCTACACTTCAACTTGAGGGGAGCGTTAGTTGTCATCAAATGAGTAACTATCTTGCGATCTATTTCCACAGTTTTTTGTAATTCACCACTTGATTTTCTGCTTGATTAAGCAAGCTAAATCCACCATATCATGGAAAGTCATCTCGATTATCCCAACTTTACAGCTGTCCATTCTGGGTTTATCTCTGAGTAAGCATTTGCACATATGCCATGGAAGAGAACAAAACAGAAAGCAAAACTCAATCCTTGATCCTCTCCAACTTTTCACCTTCAAGTACTTTTGAAATGGCGGATAAAGTGGAAGTCCAGTCACATGAAAGCAACAAGATCAATCCTGGGCTGTGATGTTGCGCACGGAGCGAGCGAGAGAGAGAGAGAGAGAGAGAGAGAGAGCAAGTTTGATGTTAAAACCGAGCAAGTGAAACATGACCATTCTAAAGATGCTTAGACTTAGGCACATAGGTGAGGGTTGCCCACTAGATCCGAAACACCAAAAAAAAAAAAAAAAAAAAAAAGCAAAGAAAGTAAAAAATATATATCATTTATTATTTTAAAAAGTGCCACATCGGCGCTGACTGTCCACATCAGCAATTTCCGATCAAAATTAGCCAGATTGATGAATTAGCAAGAAGTGAAAAGATTTAGGATTGAATTGGTAAAATTGAAAAGTTTAAGACTAAATTAACAAAAATGCAATAAGTTTAAGATTTTTTGAATAACTTTTTCTATTACAAATGATCAATTTCACGAAAATGTTAACAGATAGAACCTTAATTTCATATTGATGGAACCCAATTTAGTGAGTGGTGTGTTTTTTCTTGGACCGATGAATCTTGTTGCATCAGATGAGTTACCATCTCGATAATGGAATTATTTTTGCTAAAATATTTGTATATACTGAGGAAATTGTTCCCACGACTAGCAATGGCTCCCGACTGTGCCAAGGCCAAGGGGCTGTGCTAGGCCCCGTGTTACGCTCGAGCATGTTTTGCCTAGGTAAGGATTTTTATTAAATAATTAAAAAATAAATTTTCAATAAAATAAATTATTCCCACTTCATGGTTGTTTATTGGGAGTTCCAAGTAGCGATAATTGAACAAGAATGATATACGCAGCATAGTATATAAGACTCCGACTCAAACGAATTCATCTCATTAAAAAAAAAAATCGAATAATACCATACAAATTACAAATTGCAGCTGTCAAAAAACATATACATAAGAATCAAACTTAGATAAATACAACCTCATAAGAAAAAATTACAACCTAATAACTAAAAACACAATACTAAACAGATTGATAAAAACACCTTCTTCTTTTTTTTTCTGGTAGTGGGCCTCTTCTTGGGCTTGACCATTTTAACAACATATTTGTCTTGTTGTCTTTTCAAGTAACTCATCTGACCATTAGATTTCAAAGATAATTTGACAGCACATACCAAATAAACAACCTTCTTCTTGCCATTGAGGAGGTCCATAATGTTGAATGTCTTCCAAACATTTGACCCTTGTCCAAGAAAGTTCTTTCAGAGTTGGCAAGCCATCTGGAAAATGGGTTGGGCACCCCCAATAATTTAAGTCAATTGCGAATTCCAAGCTTGTAAATATCCTTCAACAGAGATCACCATTTTTATTTTTATTTTTATTTTTAATTTTTAAGTAAGGAGAAATGCATGATCGTGAAAATAAGAGGAGGGGGTTTGAATTTTGTAGAAATTGAATTTTTTTTCATTTTTTTATGATGAATGTGACCGTTCGGCCACATGTATTTTATTCTTAATGTGGCCGAACATCACACTATTAGAGATAATGGGCCATGCTTGGGCCGGCCCATTAGGCCCAATGACCTGATCCAGCCCAGCCCAGCCCAGCCCACCCAGGTTAGAGCCTGCGGTAACAGCCCCTTCTCCAAGCTCAGGACAACGGTAACCTACGAATAGGAGACAGTGACTCTTCTCGGAATCGGAGTGTTCATCGAGTAGGGATTTTAGGGTCGGGTCATAATCTTCATCGAGTAGGGATTTTTGGATATTGGTATTGTTGGGTTTGAACAAGGATGAAACTAATCGGCACCGGGCCGACTTAATCTGACCCGTTCTCTTGGGTTGTATGATATTCAGGTCAGGTAGGGTCAGGTCAAGCATATCATGTAGTGTTTTGGGTCGGGTCGGGTTTTCATAAGCAACCTGAACCACAGACACCCCTATACTCCACCCGCTCTTTCCTCTTTCATTTTGGTCCTTCTATCTTTTCATTCTTCTTCTCTTTCCAGATATGTTGCTTCCGCATGCCCCATGATCATTTCCTGTCTTTTAGTTTTAATATGCTGTCAATTAGCAAATGAACTAACACAAACGGCAATAACGCTCTCGGCAACCCAAGAATGTGCCATCGTCCAGTAGACCGACTCATCTATCTCGCTATTTCCGGATGAATATTGTACATGGTCGTACTTTCACGAGATAGAAACCGCATCTACTAGTAGCTCTCCATCTGGATAAGGTAAGCTGCATATTTCTTGCCGTAGTGAGTACTCTAGTTTTTGTTGCCAGGACAAATCATATGAAGATTGACCGTCATTTCATCGACAAAAGAAACTGTCCTGAGGAGTCATACGGACTTCTTATGCACCCTCAAACCATCAAGGACACGTTCACCAAGGGACCGCCATGCTTGATTTTCCCCGTCTCTACAGCAAGTCAAGTATCCGGGATATACTTGAGGGGGGCGTTAGTTGTCATCAAATGAGTAACTATCTTGTAATCTACTTCCATAATTTTTTTGTAATTCACCACTTGATTTTCTACTTGATTAAGCAAGCTAAATCCACCATATCATGGAAAGTCATCTCGATTATCCAACTTTACAGCTGTCCATTCTGGGTTTATCTCTGAGTAAACATTTGCGCATATGCCATAGGAGAACAAAGCAGCAAGCAAAACTCAATCCTTGATCCTCTCCAACTTTTCACCTTCAATTACTTTTGAAATGGCGGATAAAGTGGAAGTCCAGTCACATGAGAGCAACAAGATCAATCCTGGGCTGTGATGTTGCGCACGGAGCGAGCGAGCGAGAGAGAGAAAACACGTTTGATGTTAAAACCGAGCAAGTGAAACATGACCATTCTAAAGATGCTTAGCGGAGGTAAGTCCCAAAACCTGGTACTTTTAGACACAGGCACATAGGAAATCAAACTTAATAACACTACCAAAATTAAATGTCATACTACTATTCTTGCTCCATTATTATCACCCAAACCCCACACACATTCAATCTCTTATCGCCTCGAGATCAGCAGATCGGACCAGCCGCAAGGATCTGCTCAGTCATCTTGCTGTCCTCGCCAATCTTGTAGTCAGTGAATGTCACAAAGTTGTTCTTGAACAGTTCGGCCAGCTTCATCAGGGTGTTGTTGTAGGCCTTCTTGTCTGACCAGGTGTTCACAGGATCGAGGATCTCCGAGGGCACACCCTCGACCTCAGTCGGGATCTCCAGCCCGAAGACCTCAGTCTTCTTGTAACTAGCTTCCAAGAGGCTGCCCGAATGTATGGCGTCAATGATCTTCCTGGTGTATGGCAACTTGATCCGATTGCCAGAGCCATAGCTGTACAATAGATGTGAAAGGTTTCAGTGTCAAAAAAGCAGCAACGAGATTGGCTCCAGAGTGGGGCTCAAACATGTCATACCTCCCCCTGACCATCCGGTGTTGACGAGCCACCCAGTTGCGCCATGCTTCTGCATCTTCTCAGCCAGCATAGCAGCATACTTGGTAGGATGCAACATTATGAATGCAGCGCCAAAGCAAGCTGAGAATGTTGCACGCGGCTCCTTGACACCCTCCTCTGTTCCGGCGACCTGTTGAACAGATCAACAGTTAGCACGTAATCAGACGCCATCTTCTGCAGATTAAGCATTTGGAACAACAAAGGAACCAAAGTTCAACAGTTGGACACATACCAGAGCAGTATAGCCGCTTATGAAATGGTACATAGTCTGTGCCAGGCTCAGCTTACTCACGGGAGGGAGCACTCCAAACGCGTCACACGCCAAGAGAATGACATTCTTCGGGTGTGGGCCAACGCACGGGATTTTAGCATTTGGTATGTACTCAATGGGATAGGCCGCCCGTGTGTTCTCTGAAACAAAGGAACAGATCAGATGTTGCGAATATTGTGCTTGTAATAATAAACTGTCATCATATTGTTGCGAGCCAAACTTGGACATTCAGAATTGATCATCAAAGTCTTCTGATCAATAAATTAAGGCTTCTTGGATTTTTTCAGTGAAGATATCTGAGATTATTCAAAAAGTAATAATCTTGATTTTTCTGCTTCAAATCATATTCTATTCAGCTACTGAAAATCTCCGATTATCATATTTATCGCCTAAACACCATACCGATTAGGTCAAAACCGCACATCATTGGGTTGTGCTGACCCAGTTAGCTCAATGAATGAAAGGGTTGACTAATTTTCTTTCAGGAATATACTAACCGAGTCATAGCTAACATAAACTTTGACATTTGAGCATATTAAAAATCAGAGTATCCAGCATGACAAAATCAAGAAATAGGCAGTTGTTTATCTTATTTAAAACATTTCAAAGAAGTCATTTAAAAACAACTCCAAAATAATAGAAATTATCAACGACAAAGATGTTTACCTGTAACTGACTTGTCAGAGTAATCCACTTCCCTCGTGTGCTCTTCAAACACCACGTTTTCCACCACTGTCATCCACAAACATCTCGAGTCATTTTCATGCCTTGAGGGCATACATAAACCAAAATCCAATTTCATTCAACTCAAGTACACTGATGCATCCAACCAATTCGAGAAATTCAAAAAGCTGTGTTCAGAAATTACCAGTTCCAAACTTGATGGCATTCCAGATATCAGGCTCCTTCTCCCTCGACAAATCAATACATTTGGCATAGCAACCCCCTTCAATATTGGACACACCGTTCTCACTCCAGCAATGCTCGTCATCACCAATCAAGTACCTATTGTGATCAGTAGACAGGGTAGTCTTGCCAGTACCTAAATTCAAAAGAAGTTCATCAGCAACGATCAAGGCACTGCAATCTCTAAGTTGTGCAGAGGATAAGGACTTTATAGGGAGAGAGAAACAGAGACAGAGAGAGACAGAGAGAGGGCACATATCATATGTCACAACCGACTCGGCGCCATTTCCGATCTCCGATGGATACTATACCTGACAATCCAAAGAAGAGGGCAACATCTCCGTCCTTCCCCATATTGCATCCAGAATGTAGGGAGAGGATTTGACGCTTAGGCATGAGATAGTGCATTACACTGAACAGACCCTTCTTCATCTCCCCGGCGTATTGAGTGCCGAGGATGACCATTTCCCTCCTAGCAAGGTTAAGATCTATGCTAGTAGAGGATGTCATGTAATGGGTGTAACGATTACACGGGAACTGGCCAGCATTGTATATAGTGAAGTCCGGAGTACCAAAATTCTCCAGCTCTTCAGGAGTGGGTCGGATGCACCTGCCAACCCACCCAGTTATCGAATTGTGTACACTAGGACTAATTCTTCCTCCGCCATGGGCTAATGAGTCGGAATCATATAACACTATGCACACATACAGGATTCAATATTTTTAACATGACGGCAACGTTCAGGAGACTTATCTGGCAAGGCTTAACCTTTTGTGGACTGGAGACTATAGAAACAATTACTGCAGAAGATTTGTTAAAATAGTTCTTTTGTTTCACTTACATGTTGTGCATGAACAAGGAATGGTAAGCTCTTGCAGACACAATCCTCACTTTGATTCGGTTCACCAGGTCCCAGTTCAAGAATTGATCGTTAACAAAGACCTGCAAATTCATGAGTTAGACTCCGTCATATTAATTTATCAATATGAGCATTGAATTTGAGAGTTAAGACTGTCATAGGACAAGTAAAAGATCCCATGATGTGTGTGTGTGTGTGTGTCCACTTCATCATCATATGCAGCATCAACAAACATAAATATTGAGATTCATATTGTCCCTCAAGGGAATCTCCAGTGGAACCCAAGTTCATTTTTGCTACAACTCCTACACAAACTGTTGCGTGACACAAATAACTATCAATTGAAGACTTCCAAGTGTTCATGTGCCATGACGTCCTCATGCAAAAATTACGACAAAATAAACTTTGACTACAACGTGTTACAACCAGGGTGGGTCCGTGAAGATCACAAATTCATCCTAGTTCTTCCTAGGCTGATTGATGATGCATTTAACAAAACAAGAAAAAAGACACGGCCACTAATATATGATGCAGTTAAGGCTGTACAAACCCAAGAAATTGCCCAGAAATTCCCCTGCTTCTAGTGCCAATAAAGTTATTCACAAGAGGACGAAATTGCCTATCCCACCAAATGATCTTGAGAGCCCATACACCACCTTCAACATAAGGACAAGAAAGATACCATCCCTCCCATCATTTTCATCCCAAAGTGAGCTGTGGTTTCTCCTTTTAGAAAAATATATTGTTTCTTACAAGATTAGTAAAAAATGATTCTGCTTTCAATCATAGAACTGCTCAACTACAGCATCAGAAGGAATCAATACTACAGACAAATATCCCAGGAAAGATGAGAACAACAAACCTTGTCCAAAGAATTCAAGTAATCCACTGCTCTCTCTCTGTTAACCAAGAAAGTCTGCTCGTCCATCTCAATGTTAGGTGATCCCCTGTAGATAAAAAGATTCAACCATGAGTTGATGGGGATTAAATTAGACGTCACAACCTTTTTAAACTAAATTAATGGACAAAATCAGCAAGGATCCGCTTTTTGTCTTTTTACTCTCGTGACGAGAAAGCTCGCACTTACTTTCCCCACCACAGTTCATCCTCCGTGGTCTCGTCCTTCACGACACGCTTATCCCTCGGAGACCGGCCAGTCTTCGCCCCGGACAGGGTCGCCAGAGCCCCGCTCGACGTGATGTACGACCCTTTCTCATACTTAATCGCCTGCTCGTACAGCTCTGCACAACCACATACATCCACGCCCTCAAAATCATCGCTCAATTGGACAAATCGATCGCAACAATAACAAAAAAATTCAATCTTCTCATTTCAAAATTCCTCCTATGAGGAGAGGGAAAGTTCACGGCCGTCCTAACTCGCACCGAATAAGTCCACCGAGCCCGCGTCGCCATCCCGGCGGGCCCCCTGCTCTTTTCCATTAGACATACGAAATCATAACTTCCATGAAACTCCCCGACCCATTTCAAGACAAGTCAAAAAGAGACGCCCCAACGCAAATTCCTCGTGAATTACAAGTTACAAGTGACAACACGGCCCCGCAAGTTCCCCATCACGAGTTGACGTTGAAAAAGCGAAAGAAGATTAGGACGTTACCGGCGGGGGAGAGGTTGTAGAGGACGTGGGTGAACTTGAGGGCGCTGTCGCTGGCGGCGAAGGCCGGGGTGAAGTAGTGGCTGGTGTCCTGCGAGACCTTCGGGGTCTCGCTCTTCCTGGCCGGGTCGCCCCTCACCACCCTGGGCCCCGTCTCCCTCGTCAGCGACGCCAACGACGCACTATAATTCCAAATTCACATAAAAAAACATTAGGTAAAATCGAATTTATCAGAACATGAAATTTAAAACATAATAATAATAATAATAACGCGCGACTAAAATCCATTGAGTTTAGAGTTTGTAATTTCGGCTTGTCTCTTTTCTTTTAAATCGTAAATTTTTATTATGCATCGCGAAAATGTTTTTATTTTCCTCCCAGGAAAAATGTTCCCTACCATCGGATTCTACGGGACCGGTCGAGCGCAGCTAAAAGCTGCTGCTATCCACCCCCTAAGTGGCACGCGCTTCGAAACATGGGGCGGGCCCCACGCGTTTAAGGAAACGAACAAAGGGGAAATTCCCTATATTCGGTAAATTATAATTCAATTTTTTTTCAGAAAGTGCCCCTAACACTTAATAAATAAATAGAGAAATAAATTGCTCCTTGAAAACTTCATTTTAATATACTAAAATTTGAATTTTTTCCCTTATTTGCTAAGGTGACATTTATATCCGAAGTTAATGCATTTTAATTTTATGGGATAGTTCCTGCAAATCCCCGAAATTATGTGGGGGCCCCACTTCCCTGCCTCCTGCAATTCCAAAGGATTTTCTGCATATATATGTATGTAGGTATGTACGTCATCTTCTTCAAGCTTCTTCCACGTTACAA